>NW_026844114.1:367680-530180 GCF_029531705.1 Pantherophis guttatus
AGTCCACCCATCTTCAAGCTTCCAAGGTTGAGAAACACTGGTTTAGGCACTATTGCTATTTTCCAAAGTCTCTCTCCAGGTTTAAGGACCGCAGGACATGCAGAGTCGTTGGGTGTGATGTGTGGTCATCGGCATCGCACAGCAGGAAAGGGGCTTGGCCGGAGAGCGGCCCACGAGATCTCAGCTAAACATTGTCTCTGGACATGTTAAGCTAATTTTTCTCTAAAGATGGAAAAGGGTCTCGTTTGAAGCTCCTCCTCGCCTTGCCCGGGGCTCACTAGCTATATTTTCAAAGAGGTTGACGTAGATATTCCTTGAGCATTTAAGAGCGTGAAAAGTCTTTTTTCTGCCTGAGGAATTGAGGAACTGGTGACCATCCGAAAGAGAGACCCTAGAAAGAAGGATAGAGTTAAGATTGCGTGAAGTGTTAGTACCACTTTATAAGGCCTCGGTGAGACCCCCTTGTTTTTGTTTTGTAGGAGGGCTGCTGTAGTAAAAGATATAAGAATGGGATAACTTTGGTCTCGGTTAAGTAGTGTGTGTGTATGGGGGTGCTGTCAAAGAAAGGATTGAGAAACAAAAAAAGAAAACGGGTGAAGTTTGCAGCATAACAGAATGCTAAAGGGAGGAAATGTTTTGACGGGTCATAGAGTGTTTTAGGCACGTGTCAATTTGAATTGTTGAAAAAGTAGGTAAGAACTGATTGTCCCTTTTTATTTTATTTTATTTTTCAAACTGGATCAGGCGAATCCCCGATTTGGAATGGCAAAATATACGCCCAGCATCGATCGAGTGATCGCTGTTACTTTTTTTCCCCCCTTCCATTTCTAGCTCATTTTTCAGTTTGCAATAATGATGATGATAATAAACACATTAAAAAAAGGCATATTTAAATTGCAGGGAAAGCGCCAGGAAAAAAACAACAGCAGACGATCGTCCCAGCTTTGTCAGTTCCCAAATGGCTGGTGTGGAGATAGGTCTTATGAAGGAAGGCTGTTTTAATAGGCAGAAGTTTCTAGTCCCCATGGCAGGTGTTTAAATTCAGATGAAGCAACCCGTCAAATATCAGAGCCAGTGCTGTTTTCAATAGACCTTCCCGGGGTTTGTATCCACGACATTTTAACCCCAATATCAAGAGGAATTTTTCCACCGGCTCTTCCAGAAGGCTGGCCGTGTGTTTGGGTGAAATGGGAGAGAGCTAGTATGAATTTAATCTTCAGGCAAGTTGGTCTCTGAATGGTGTTGGCAATTTGTTTCAGCCTGGCCTGTTTGGATGGCTGTGAGATTAGAACCCTTTGGTTAGTGAATTATGATGTAGGGATGGTAATAATAAACTATGTTTCTCAACCTTGGGCACTTGGACTTCATCTCCCAGAATTCTGGGAGTTGAAGTCCGCTTGTCTTAAAGCAACCAAGGTTCGGAAACATTGATAATAGATTGATTCACATCACTGTCATTAACATCACTACTATCACCCAGGGGGAAAAAAAATCAGTTCTGAAATGTATTTTAGTACAGATTATCCTCTTGGATCAGACCAGGTTTCATCTTAGTTCAGCGTTATCTTTCTCCCAGATGTTCACAAGGAAATGGAGACTGAAATTCTCCCCTTGTTGGGCTCCTTTGCAATTGGTATTTGGAGGCACTTAACCTCAAACTAGTTTGCTTAAACTGAATAGCACCTCTGCCTCTAACCTGGAGATAAGACAATCCTCAAGACCAGAGGTTGTGGGTGCTTCATCACTGGAGTTTTTAAGGAAGAAACTGGACAGCTGTTTGCCAGAAATGGTATGGGGTCTCCTGCTTGAGCAGGGGGTTGGACTAGAAGACCTCTGAAGTCCCTTCCAACTCTGTTATTCTGTACCTCTTGATAGACTAGTTCTCCATTAATTTTTTTCCCATTCTCTTTGAAAGACATCCAAGTTAATGGCCACCTCCGTATCTTTTCATAGTTCAACAGATTTATTAGGCATTGTGGTTGGCAAAAGGCAGCTTACTTTTTCCCTTTCCTGACCTTTTGTTTAAGTAGTTAAAAGTAATTCCTATTGAGCTCAAATATTACTTCATTTGATTAGGGTTAATGTTTAATATTATAGGGTTCTTCTGCGTCCATAGGTTTCAGTCTCGGTATTCCCAAGTCCCAAGATCAGGTTTCCCAAGATCAGGTTTCATTTTCTAAGCCAAATGATTTTGGGAAGGCAGGAACCAAGCTCTATGTATCTGCAAAAGTGTCATCTTTCAGTGCCCTTGCTCAGAAGAGAGATAAGAAAGAAAGAAAGAAAGAAAGAAAGAAAAAAAGAAAGAAAGAAAGAAAGAAAGAAAGGAAGGAAGGAAGGAAGGAAGGAAGGAAGGAAGGGGAAGAAGGAAGGAAGGAAGGAGGGAGGGAAAGAAAGGAAGGAAGGAAGGATTCTATAGAAAAATTATAATTCCCTATCATTAGTCATAAAAAAAGAAAAACAAAATAATATGTAATTCCCATGCAGTTTCTTAGCATTAATCAAAGGAAGGAAGGAAGGAAGGAGGGAGGGAGGGAGGGAGGGAAGGAGGGAAGGAAGGAAGGAAGGAAAAACTATAATTCTCATGCCTATTTTCTTAGCATTAGCCGAAAGAAAGAAAGAAAGAAAGAAAGAAAGACAGACGAAAGAAAGAAAGAAAGAAAAGAGGGAGGGAGGGAGGAAAGACTTCTAAATAAAAACTAATTCTCACCTTTCCCATGTAATTCCCACGCATATTTTCTTGGCATTAGCTAAAAAAGAAAGAAAGAAAGAAAGAAAGAAAGAAAGAAAGAAAGGAAGGAAGGAAGAAAGAAAGAAAGAAAGAAAGAAAGAAAGAAAGAAAGAAAGAAAGAAAAAAAGAAAGAAAGAAAGAAAGAAGAGGGAGGGAGGAAGGGAGGAAGGGAGGAAAGAAGGAAGGAAAGACTTCTAAACAAAAACTATAATTCTCACACCTTTCCCATGTAATTCCATCCATATTTTCTTAGCATTAGCCAAAAAAGGAAGGAAGGAAGGAAGGAAGAAAGAAGGAAGGAGGAAGAAAGACTTCTAAACAAAAATTATAATTCTCACACCTTTCCCATGCAATTCCCATGCATATTTTCTTAGCATTAGTCAAAAAAAGAAGGAAGGAAGGAAGGAAGGAAGGAAGGAAGGAAGGAAAGATAGGGGAGGGAGGGAGGGAGGAAGGGAGGGAAGAAAGAAAAAAAGAAAGAAAGAAAGAAAAAGAAAGAAAGAAAAGTAGGTTATTTCGTTAATTATTTAGTTTATGGTGCCAGCCTCCTGAAGAGAAGAAAAGAGGCCAAGATAGGTTTTGATATTGCTGTGCTAAACTAACATACTGGTTAGACTTATTTATGCTGATGACATTTTGTGCCACCATCTCAAATTTCTGTGATTTATGGTTTTTCTTCCTTGTAAATAACCAATGCAAATCCAACATTAGCGTTTTTGGTCTCAGGAGTCTATATAACGCAAATAATATCAATGCAGCATCAAAATCCCAGCTTTGGCGGACTCTTGTGGTAGGGTTCAAACTGTCCCAGCTAGAACTCTTTTGCCTACCACTGTCAGAGGTCTCCATATGTGGCAACTTTAAGATTTGTGGATTTCCAACTCCCAGAATTCCTCAGCAAGCTAGGTAGATGAATCGGGGCTGAATTGCAGTGAGACATCTTCCTGTATTCCTTTGCAGTTTTTCCAGGGAAAAAGGTGGGAGGAAAAACCTATATTCTCCAAGCCATGGACAGATTCCTGGAGAACTATCCATCCATCCATCTTATAGGCTTTCAATTGCATAAAATAATGTTGTTCGAGCTTGGCTGCCATCAACAGCTCGAAGGGATTCCAAAAATTAGTACGTAAGGAGGTTGTAATATTGCAAGTCTGCGGCCAACTTAGTTGATGTAACTGAAGTTATCTTGAACCCTCCAGAAATAAAATGAAAGTGATGCTCAAGCAGGACAATCCTTTACTTTTTCCCCACTTTCAAATCTGTGGATATCGTGGCTCTCCTTTTCATCTTCTGCCTGGGGATGGTGTCAAGAAAATATTCCTGTTTCCAAAAGGGTTGGCTTCATTTTTTGAGGCGGTTATCAACAATGAAAAAAAAAATAACAAAGTGGACTCTTTCGTAGCTTTTCCTAATGGAGTCCAATTTAGGACAAGCCCCCCCCCACAAAAAATTTTTATCTGAAGATGTTACTTTCTACAAATTCCAACAGGATTTCCCGGCGTCATCAAACGGTACCCAATTCCTTAATATATTGTTGTGAAGGCTGGCTGATATTTCTTTAGTTATTGATTGATTTCTAAAAATTATCGGTGGCCCGATAAGCAGCAACTCTCAGGGCGAGATACACTTAAATGTAGCTAAAAATATTTTTAGAATTTTTTTTTTTTTTTGAAAAGCTAATTAACAGCCAAGGAACAACAGAGGTGTCCATATTGTACTGCCTGCCTGAAAGGCTGTGCTTAACAAATATCTCTTCAAAATAGCAGGTATAATAAAGATTTTGCACTGAAACGTCCTCTCCCCTAATAAACTGATCCCGATTGATAAAATACAAAACAAATGCCAAAGTATCACTGATCCACTATGACCATGTTTGACCTATATTGGCCATAAATGCCAAAACAGCCAAAGTATCTATCTATCTATCTATCTATCTATCTATCTATCTATCTATCTATCTATCTATCTATCTATCTATCTCTGTGTCAGACCTGCCCCAGCTAGGTCCCTAGGAAAGAAAGACTCTCGACTCCATTTGATTGAAGTGATAGGTTCTTTTTTACTAAGGATTAGTAGTTGCAAGAAAAGCAAGGCTAGAACTGAAGTTCCCGCGCAAAGCGTTACAGAATTCACCTTTCTCCAGGGCCCTTGACTGGTCTGTCTTCTTCATCCAATGGCGTGCCGCATAGGTGTTTAGGAAACAGCTCGGATGTTTGGTGCCACTTAGTGCAGTTTGCATTCTTTTTGCAGGCTCTGCGGCCTGAAGACTGGAAGAGGCCGGTTCCCATATCTCTGGCTTCCATCAAGCCTGTCACCTCTCCCCCCTCTTGCTCATCTCTACTGTCTCCATGCCAATGGTCTACTTCCTCTCCCCCTCATCCTAACAATTTATGACAGGATGCCAGTAAATCACTAAGGTGAAGATGGCAGATCAATCCATCCATCATCTATCTATCTATCTATCTATCTATCTATCTATCTATCTATCTATCTATCTATCTATCTATCTTTGAGTTATTTATTGAATTAGATGCTGACCTGACTTTGGAATGCTAAATTATACCCCAATGCCAACTTCCTGAATCGAATATGTGTGTATTCCCTTTGTGTAACTAATACTTAATCCTAGTCTGGGTATTTCCACGTTTCGTTTGGTTCTAAATTCTCCTGAATCTCTAAAGTTCTCTGTCTTTGCAGTCTCTAATTAGATCTCTGTTGTGGCTTTCCAGGCACCAGATCGAAACAGTATGTGGGAAAGATCTTGGGAGACAGGACATAGAGATGCTGCCGAGGGAACAGTCAGATAAGAGACAGCTGAGCCCTCCGCTGCATAACGGGTAGAGAAAGAGACTCAAGAAGGGATCCTTCCCAGCTTCTCCAGCTGTAAAAAGAGACGGTGGGAGAATTGTACTTTCAGACTTACAAAATTCTGTTCATGTAGCTTTGCAATAAACCAGTTCACCCAGTTATGATTCCCGTCTGGTCCACCTGGTAAGGCTGACACCAGGATATGGCGTTTCCAGAACCAATTTGCCATTTTGTAAATTCTAGTGGATGTGAATAATGTCACTTTAGGGATGGCTTGTGAATTCTCGGTCTTCTCTAGATTCTCTGCCTTTGTATGGGGCAGGAATTCTTATCTTTATAACAGGGGTCTCCAAATATGGTAAACTTTAAGACTTGGGGGATTTTAAGTTGAAGTCCCCAAGTCTTAAAAGTTATCAAATTTGGAGGCCTTTGCTTTAAAATTCAGAAACGGGATGAACATCTGTCAAGAAAGATTGCCTGGGAGCATGCTGATGAAGGGTGAGGGAAATTAGGTATGTCTCACAGACAGTACATTTACGCAGCCGTATTAGAATCATTGTTCTCAGACGGATAGAAAAAGTATAGCTCCGAAACTGAAACGGCCTCAGGGACTGATGGGCAAGGAGTGAAGTATGGTATCATGGAAAGAACATTCAAGAAATCTTTGAAGGAGAGAGGGCAGTTCCCACAGATTACCTGTAACATATAGGAAAAGTAAAACACACAGGCAAATTAGTTAGTTAGACAAAGGTGAATGTTTTATCCACTGAACTGATCAAGGAAGACAAACAAACAGCTGGAAGTCAGGTTTACTTTCCTTAATATATAAAATATCCAGCCTGGCATTCATAAAAGAAGTCCTGAGCAAGCGTTTTATCTTCGCATCCAAAGAAAAGGGCCATGATGCTGCAGAGAATTTTTAGTTAACTTAGAAAAAAGGGAAGAGCCATTGACGGCATCAGTCAGGGTCAAGAGATACCATAATATGCCTGGGAACAGGATAGATAGAAGAACTGGGTTCAAAAGTTCTAGTTAATCAATCAGTTCTAGGAACAATCATTGGTGAAAGCACCGACCTATAAAGCAGAATTGTTTTATCTGCATTTGATATATTTAAAATGCGTAAATAGAGTTAAATAAATTCTAAGGGAAAATAGAATTGTCTGTAAAAGTAACCATCCAGGTGGGAACGGTGAAAATGTCTGCAGGATGACGACGACGACGATGACAATAGTCTTAGTTTGGTGTGATGCTGTGAGTTTGTGTGGTGTGTAATTCGGATTTGCTGTAAATTTAGGTACTCTAACAATTGATGTTTTTATTTCAATGTTGACAACAATCAGAAACGCTGTTACTCAGGAGTGCAAGCAAAATGGTGAAACATTCCTGCTTGCAGTTATTCATTTGAGGTCAGAAAGTAGTAAATTAGACAGAAAATGGAAAGCTAGCTCTCAAGTAAGACGAGAGTCTGAATTGAGTATTGCTATGGAAAGGAAAAAAATAGCTGTTTGCTTCACATTTTAAGGAATGTTCATTTAATCTAACCCCACTATTGGACATTTTGGTATATGTTTGAATATACCAAATGTCCCCACAATTGGACATTTGGTATACGTGCTGGCAGAACCCACTTCAGAAGTAAAAAAATTGATACCACACTGCTAACATTGGCTAATTTTCATTATAATTGATTTTTAAAGTTGATTTGCTACGTCTTAGCGCGTTGCACAAATTTATTTATTTACTTAGAAAATTTACATGGCCTCCTGCTCACTTTCAGTGACTCTAGGTGGCTTATAAAAATAACACAGACTGTTTGATTGGTTTAGAGTAGGGCTACCAGTTCTGCATGTCAAAAAATCCAGCCAACCGCTAAGTAGTAGCAAAAACTCTCTTTTACTATTACCTAGTGGTTCGCTGGGTGTTTACAACCCTGGTTTATGGTTCCATATATTGTGAAAATTCAGAAAATGGGCTAGTGACGGTAAACGGTGTTCTGAAAAACTGCCCCCTTAATTTTGCTAATGATTGTGTTCACACAATGCTTATCTTTTCTGTGCCAAAATTGCTGGCTGCCAGCCAGAGAGATAGGCGCCCGGATGCCTGCCATAATCCAGTGATAGGCAAAACTTTGTGAGTCTTTTTACTTGTATTTTAAGACAGCAAGCGTGGTCCATGGGTTTAACACAGGTCAAGACAGGAATCCAATGAGCAAGTGACAAATCCAGGATAAAAGAAAGGAGACACACAGAAAGGTGGAATCCACAGCAAGGTAGTTGGCTCAAAAAGTTCATTTTCAACCTCTGCACCCAGAGAGCAAGGCCGATAAATCCACCCTGAAGAGTAGGCGCTCCAACACTGGAGGTTTTCAGACAACCATTTGTCTGAAATAGGACAGGGTTTCCTGCTTGGACTAGAAGACCTCCAAGGTCCCTTCTCATTCTCCACCCCATACAGAGCTGTGGCAATGGACTCTTCTGCTGTTTGTTTCTTGGCATGTTTCTCAGATCTAAGGAGTTATCACAGGTCTCTGCTTAGGATCAGGTGGTTGGACTTGAGGGTCTTGAGAAAGGGTCTGTGAGGGCAGGCAAGGGATCCTGTGGCCTTGCTGGATCTGCTTCATGGGTCTGGGGCCCAGTAGTGGAATCACCCACACCAGGTCTATGGTCTCTAGATGTCTCACTTCATCCCCATCTTCATTGAGGGTATGTCCAGCAGTCCAGACCGTTAACCAGGCAGCTACAAACCTAGCAGCTGTGTTTGCCCAACGTGGGAAGCCTGGTTTGTGTGTTTGTGCAATGTCCCTTTCAGCATATTGTACAAACTCGTCTCCTTTCGTTAGCATGGCATTCGGCGTCCTTTGCAATCCCGGAAAAATGAATCGATTCGGTAAGTAGGCTAAGCATGTTTGTGAAAGTAGCCAAAGAACGGGAAAAATCTGGAGGGACATGAAAAGAAGGGATTCAACAGCAGGTGAGGCAGAAAATGGGATCATCTCTTCAAAGGGAGGAAGGAAGGCGAATGGCTAAGTGAGGCATTTTGAAAGTTTTCACTCCCATCTCACTTCCTAGAAAAGCAGAGGAGCTTATCTGGTTCCTAGGAAATCAGGGCAAGGTGCCACTTTAATGACAGGATATCCAGCTCTGTGGGAGCTTTCTCGTTTTCCTAATTCCACACGATATCTGGAGGCGTTGATGTGCAAAATGATGGGAAGATGTAGAGCCCAGATTAATGTATGGCTCTTCCTAGGTATATGTTTTGTGGAGTTCAATGGAATTGAGTGTAGGATTACAGGCTAAGGGGGTAGATTTATACGCCTCCGCTTTTGCTACTCGATAGCTGTTCGCTCAAGAAAGGACTGGTCCAACTGAAAAATATATTTAAATGTCGTGGATGTGTTTGTACTGTTAGAGCTAAAGTTGTGCGCACACAGAAGTCACAAAATTGTGTTTCAATCGAATCAGAAACAAGGATGGGTGGATTAGCCTTCAGCATCCTTCTTCTACCTAATCACTTTGAAATACACTGGTTTGGACCAGTATTTCTCAACCTTGTCAGCTTTAAAGGCGAGCGGACTTCAACTCCCAGAATTCCCCAGCTGGTGGGAATCCTGGGAGTTGAAGTCTGCATGTTTTAAAGTTGCCAAAGTTGAGAAATCACCCCAAATGTCTCTGCCAACTGGGCTTCCTTGTCAAAAACATCTGATGGCTGAGATCAGGTTGCAGAAGGCTCTCTTTGGCAACCAATGAATTCTTCCATGTAGTGTTTAGGTACATAAAGAATGACATTCATTCATTCATCTTAATTTCCAAGTGCTTCTAGAAAGCATATGCCAGGAAAAATTAGCCGAAAATACAATGAAGTTGTTAAGTAAATATTAGAGACATTTATTGGATGGGCTTTTTCATCAGTCACTGGAATCCCTCGTGTAAATAAAATTATTTTAGGAGAATAGCTGGGTACATAGAAAGGTCCAGAAGTAAGTCCAGCATCAATGTGTGTGTGTGAGTGTGTGTCAAAGAAAATAAGCTTTTCCATGATAGGGTAGAATGGGTGCAAATAAGTACAAATCAAGCATAGGAAAAGACTCAAATGAAAAATCTATTTGAAATGTTTTTTTAAAAAATCTGAACACACAAACCCAGTTAAATTTACATCAGTGCACTTCCATCCAAGTCTATTACTATCTGCTGCATTATACACAAATTTTACACTAATAATAACCATTTTATATTAATAACCAAATCACCTTCCCAAGATTTGTTCCTTACGGAGCCACAAAAATATGATCTGCGAAAAACAGAAAAGTCTCAGTAATCTTGAGAAAGCCAAGAATTTTTTTTTTTTTTAAAAAAAATACAATCTTTAGGTGGAAAAAAATAAAACTAAATCAAAATTCTACACTGGCCCAGGAGGACTAACCAAGCATAGAGACAGGTGGGGGGGCAGGGCTGAGAAACACAAAACCAGGATAAGAAATGAAATTCCTGCAGAAGAGCACAGCATACCATCTTTGCAGATCCAAATCAATTAATTTTTTTGTGAGCCATTGATATATATATATTTTAGTCTCTGCTAAAATAAACATCTGGAACAGAGGTTGCTAGTGGCAGACCCTTTATTTTGGAAGACTATGTACAAAATCATTATAACCAATACCTAAAAATTAGATATTTGCTAAAATTACTTTATGTGCGAGAGAGAAAGTAAATAAGGTGGCCTGGGAACTGAAAACTTTGGGAGCTGTTCTGTCTCTGTATCTTAATTACCGAAATCTGTTCTTTGTATGGAAGTAAAAAACTTTGAAGTTAGTTATAAATCTTTTTGGCATTATTAAGCCCAAAAGAAGGCAACAGTAGTCCTGTCTTATGTAAATGGGCTAACATCTCACACCTATTTTAAGAAAGCAACGAATCTGCCTGAAACCACGTTGTCAAACCTTAAGTCCTCTGATACAAATGTATGTTGGTGCCTACATTAACTTGGTTTTCCTTTGGGATGGTGTTATATTGCTGCATTGTGAAACAAACCCTAGTGTTAATAATAAATGTTATGTCCTCTTTTGGTGCCCAGTGTGGCTATTCTCTGAGCAGTGCATTCCATGGTGGTTCTCGCTGCTGCTCCTCGGTTAATATCTTCCATTAACTGTAGATATTTTCTTGGTTGCCTGATGCTACTGGCGCCATGCCTTCAAAGCCGATGCTGCAAGGTGTGTTTATGTGCCTGCGTGTATTGCAGAGTTGCCAACTGTGACATCATCCAAGTGCATGTAGCAAAAACCAGACGCATGTACCACACACACACACACACACACACAAATTCCTGGATGGCTGAGGCAAGGAAGGCGTGTTTATGGTGCTACTGATGATATTCCACAGCAGGTTTTTGTATTAAGAACCAGTTCTAGCCTAAATGGACTGATTAATGGCCCTGATTGGGTATCTTCTACAAACTGTAACTGACAAAAAAGAGAGCAATGATGGTTGAATGCCAGAGAGAAGATTGATACCTGGGGGGAAAAAAGGAAGATTCAAGGATGCTGGAATGTATATTCCATTAGACAGATGGAACAGCTCTCATCACAATTCTTCTGCTGTGAAGGCCACAATCCCCGGAAGTATCTAGTTAGAACTGAAGGGACAAAGAAAAACTTGTCAAAATGTCAGCAGCCAAAGTGTGCCACTCCTTCCGATGTAAAATGGAACTCTTTTCTCTCTTACAGGTGTATATTCTAAATGTTCTACTATGAGCATCACTAGTTAAACTTATATTGCGTATCATTGTAACAAGGGTTGTCTCCCTGCAGCACAAGCTCAGCTTACAGGAAGTTCTCAAAAACACCTGTGCGGCAAAGCAAACTTAACTTTTTCTGGTATTTCATCCTCCCCAGGACTGTCCTCCTGTTTTCTCCTGAAGTCTAGTTTAAATGTGATTGGCCTTTCATAAAAGTCACTTCTTAGGGTGCAGTGTGTGCTGTTTTGTTTTTTGGTTTTTTTTGTCTTTCCAAAGATGCGGAAAAGGAAGGAAGTGTAACGGTGTCATGAATGGATTTTTTTTCATACTTGAGCCTAATCTGATTCCTTTAATTTCACATGCATTTCATCGTCAACTTGAGGTTGTTGTTGTGCAAAAGAAGTGATTAATGAGGAAAAACAAGAAATAAACTTGGTATGAAACCACAACTCACCATTTTTATTTATCTATTGATTTTTTTTTTTCAATGGCAGTTGTTTTCAAGTGGCTTTCTGGGATAAAAAAAAAATCTATTGATAAAACCTGGGGAAGGAGGGAAGGAACTTCTATTTCTTCATGGATTTGCTCTGTTGATAAACATTCCCCAAAAGTATTTTTTAATAGCCCGATACACAGAAGGCACCCAATTAGACCATATATTGTATAACATAATCAGTTCAAAGGAGTAAGAACAGTGTTACTCAATCTTGGCAACATTGTGTCTTCTCATCCAAAAAGAACTAAAGAAGCTTCCTGGATGAGAAGCAAAATGTTTTCAAGGCAAACCACCAAGAAAGTTGGAAAAGCATCATTGGGACAATAGGATGGGATGTTTTGGTCAGAGGAGACAGGTTAGGCACGTGCATCTATCCAAGGGTAGGAGGGAGAGGCTGAGGAAGAGGAGGCCCATACTAATTCATGGAAGAAATTCCAGTCTCAATTATGGTTTTAAGTTGAGGTCTACCTGCAATGAAACATCTGCAAAGAAAACCACCAAGCTCAGAGAGCACTAAGCAGATCACAGTTCAACCCCCAAGCTACAATTACTCTCTTCTATCAAATCCCTAGAATTTCTGATTGTGGGCCACGCTTACTGAGACTGTAATATCAGTACAGTACAGCATCAGGTTATTATCTTTTTAGCATGCCCACTGCCAAGGAAATCGGTAATAAAAGCATAAAGTAAGATGTTAGGCAATGCTGCAAAGTCCACATTATAAGCTCCGATCACAAGCTGTCATTTTTAGGAAGCAAGAACAAAGCAGAAAAGCAACCAGGCTCATATATGAGAGACGTGATTCATCCTGGACGCTTCCACTTACTGAAAAGAGAAAAACTCAGCAGAAAGCGTGGGTGTGTTCCATCTATGTAATGAAAAAACAAAACAAAACATCACATTCGTATAGAAATTTAGGGACTGGAACCCTTAGGTGCTTTTGCAAATGTCTTGGTAAGAATAAATAAAAATGATACCATATGGGGAGCTCATTAATAGATGGCCTGGGCAGGCAGAAGATAAAAAAATTAATCTTTTGTACTTTACATGATCAGTCTTTCAAAGAGACCTGCAATAACAGTCAAGGCTGCTCAAGGTCGACTAAGCCTTCCATCCATCCAGATTGTTGAGGGCAATAGGCTAACTCTGTAAACCACTTAGAGAGGGCTGGAAAACAATGTGAAGCGGTATATAAGTCTAAATACTATTTTGGCGATACTGACCTCAGCTAAACATTTACCTCTGCCGAGAGTCAAGAATATAATAGAATAGAATAACAGAGGTGGAAGGGACCTTGGAGGCCTTCTAGTCCAGCCCCATGCTCAGGCAGGGGACCCTGCCTACAGCACTTCAGACAAATGGTTGTCCAATCTCTTGTTAAAAACCTCCAGTGATGAAAGAATAAGGGGCCTGTAGTACAGTGGACTAAAGCACTGTTATTAACAACTGCTGCTTGCAATTACTGCCAGTTCGAATCTCTCCAAGGCTCAAGGTTGACTCAGCCTTCCATCCTGTCAAAGGTAGGTGAAATGAGGACCCAGATTGTGGGGGCAATAAGCTGACTTTGTATAAATATACAAAAGGATGAAGGCTATTGCTTAACGCATTGTAAGCCACCCTGAGTCTCCGGAGAAGGGCGGCATATAAATTAAAGCCAAAAAAAAAAGAGGGGGGGGGGAGCTGCTATACTGGACCTGATTCTTACCAGCAGGTAATGGTTGAAGAAATGGCAGAGAACACTATCTTGGAAGAAAATGATCACGATAAGCTGCTGCCTCAGAAACCAGGAGACAGCGAGATGGTGGTTTGCTTCTAGCTGTTGTTACAGATATAGGCATTTCCAGAGGGACAGTCATGCTCTTCTCCCTCACTAACTGGCAGTCACCACCTCCAATTCTCTCTTCTTCCAGTATTTGCCTCCTCAGGTGTAACCAGACCCAAAATTCCTTCCCAGTTCTTTTTAAAATCATAATTTAAGATATTGATCAAACTAGGAGGGTCATAGCTTCTGCCAACCCACTTAATTTTCTCCACTATTATCAGCTGCACGCAAGTCAACATACCACTTGCAAAGCAGCCCAGAAAAAGAGTGGAATTTCAGAGCAATGGAGGTTCCAAAGGAAAAAGTTATTCCAAATATTCAGGCTTCTCATATTTTACAAAGGCCCTGCTTAACAAAACCGAGCCTATTTCACCTTCCAGTCTTAATGTTCCAATACCGTTTTTTCCTAGTGTTGTACGAGATCCCTGAAAATAATAATAATAAATAAATAAAAGGGGAAGAGGGTAAAAGAAGACACAGTCATTTGACAGGATGATATAGGAAGTGGTGGGGAGGAGGGGAGAGGAGTAGCAGAGAAGTAGTGAAACAAAAGTAGTGCTAAGAGGAAAAATCAGGAACAACCTTGATCTGTACAAGTTTCTCACCAGCAAATTATTTTGACAAAGAGGGAAAGTGGTAACATTTCAGAGAGGAGGCCACATACTGGCACCCGAGAACAAAAATACATATTTCTGCTCCCTTTGGTAGCCACAGAGCCTGGAGGGATCTGAAGAACTGGACATTAGCAAATGTAAAATGGCTTCAAGGGTATGTATGCAAAACTTTAAACCAGCAGAATGTCTCCAGATTCACAGATGTGAGCCCACAACATCACCCCCCCCCCACGGGCCCTCAATACAGCAATGACATGACCCCTCCGTAACAGATGCACCAGCAATATCAAGAGAGACAGCGTTTCTGGGAAAGAGAATTGAGCCTCCTTTGATTCTGCTTTATTTGTTCTTTGACAAACGGAAGGATCTCATAACAGCCTCCTACAGATGGAGACACCCAGTACAAAAAAAAAGACTGCAATAAATATGTCCATCAATATTTATTTGTGAGATTTACATCTTGCCTTTCTTTCAGGTCAACGTACATAGTGCTGCCTCTTTGCATGTTTCTACACAATCATCAATCTGTGCAGTAGGCTGAGAGGAAAATTGATCCAAAGCTGTTTTTGGAGAGTGGGGTGTCTCCAAACATGGCAACATGCTGGTTGGGAAATTCTGGGAGTTGAAGTCCACAAGTCTTAAAAATACCAAGTTTAGAGATCCCTGGTTAGGGGGTTGTCAATCCCCAGCTCCCTCGTCTCAACCAGGCCCATATGAATATAATCTGCATTAAGCGCAGGTTGGTTTTATAACAGCCAACAGCTGGATCTCTCTGGTCGATGACATGGGTGCATCTATCTCCCCTGCTTGACAATCATAGGCTGTGATTATCCCTGCCTCCTTCCACAATGTTTTCCTTCCTCTACTCAGGGGAATTCCCAGTTTTGGGATTTCCTGGTGGTTTCCTTTCCCAGTCCTAATCAGGCCCAACTTTGCGTAGGTTACTATTATACCTCAAACAGAACAATTAAAAAGATAGAAATCTCAAGTAAAACAGACAAAACCTCTTGAGGAGCTGTCTGATATAAGGAGGAGTGGACAGTCTGGAGACATTTAAACAAACATCTCTGCACACTGGTCTGGCTAGAACTAAAGATTACATGTGAAAACATTTCTCCCTGAGGATGTCTACGGAGATTCTCAGTCATCCAGGTCATGGTTGTCCCAAAGGTGCTTTTTCAAGAGGCAACTGGACTTTCTGGTTTTTCTTTGAAGACGTTTTGCTTCTCGTCGAAGAAGCTTTTCACTGGATGGTGGGGAATAGTCAGAGCTGAAGAAAATTCTTGGATGAGAAGTGAAACGTCTTCTAAGAAAATCCAGAAAGTCCAGTTGCCTCTTGAAAAAGAAGCATCTTTGGGACTCCCTTAAGATGAGGATATTCAAACAAGTACTCATCTTTTTCTGTGCCACTTGGGACCAACTTGCACACAGAATGACTTGTTGGCTGGAAATATCTCTGCCATGAATGTGGCCCGGTTTTAGAATTATATAAATCTATGTTTTATCAAAACTTTAAAAAAAATTAAATATTAAATTAATAATTTCCCCTTTTCTATTTCTTACATTTCTGACCAGACTATATTTGGTTTTTTTAAAAAAATAATGCAACAATAATTAGTTAGTATACCCAGCATGGCCGGGGATGATGGGATCTGGAGTCCAACCCCAAAGAAATTGGGGAGGAAGGCCCCATCGCGGGACACACCTTCCACTCAGCCAGGCTATTTTCTCTCAGGCAAGGCATATGGAGGGTGGAGTCCCACCTCCCTACTGTCATTCATCTCAATAAAGCCTCTATATGAGTATAACCTGCATTAAACCAAGGATGGATTTCTAGTAACAGAGAGTTGGATTTTGACTTGACAAAAACAGGTACAGGTAGCCCTCAACTTACAACAGTTCATTTAGTGACCATTCAAAATTACAACGGCACCGAAAAAAGTGACTTATGATCACTTTCCACACTTATGACCGTTGCTGCATCCTCACGATCATGTGAGCAAAATTCAGATGCTTGGCCACTGGTTCATATTTATGACGGTTGCAGTGTCCCGGGGTCATGTGATTTCCCCCCCCACTTTTGCGACCTTCTGACGAGGAAAATCAACGGGGAAGCCCGCTTCACTTAACAAGCGGGTAGCTTATCAACTGCAGTGATTCAAGACAGGTTGTAAAACTGAGTAAGACTCGCTTAACCAATGTCTCACTTTAACAACAGAAATGTTGGGCTCAGTTGTGGTCTTAAGTCGAGGACTGCCTATCATATATATATTCATGTCACTTTCATGGAAATCTTACGCCTCCTACCAGAATGTTCTCCCCACCCACCCCCTCCACTCCTCAAGAGAAGTTCACATCCCTGTCATCTCCTCGTGGTCTCCTCTCCACGTTCCCAACCAACCCCCTAAGCCCATTGTATAGAGGCCCTTTGGGCTTTTTTTTTTTTTTTTAGGTATAAGCCGGCCTAGCCCGCCGGATGATGGGGATGATGGGAGTTAGAGTCCGCAGACGTTGGGGGGGAGGGCTGCGGCTACTTTCCCTCAGGGGACTCGCGCGGCGATGAGAAGGGGGGGGCGTGAAGCCTCTCAGCGCCCCGCGCATGCGCCGTGCAGCGTCGGTGGTGGTTCTGAGGGGAGGCGACCGGCAGCTCTCCCCCAATAAAAGCCCCGGTGGCGGGTGGGAGCCCTGCCCCCCCCCCCCCCACACCTCCCTCCCTCCCTCCTTCCTTCGCCTCAGCCCCGGCGCCTCAGCAGGGAGAAGGCAGCAGGGGCGCAGTGCGCCTGCGCAGCAGCGAGCAGAGGCCGCGCGCACCGCAGCTTCCCTCACACACACACACATACACACATACATACAGGCGGTGCTGAGGCGGCCGCTGCGGCTTCTTCTTCCTTCCCTCGCCTCCCTCTTTCCTTCCTTCCTTCCCCGCCGGCGCTGGAACCTGAGCTCGGGCCGCCGCGGCTGAGGTAAGCGGGGCTAGAGGGCTCCCGAAACCGTCCCCGGGTGACGCCAGACGGCCGGCCGGCCGGCCTGTCAGCGGATCCCTGCGGAGCGTCAGGACGTTACGGCAACGACGGGCCGACGGCGGCGACGACGACGACGACGACGGAGCGCCGCGCTCGGCCGTCTCCCCCACTCGCCCCCCCCCGCCCCGCGCGCTCGCTGGCGCCTCAGCCCCTCCCCCTCCCTGGCCTCACAGAGGAGGGCGCGCCTCCCTCCCTCCCTCCCCCCCTATTTTGGCCTTAGCAGAGCGCGAGTGCGCGTGCGCGCGGTCGGCCCGCTCGCTCCCCTTAATTCCGCCCCCCCCACCGTCCCCTCACGCGAGCCGCCTCAGAGGCTGTTTGGGACCCCGCCGCTCGCCTCTTCCCGCGCTGGCAGTGGCGGATGGGCGTTGGAGTCTTGGGACCCCGGACGGCTGGGGATGGGAGGCGCCTGCCCCCCCGTCCTACAACAACCCTGCGGCGGCGCGGCTGGGGATGATGGGAGTGCGCGCGGAGGCGTCTGGCGGGCTCCCCTGTGGTGAAAAGGACGGGACAGCGGCACCCGAGCTTGGAAGAGCCGCTGCTTCCCTTAAAAAGAAAAAAAAAAAGTATCTTTTTGGTGGGATTTTTCTGGCTTGGATTCTTTGACCAAGCGGGGCTTGTCCGGCGGGAAGGACTACAAAGCCCATGCAGGATGGGAGGAGGGGGACTCTACTACCCAACCTCCCTCCCTCCACAAAGTGGCGGAAGGATGGCTGATTTATAAGCTGAGAGAAGAGAAAGTACTTAAATTTAAAATTCACAGGTGCTTGATATACATATATATATATATATATATATATATATATATATAAAAATATTTAATAAATATAAATATTTATGGTCATAGCTGTTTGGGGAGGCTTTGAAGGTTTCGTTCCCCACCCAAAAAAAAAAAAAATCAGCGGAGGCCTCAATTTGACAATGGAAGGTGAGAGTAGATACAGCCAAGCTCCTTAAATTTAAAATTCACAGGCGCTTTATTTTCATTAATTTATCAAATTTGCCTACAGGTAGTCCTCGATTTACAACAGTTCGCTTAGTGACCGTTCAAACTGACCATGGCACTGAAAAAAGAGACTGATGACTGTTTTTCACACTTAGGACCGTTGCGGCACCCCCACGGTCAGGTGGTTTACATTTGGATGCTTGCTTTGACAGCTGGTTCATGTTTACGGCGGTTGCAGTGTCCCTGGGTTATGGCAACATCTTTTGCGACCTTCTGACGAGCAAAGTCCCTGGGGAAGCCAGATTCAGTTAACAGCAGTGTTATTAATTTAACAATTGCAGCGATTCAGTTAACAGAGGTAGCAAAGAAAAGTCTTAAAATGGGGGAAAAGTGATTTAACAAATTTCTCTCTTAGCAACATAAATTCTGGGCTCAATTGTGGTTGTAAATCGAGGACTACTTGTATTGCCCATATCATAGTTTGAGGTGGCTTAGAAGCCCCACCACCACCACCACCCTGGAAAAAACAGCCATGGGAGCATCAATTTGACAATCCAAGCTGGGACTAGATACAGTGAAGAAAGGATTGTAAAAATGATTTTCTCTTCTTTTTTTTATGGTTGTCACTGTTGTGACAACAGTGTCACTATCAGATTCCCCAATTTCCTGAATTTATCTCCTGGGATCTGGATCCCATATGCCTGTATTTACCCCTGCCTATTTCAAGATTAGGGACGCGGTGGTTGATCGAAAAGTTGGCAGTTCAGCGGTTCGAATCCCTAGTGCCGCATAATGGGGTGAGCTCCCATTACTTGTCCCAGCTTCTGCCAACCTAGCAGTTCGAAATCACGTAAAAAAAAATGCAAGTAGAAAAATAAGGACCATCTCTGGTTGGAAGGTAACAACGTTCCATGCACTTCTGGCGTTTAGTCATGTCGGCCACATGACCACGGAGACGTCTTTGGACAGTGCTGGCTCTTCGGCTTTGAAACGGAGATGAGCACTGCACCCTAGAGTTGGGAACGACTAGCACGTATGTGCGAGGGAAACCTTTACCTTTACCTTTATTTCAAGATTGTGTTCACCTTCTGTGTTGTGCATGAAGCAATTTCCAGAAGGTTCAGCATTTTGCAATCTGAGATTGCAAAAAGCGGCAGAAAGATAGCAGAATTTAATTGCATAGGAGCCTTGGTGGCGCAGCAGATTAAACTGCTGCTGTTAAAGTAGCACTTAGCTGCCAGCTGCCTGCAATTACTGCTTGTTCAATTCTCACCAGGCTCAAGGTTGACTCAGCCTTCCATCCTTTCAAGGTAGGTAAAATGAGGACCCGGTTTGTGGGGGCAATAAGTTGACTTCGTATAAAAAAGAACACCGCTTGGGGGGGCCAAAAAGCCCTACTAAGCAGGTATATACAAAAGTATGAAGGCTGTTGCTTAACGCATTGTAAGCCGCCCTGAGTCTCTAGAGAAGGGCGGCATATAAATTGAACTAATAATAATAATAGTAATAATAATAATAATAATAATAATAATAATAATAATATTTACAATCAGAAATATATATGTTCTATTGAGTTCTGCAAGGCTTATGCCTCTACTTGGGAGCAGGTTCTTATTTGAAAATAAGATCAACTGGGAAATTCAAAGGTAGGCCTTAACAATTAGCACAATTGCGAGCAGAATTTCCGTTGCTGAGGTGTTGTAAAATGAGTTATGCCCCAGTTTCCAATTTTTCTTGTCATGGTTGATAAGTGAATCACAGTCATTAAGTGAATCCGGCTTTCCCCCTGGAGCTTGCTTGTCAGAAGCCGCTTGGAAATAACAATAATGTAAACCAGCAGTTTCCAATCTTTCCAGCTTGGTGGAGTGCCGGAGGCAGCAGGGAGAGGGGATGGATTTATGTGTGCGGGCGTATCACTTTCACAAATATAGTGTTGCACACACAAGTGCTGACTCGCCACTTCCATGCCTGATTCCGAACGGGCTGCAGCCTGGCACTGGGCCACGGACAAGGGGTTGGGGATCCCTGATGTAATCCTGGGACACAGCAGCCATCTTAAATATATGTTGGCTGCCACATTTTGATCACAGGAGATGGAGATGGGGCAACGGTTGTACCTGGAAGGACTGGTCATAAGTCATTTTTTCAGTGCCGTTGTAAGTTTGATTGGTCACTAAACAAATGATTGTAAGTTGAGGGTTATTAGTAAGCATGCATAGGATTTTCTGGAAGACAATTCTACCAGAAATTGTCAAAATGCCTTGTTTTGGGTTCAGCATTTGCAGTGTTATTTCTGCCCTGTGTAATGCCTACTTTGCTCACACAAAATGCTAAGCCACACATTTGAAAAAAAACCTGAGACATAGTGAATAAATTACCAGTTTATCTATTAGTCAGTGGTTGAAATGGGATGTTGATGTTGAGTCTCCGGAGAAGGGCGACATATAAATCGAACCAATAAATAAATAAATAAATAAATTTAATCACAGTTGTGTAGTTGCCTATCTCACATAGTGATTTTGGGCAGCATACATAATAAGACTTAAAATACATAAAAAACAGTAAAACAACCAATTTAAAACCATAAAAACAACATAAAAGCAAGTTGACACGTAAATCAAATTTAGGCTTTTCATGTTGGGAGACCCATGCTTGTTGGTTTACATACCAACTCTGCTTGATTTTGTTAGTTATTTTTATTTTATTGATAGATCGAAGAGTAACCTTGGGCGGTATACTATTAAAAACATAAAAACCATATAAAAATATTAAAAGTAAAAGGAGGTTGTTAAGGTTAGAATAATAAAAGTTTAAAAAAACCAGAAGGAGGAGCCTTCAAGGCATTAACCAACCCAAAGGTTGCATGCTAGCACTGATGATATTAACTAATTTGGTAATGAAACGTCTGCAAGAAAACAAGATTAGAGTAGACCAAGGACCTCACAGTCCTTTTCCACCTCTCCACAAATCCCACTCCCTTCTAGCACTGATGATGTTACCTAGTTTGGTAATGAAACATTTGCAGGATAATCACTAAGCGCAGAGCATCAAAGACCCCATAGCTCAACCATGAGTTACAAATATTCCCTTCTGTTGGTTATGTGTTTTTCTGCGAGCCCCATGTGAGTTGCGGATCCAGGTTTTCAAACTCCCAAAAGGCCAGAAGACTTATTAGAACATTCAGGCAGTTGAAGGCAAGGATGCTTATAAGAACCTGTTCCATGTAGCTGCATTCATGTGTATTTTTAAAAAAATCTTACGTAACTTTTAAAACACAAATTGTGTTCTGCATTCCTATACCATCGTTTCTGATACTTTCAGGGATGTGACTGTGTTCCCCTAAATGGCTTTCGCTTTTGAATGTGGGACAAGAGTAATAATTGTGTTTTGTTGTAACCATTTAAAAAAACAGAGGTCAACATTTTTTCAGGATACGAACTGGAACAGCAAGAAGGAGCAAATGGGATAGTAAGATAAATGTAGCAAATGAAATTATCAGTCAATCCAGCAGCCCTGGGTGTTATAATAGCTTTTGTCTAAGCAGTGGCTGCTTAACTTGGAAATACTCAGTCCTGCATGATTTAATTATTATTATTAAATATTAAATAATATTAAATCCTGCATTTGAAAACTTGAGAATAAAGACATCAATAAGATGTCCTTTTAAGGGAATAAACTTTGGAAGTGAAGCAAAGGGGGACAAGAATGAAACCATGCAATATGTACAAGTAGTCCTTGACTTAACAACAGTTCATTTAGTAACCGTTCAAAATTGCAATACCACTGAAAGAAGTGACTTATGACCATTTTTCACACTTATGGTCAGTTTATGTTGCAAATGTTTTGTAGCACTTCTGGAAATCACTATTTTTCCTATCCGTGTTTCCTCAAAAATAAGACCAAGTCTTATTTTCTTTTGGGCTCTGAAATAAGCACTAGGGCTTATTTTTGGAGGGTGTCTTATTTTTTTTCCATGTACAGGAGGCCCACTTCTGCTTGCTTGCTGCTCGCTGTGTGCCAGTGCTGCCGCCGTGAGTTGGGGAGTTGGAGGTGCCCCATGTGCCCAGCACCGGCTTACCTCAGGGCCCCCACAGCCAGGCCACCCACACCCCTGACGCCTGCCTTGCCTTGTGGCCGCAGCACTGGCGTGTTGCATGGCCTCCGTTGTGGCTGTGAGCAAGCAGAAGAAGTGGGCTGGCGGCCACATGGGCTCCTGCTGCACATGGTTGCTGGTGCTTCCGCCATGAGATGGCATGGATGGCCTGGCTGTGAGAGCCCTGAGGTAAGTCAGTATGGGGCAGCTCCAGACACGCCCTGTCTCACCTCACCTCGTGTCAGTGGCACCCTGAGCAACCAGACGGAATGGGCGGGTGGTCAGCTATGCAGGCGCTTAAGTAGGGCTTATTTGGGGGGTAGGGCTTATATTAGGTGCATGTGTAAAAACGGCTTATTTTTGGGGAAACGGTATTAGATGCTTTCTTGTCTTGGTGCTGCAAGAATATTTCTCAGGTGCCTTGGGGCTGGGTTGAACACATTGCAGTAAAATCCAGCCATGCCAATATTCTTACGGCTTAGTAAAATGTGTAAATCCACTTACTGTCCTTTTCCTGTGAAATTACCTGTGAAGGATTTTCAGATAAGACTGTAAGGAAATGAAGTGGCAGTTTAGCTGAGATGCCTGCAGTCCTTGGAAGAAAAACCATTTCCTTCTCCACATGCATTTGCTGGGATGTTATACCTGCTTAACGATTCTCTGAAGAATCAGTTCACCCCAACTGATCAGGTCTAGCGTTTTTTAATGTTTTGCTAATTTGCCTGATTTGATTTCCTGTATTAGTGCTAGCCATGGTTTGTTTCACTGCGATTTCTTTAATTAACCCGAAATAGCTTTGATAACGTAGTATGCAGACATAAAATCCTGATTTGCAGACTGCAAAAAATCATCGGCTAAAACTGGAGGAACAGAGCTATGAGCACCCAACAGTAGTCCACATAAAGGTAGTCCTCAACTTACAACAATTGATTTAGTGACCGTTCAAAGTTACAACAGCACTGAAAAAAGTGACTTAGGGCCGTTTTTCACACGACCATTGCAGCATCCCCACAGTCACGTAATCAAAACTCAGATGCTTGGCAACTGACTCATATTTATGACGGTTGCCATGTTCCAGGATCAAGAGATCCACTTTTGCGACCTTCCAACAAGCAAAGTCAATGGGGAAGCGAGAATCACTTAACAACCATTTTACTAACTTGACAGTGATTCACTTAACAACTGTGGCACAAAAGGTGGTAAAATGGGGCAAAATTCACTTAACAAATGTTTCACTGAGCAACAAAAACATTGGGCTCAATTGTGGTTGTAAGTTGAGGACTACCTGTACTACTCTGGAAGATGATTTTGATTCTGATTAAAAATGATGAAATGTGTTCAGAGTAGATGAGTAGAGTGGTAACTCCTTCGCTCTTTTTTCCTTCTATAGGATAAAGGCTCCTTAATGATGGCGGCGCAAGATATGAGCATGCATATGGAGGAAGTTGTCGTAGTAACAACTCCAGATAATGTGGTTGATGGCAGTGGTGTGGAGGAAGTGAAGACTGTCCTAGTTACCACCAATCTGTCCCAGCATGGGTGAGTCAAAAGATGAAATATTTAGCTGGTAGGATGGATAGATTCACAATTGGAGCTACTTTAGCGGTGTACCTAGAATATTTGACACCTGAGGCGAGTCATCATTTAGCATCCGTCTCCTTGATTGTTGAGATCCAGTTTGGGGTAGTAGATAAAACATCAGGTTAGAAGCAAGTTCTAGTGAGTTCTAGTCCTGCCTTAAGCATGAAAGCAGCTGGAAGACTTGGCCAGTCAACCAAGAGGTGGTGCGTTCTAGGCTCACCTTAATCAAGAAATCCATCTGGCTGACTTTGGACTTTGGACCAGTCACCAGGAGACGGTGAGTTTTAGTCCTGACTTAGGCATGAAAGCTGGTTGGGTGACTTTGAGTCAATTGCCAGGAGATGGTGAGTTCTAATCCTGCCTTGAATCCCTTTGAATGGTGTGGGAGTAGAATTGGATTTCCAGAGAAAAAAATTGCAGACTACAGGAACCAGGAGCACCACTCAGGTGACCCTGAGGACACAGATAAACCTCCCAAGTGCTTCAACGACCCTCTAAAAGGATGCAAATGACCAGTTATCTGCAAGGAGTATAAATCCTTCCATTCCCCACTATCCCGTCAGAGCTGAAGAAGCTTCTTGGATGAGAAGCGAAACGTCTTCAAAGAAAAAACAAGAAAATCCAGTTGCCTCCTGAAAAAGCACCTGATCTGGATGACAGAATCTCTACAGACTATCAACCGCAGTGATTCATTTAACAACCGAGGCAAGAAAGGTCATAAAATGGGGCAAAATTCACTTGACAAATGTTTCACTTAACATACATTTTGGGCTCAATTGTGGTCGTAAATCGAGAATTTGTTGCTTCAATTCCTTCAATGTAATTTCTCAGATTTGGATTGGCAACAATTTTCCTCAGTGATGGATTAAAAACAGTTTTGGGGAGCGAAGCGGTTTTGTCAGTATTTTCTTCTCTGAGTGTGACTTCCTGGCAGAAAATTTTGTCATAGAAACAGCCCACACCAAAAGGAATTCAATAGGATTAGGTGGGTTTCTCTGAGTAATGAGCCTCTCTCTGGTTTCCCAAGCTGAAGAGGCTTTTTCATAGAAAAACAGAAGTGTTGCGATCGTCTCTCATGAAACAAAGATGGGAAAGAAATAGATCCATCCAGATTTTTTGCTTCCACTTGATGGTTCTTTATGCATTCCATATTTCTGGGCACTAAAAAAATCAGATGCAGAGCTAATCTGTAGGGTTTATCAATAGATAAGATTGGCCTCCTGTGTATAACAGGTCTCTTTGTTTAAACACTTTTATCCTGATTTTCTTCTGTAAACTAAACCTAATATAAGACACCAGGGGTGTTAAGATTTCAAATCTTTGCTGAAAATCGTAACAGGCCGGCTTTATAAATCCAGTTTGGTCTAGTTGTTAAGGCCCCAGGCTAGAAAGTGGGAGATGGAGTTCTAGTCCTGCCTTAGGCATGAAGGCCACTTGTATGACTTTGGCTCAATTACCAGGAGATGGTGAATTCTAGTCCTGCCTTGGACATAAAAACCGACTGGGTGACCTTGGGCAGTCACTTTCAGATCAATCCACCTCACAGGGTTGATGTGGTAAAAATAGGAGCAGGAAGGTATGTTGGATAATGTATATTCCCCGCCTTGAATTATTTGTAAAAAATAAAGGGAGGATACGAATACGTAAAAATAAAATAGCCTTTACAAAAAAAAAAAGATACACCTTTGGAACTTAATCTCTTTTAAAAAGAAGTTGCAAAGTTTGTGGCACCTGCTGAAAATTGCAGCTGACTTCATATAAGCCTGCCAGATGGAGGGGGGAAAAGAGCAGTCAGGCAGACCAGGTGGATTCCAGGCAGCCTTCAATGTACACACTTCATAAAGCATCCCAAACATTACAATTACCTTCAAGTCTTTATTTCTGAGGTGGTTCCCTACATAATGGCCTGCCAGAAAGCCTAAAAGAAACATTCGGCTTTAATCTGAACTAGCAGCATCTTAAAATCTTGGGGAAGTGCCGGGCCTTTCCTCTTGCAAGTTCAGAGACCTGTTTGGACCAGTAGGTGAGGGAGAATGGATATTCCTGAGACTTGGTTTGCAGCCAGAGTGCACCGCTGTGCCCTTGTCATAAATCTGAAACATCATACTGGCAATGAAACGGATGGTGGCTTTGGCAGACAGAGCAAGCGAGCGTCGCATATGGGACGATTGTGCTGTAATCTGCAGTTGGCAGATGCTGAGAGGAAGATGGTGCCTCTGTGCTTAATGTCAGCTTTTTGTCTTTAGGCAGCCAGGTGATGAAAAGACGCAGCTTCCTGTTCTATCTATCCACTCTTTTTTTTAGCGGCCAGGAGCTTTGAGTCTCCTACATATCGGATGTTTATGTATACCTGATAATGGACAGGGGCTCTTTGCTTTTTAACAGGAAGAAACACAAAAAGATATGCCAAAGACAAGCTCAAGATCCAAAAAGATCTTGACAAGACTTGAACTCCGGGCCCTATCTAAGAAAATGAAATTCAGCGTAGATAAAAGTAAGGTTTTATACTTAGGCAAGAAAAACCAAATGTATAGGTATAGACTAGGTGAAAGGTGGTTTAATGCCCCTAACTCTGAGAGGGATTCTGGAGTTCAAGTGGACAATCACTTACAGTGTGTAGCAGCAGCCAAGAAACCAATGCAATCCTAAACTGAACTGATGAGTGGGAATGCTGCTGCAACAGTTGTAAATACGATTGGTCATAAATAGCTGTTTTCAGCGTTAAATTATTGGTCATTCACAGTCATGTGAAAAAGAAAATACAGGTAGTCCTTGAGTGACGGCCACAACTGAGCCCCATATTTCTGTTGCTAAGGGAAACATTTTGTTAGGTGAGTTTGTCCCACCTTACGACTTTTCTTGCCACAGTTGTTAAGTGAATCATTGCATTTGATAAGTTATTAACCATGGTTGTTAAGTGAGTCTGGCTTTCCCATTGGCTTTGCTTGTCGGGAGGTCGCAAAAGGGGATCACGTGACCTTGAGGCACTGCAACAGTCATAAATATGAACCCATTGCCAACTGCCTGAATTTTGATCACGTGACCACGGGGATGCTGCAACGGTCGTAAGTGTGAAAAAGTCCCTTTTTTTCGGTGCCGTTGTAACTTTGAACGGTTGCTAAATGGACTGTTGTAAGTCGAGGACTACCTGCACATTCTCTCTGGGGTTTAACATATCGGGGCGTAGTAAAAAAAATCATCTGGTCTTAGCAGTTCTTACAAGTAGGCAAACACAACCTCGGATGAACAACAACACAGGACATATCACACGTCATTTATTTTACGAAAAGAAAGCCAACATGGAGAAGCCAGGTCAACTTTCTAGAGGAAAATGGATAAAAGGAGCCTTGTCACTCACCGTCTGTCCCTTCCTCTCTGACCAGCAGTGACCTCAACGAAGACACCCTGGAGACCGAGAATGCAGCTGCTGCAGCTGCCGCAGCTTTCACCGCCTCTGCCCACCTGAAGGAAGCCCTTTTAGGTAAGGGTGGGGAATCAGGACATTGGTCTCCCGCAGACTAGCTGGGAGGGGGAAGGTCCTGGTTAGAAGGTGAGAGTGGCCATGGCCCCTGGTGGTTTCAGCACGTTTGAGAAGAGCCCAGGAGCAGAGAACATTGGCACTGGGCACCTAAGAGCTATAAGACAGTTCAGTTCAGATGGGCGTTAGCATGCCTCCCCCTCTCTTCCTGTATCCCTCCCTCCCTCCCTCCCATTACTCCTTCCATCTATCCTTTGTTCCGCCTTCCCTTCCTTCTTCCTTCTCTCCTTCCCTTTATTCCTCCTATCTCTCCTTCCTTCCCTCCCTCCCTTTCCGTCTCCACTTCCTTCCTCCCATCTCTCCTTCCTTTCCTTCCTTCTTCCCATCACTCCTTCCATCCATCTCTTTCTGTCCACTCCCTCCTTCCCTCCCACCCTCCCTCCATCTTTCCAACCACTCCTTCCTTCCTTCTTCCCATCACTCCTTCCATTCGTGTCTCTTTCTGTCCACTCCATCTATCTTTCCATCTATTCCTTCCTTCTTCCCATCACTCCTTCCATCCATCTCTCTTTCTGTCTACTCCCGCCCTCCCTCCCCTCCATCCATTTCTCTTTCCGTCCACAAAACACCGTGTCAGTCCTGGAGGCCATCTTTTACTTTGGATCTTCAGGGCTGCCACACTTGGTGGATGGGCATGCTGTGGGAAACGGGAGGGGGAGGGGGTGGACGGAGACAGGGTGAGATGTGTAACCATAATAACATTCTTTTCCCTGGAAGTCAAGGACGTTCAGCCTGCACCTGGAGAGGCGTGACTGGGGAGCAGCTCCAGTTGGGACGGGGACGTGATTGGACCATGTGATGGACATGTGGGTGCAGGGGAAGGGACTTCGATTTTGATTTGGGTGGGGAACACCCAGAGGCCTTTCAGATTCGGGTTTTTCCAGATGTGCCAGTATGACATCTCTAATAAAACAGAACTTTGAGGAGAAGGCCTGCCTTGGAGTCTTACTTCTGTTGCGGGTGTTACTTGCAACCCTGACACACAACTCAGTTCAGATCATTTGTGTGACGGCTCCTTCCTAATAGCTCCCAAAGTCCATGCTTCATGTAGGTAGCAGTCAGCTTCAGTTTGGTAAGGTTCTCTCTGTAGGTGTAAAGCAATAAAGAACTCCGTTTGGAAGAATTGCCACAAGTCTTTCTTGATTTTTGGAGTCTGACAGTTGCTCTGGTTGCCGAGTTACATCTTAATTTGTTTATATTTCTATTGTCATCGTATATATCCCATCCTTTCTCAGAGAGCTCAAGGCATGGCAGTACAGCTAATCCTTGACTTATGACCACAATTGAGCCCAAAAATTAGGTTGCTAAACAAGGCAGTTATTGAGTGAGCTTTGCCCCATTTTACAACCTTTTTTGCCACAAGGGAATCATGTTTGTTAAGTGAATCCGGCTTCCCCATTGACTTGGCTTGTCAGAAGGTAACAAAAGGGGATCGTGTGACCCCAGGGACACCGCAACCGTCATAAATATGAGCCAATTCGGAATTTTGATCACATGATTATAGGGACTTTGCAACGGTCATAAATGTGAAAAACGGTCATAAGTCACTTTTTTCAGTAACTACAAATTGTCAGTAAAAATGATTGTAAGTCAAGGACTACCTGTATTTCCCAGATTTTATCCCCACAACAGCCCAAAGACCCCCACTAAGTTTTTGGCTCACATTTGAACTTCCTCAGCCTGTCTTGGGGCAACCCACTAACAGCTCTAAAATGCCAACAACAGGATGTTGAGAAACGGCTGAAACTATTTGTTCCTTTTGTTTGCGTGTTTCCCTTCTGTCTTGCTTTCTACCTGTAAAGTAAAAAGACAAAAACTTAAAACTTAACAAACTAAAATCCTTCCCTCTCTATTCTCAAAGTCATTCTGATGGAGAGACAGCAGTGAGAGTGCGTTTTATTTGACTTTCATTTAGGGCGATATCCAAACCTAGCTATTCCAGTTTCTTCAACAACAAATCATGGTTTGAAAGGACCAGGTGTACCGTTATTTCTGCGACAGGCCCCATTGCTATGAACAGAATTTCATAGCTGGGGGAAGGATTTGATAATATGGGTAATACTTTTTCAGCCTTTAAACCATCATCACCGCCACTTTTCCTCTTTTAAATGGGAATTTTAAATTTGGTTTTAAATTATTGGGGTTTTAAAATGGTTCAGCCAAATTTATTTAATTTGTTTTATCTCTATTTTAAATTTTGTATTTATATGTTTTATTATGGCTGTTCACCGCCCTGAGTCCTTCGGGAGTAGGGCGGTATACAAATTTAATAAAATGGGGGGGGGGGAAACCGCCATTAGTCATTCGTGGCTGTGTAATCTTTTTCTAATTAAAACACCCTTTTTGATTCCTCACCTTGAAGTGAAGATGGCAGAAGGAGAGGAGTGCCTGGAAGCTGAGGTGGCTTATCCCATCACCTGCGGTGACAGCAAAGCGAATCTCATATGGCGGAAGTTTGTTTGCCCGGGCATCAATGTGAAGTGCGTGCAGGTGAGATTATTATAATGATTCATCAGATGATCAGATCAGACAGTCAGCCAGATGTTCAGACTGGATTTTTGTCTATCTTTGATTCCTTCCCAAATACCTGGAATAGGCAGACGTGGATGTTTGATGGTGTTAAAGTTAAATCGTCATTGCAGGCTGTAAGCTGTTTCCAACTAAAGCTGCCTTTTGCAAGTGATTGATGGGGATTTTGTCAATGCCAATGCCAATGATTTTTATTTATTTATTTATTTTATTTATTAAATTTTTGTACCGCCCCCTCTCCCGAAGGACTCGGGGCGGTGAACAGCCAAAATTAAAAACACACAATACAAATATTAAAATACATTAAAACAAAATTAAATTATCTTTGGCTTCTCCAATTTAAAACCCCTTGTTTTAAATTGGAGAAGCCAAATTTGTTTAAGTGGTGCTCCAGATTTTTTGGATTGAGCCCAAGGCAGCTACCATTATTGGTAGGATTGTTCCTTTCTTTTCCCCCAGTCATTTTTCTTGTATTTGCAAGTCTTTGTATTGTGATTTTCTCCAATTCTTTGTCTTTTATTTCTACCACTTCCACTATACAGTACAAACTTTTTTGTCTTTCTTATCAGCAATTGTTAAGTCTGGGGTGTTTTGTGACAAGTGGCTTGTCTGTTTGCATTCTAAACTCCCATTATTATTGTTAAATATACATGCTGCCCATCTCAAATGACTCTGGGCGGGTTACAACATCGTAAAAGCAGAAGTATGAAACATCAAATATTTAAATCAACTGGAATACAGTGGAGTGGGGGGGAGGGATCTTCATCCTAGTCCAGTAACAACCTCCAGCATATCTACCTTTTCAAGATTGTTCTTAAAAGCATAGAAAACAAGACAGGGCTGTGTGTCTTCATGCAGTCCACCTTCAGACATTGTGGGATTGGACAATCACTTCTCTGAAATGGTGTAGAGCAGTGATGGTGAACCTTTTATCCACCGAGTGCCCAAACTGCCTGTACGCGCATGCCAAAACTAAAAGTTGTCCGCACGCGGATGCGCGCATGTGTATGCAAGGACATGTGTGCATGCACAGCAGAGACCCGAAGACCAACTGGCTGGTGGGAGGTGGGGCATCCCAACAACAGCAGTGTGGCAAGAGGTAAGATCTTTTTCTTTTGTGAGCTTTTGTTTCATTGTTTGCAGGGAAACAGAAGCTCACGAAAGAAAGGCCACAGAGATCTGACCTGGGGCAACGGTGCACGTGCCAGCAGAGAGGGCTCTGTGTGCCACCTCTGGCACACATGCCACCTCTGGCACACGTGCCATAGGTTCGCCATCATGGGTGTAGAGTCTCCTGCTTGAGCAGAGGGTTGGACTAGAAGACCTCCAAGGTCCCTTCGAACTCTCTTGTTCTGTTATTCATGGACTGAAGTTCAAATTCTGAACCAGATCTGGCATCCCAGTCTATCAGACACTGAGTGCCAGATCTGGAGGGCAAGGGTGGGAGTTTAGGGTAGAGCCAATCAGAAGCAGTGCTCTTTGCCCTATTCAGTCTATACTCTCCCTGTGTCTGTGTGATGCAGCCTTGAGCCTTTCTGTTAACTCTGCTCTCCCAGTATGATCTTCATAATCTGTCCCATAAAATATGCTTCCCACATTGGGACTGTAGCATGTTATCAGCCGTGGTGGTGCAGTAGTTAGAGTGTAGTACTGCAGGCTAATTCTGCTGACTGCCGGCTGCCTGCAATTTGGCAGTTTGAATCTCACCAGGCTCAAGGTTGATTCAGCCTTCCATCCTTCCAAAGTCGGTAAAATGAGGACCCAGATTGTTTGGGCGGGGGGGGAGGGATATGCTAATTCCGTAAACCGCTTAGAGAGGGTTGTAAAGCACTGTGAAGCGGTATATAAGTCTAAGTGCTATTGCTATTCCAGCAGAGTCTGTGAAAGCCACACAGGGAGGAAATGGGTCTCCCTCCCAATACGTGACATCCTTTTGAGATAGTCTAGGCAGGAAGCACACTCAGATGAACTAATTCTACTTTATTGTAAAGTTACATGAGCAGAATCTCACAGGTCTGAAAGTACATCTCTTCCCCCTCAGCTTTACATCCCAAGAAACTAAGGAGGGTCTCCTCTGAGATGGTTGCCAGGCCTTCACTCCTTCTGTGGGCTCAGCTGACTCTTACCTGATTGTTGACTACCCTGCGGCTCTCCTGCCCGTCTCCCAAGGCCATCTCTGCCTGCCATTGCTTTATTGCCTACCCTCTTCGTGTTACATCTTATCTCTCTCTCCTCCTTGCAGTATGACAATCATTTGATAAGTCCTAAGGAATTTGTGCATTTGGCTGGCAAGTCCACCCTGAAGGACTGGAAGAGGGCAATCCGGATGAACGGGATCATGCTAAGGTAAATCACTACTTATTGCAAACTCCATGTTAACTTTGAACCGCTTCTGAACCATTTGAAAACTTACTGCTATTCAATTTGCCAAAGAACTGGAAAGGGAGGACAGGTGAGAAGGAATACAGACAATCCAAGAATAGACCCTGTGAGCCAAGAACCCACCAAGGTCACTACTGCAGGTGTCCGACAAAGAAACGAACTGTTCTCAAAACAAAAGACCGATTCATAATTGGACAGCGTGACCACTATGGGTGGGACAAAGGGAAGACCAATGTTTAACTATGTAGCATTGCATACGAAAACTTCAGAGCTGGTTTTATTTCTTCAGTGCCGAAATGGTGTATCCAATAAAGTTTTGCTTTTGGGATTACAAAATTCCCGGGAGTGTCTACTTTTCTTGGGTTCGCTAGTCGGACCATTGACACTCCACTCCCTTCTAGCCCCGATGATGTTACCTGGTTGTTTAAAGAAATCATCATCTTCTTTTAACAACCCCATAGTCCCTTGCAGGGTAGAGTCTGGGCAACTGAACGGAGCTAGCAGAGTATTTACTGGCTGGATGCCCTTCCTGTCGCCAATGTGGAATTTTGTTCAGCAGACATATTCTCATTGTGCCCAGAGAAAGAAATATCTGCCTCTACCTAGGATCAAACAGCCTCCGGATTGTGAGGCGAGAGCTCTCATCTCTAGGCCACCGTACCACTCTCTAGTTGGGTAAAGAAATGTCTACGAGAAAACTACCAAGCTCAGAGAACACCAAGTGCCCCACAGTCCAACCCTGAGCTACACATACTCTCTTCTATCGTTTTAGGAAAATCATGGATTCAGGCAAGCTGGATTTCTACGAGCACACAAAAGTTTGCTCGAATACGTGCCGCAGCACTAAAATCGATCTGACCGGAGCCAGAGTCTCTCTCAGCAGCCAGACTTCAGCAGAGTATACGCCTCTCACTCCAGCCTCTGCAGACGGTATGTAGAGAAGCAAAACCCAAGAACAGACTGTAGTTGAGACACTGCAAGGGCAGTTTTAATTTTCACCAGCCATTCATCCAGTGGTGGGATTCAGCCGGTTCGCACCGGTTCAGGTGAACCGGTTGTTAAATTACCCCCACCCCCATCACCCCGCTATCAAAGTGGAACCTGGGCACCGCGCAGTGGCTGCAATGGAGAAGCGGGCAACAGAGCGGCCGGCATGAGGGAAGCAGAAGGCTGCTTTCCCTCTTTCTTCTCCCTGCTCCTCCTTCCCTCGTGCCGGCTGATCCGTTGCCCGTTTCTCCATTGCAGCACAGCTGCCAGGATCCACTTTGATAGCAGGGGGGTGTAATTTAACAACCGGTTCGCCCAGGGTCAGGTTGGGCCATGTCTCCCACAACAGCCAACCTGACCCTGGGCAAACCGGTTGTTAAATTATTTGAATCCCACCACTGCTTTCACTGTTTCTTGAAAAAAACCACTGAGTTCTTTTTCTCCCTGAAGTGCTTCAAACTTCTACAGATATTCAACAATTAACATCAGAAATGGCGGCCAGATCTATCTGCCTGCTGCAGTTTGGAGGACTTGCTGGTCATTCAGCAATCCCATCTGTCTGAACCAGAAGCTTGGCAACTTGAAGATGTGAGCACTTCAACTCCCAGAATTGAAGTCCACACATTTTCAGGTCCTCAAGGTTGAGAAAACGCTGGTCTGAACCCTTTTCAACCCCTTCTAAAGCACTGCCTGCTGGTGCATTCAGATACTCTTGATTTAACCAGTTCCCTCCCTCAGCTGTGTTTGTGGGCATTTTAAACGTGCTGTGGCTTTAGGTGAATTCATGGGAGGTGAAAGAGAAGCAGAAGTGCGCTGATAGCTCCAGAGCCTCTTAACAGATTTTTGATTCATTATACGTGTGAGACAAGAAACCTCAAAAGGCTTTGTTCTCTTTCTATAAGTTTTAATTTTGGCTACTTTTTATCTTGCTGCTTGACAGTTTTGTGCTCTCTTCCAAATCCAGCCATTGATGGTAGGCTAAATATGTCATGCAGCAATATGTCAAAATATGTCCTATTTTCCTTTAAGGTTTCTTGTCTGAATTATTTACAGTTTCTGAAAGATGAAAGTTTCAAAGGCAGCAAGGTTTCCATGCGTCTAGTCAGTATTTTCAGGCTAACTGTGGAGTGGGCAATGCGTTGTAATCACCTTGTAATAAATCACAACTTAACATTCCAGGTTAGCGTGAAGTAATACACCTGAGCAATCACTGAAAATGCTTTGGAGAAAATTTTTTGGACCTTCTATATAGGAAGAGCCTCTGGCTAATATTGATTAAAGCAGCTCAACATCTGTCACTCTTTTACATTATTTATTTATTTGTTGAATTTATATTGCCACCTATTTGCCATGGCGACTCAAGGTGGCTTACAGAATAAAAGACCACATTTAAAACAATAAAAACTAACAAAAAGAATCAAATTAATATAGTACAATATAACAAAACTGCCTCCCACCCCCTGCCCAGCGACAGCTGATCACACGAGCCATTTAATGGGCTCCATCCCGCTCTGGATTCCCCATTCCCGCTGGCAGAACCAGGTCTTCAACGCCTTCCGGAAGAGTGCTAGAGTGGGGACCATTCTAAAATCTGGGCGAATGATGTTCCAGAGAGAGGGAGCCACCATGGAGAAGGCCCCTTCTGGGTCCCACCAGGTGTATCTCCTTCGGGGATGGGACCCGCAACATTCCCTGCCTCCCCCCTCTGACATTCACATTAGCCTGTAAAAAGAGGTCACACAGCTATAAGTTCACTTATGAAAGCTAATTTGATTTTTAAGGTGGTGTCTTACTTTTCAGGGTCATGGAAGCCTTAAAAAAAAAAGCACTTACTTTTAATAGCAACAGAAAGGTAGTACTTTCACATGAGGTCCAATGGGATTTTTCCAAATTATTTTCAAAATTTTCACGGCTTAATTAAAACAAACATGGCCTCAAAAGCTCCCAGCGACCGGTAAGATCCCACAGAGTTGGTCGTCTCCGGGTCCCGTCAGCTAAACAATGCTGGCTGGCGGGCCCGCGGGGGAGGGCCTTCTCTGTGGCTGCCCCGGCTCTCTGGAACCAGTTACCTCCTGAGGTCCGGACCACCCCCACCCTATTGGCCTTCCGCAAAGCGGTGAAGACTTGGCTCTTCCGGCAGGCCTGGGGCTGTTGATCTCGTTATAATGATCTTGCGAGACCCAGCCACGAATTGGGAGTGCATGTGTTTTAACGTTTTTAAAGGTTTTAATGTTTCAATGTTTTTCTTTTTAACATTTTTATGGGATTGTTCGCATTGTTTTATTCTTTGTTGTAAGCCGCCCAGAGTCCCTTGGGAGTTGGGCGGCATAGAAATGCGACAAAATAAATAATAAAATAAATAATAAATAAAATCTTTGAGCATTTTAGTCCTGCTTTTAGAAATGTTTAATGGAGAAAAGGGCTTTCTGATTTTTTTTTTTCTGGCTATAACCATCCAATGTATAGAAAAAAGTTTTTTTTTTAATCAGAGTAAGAGAGTTCAAGGGTCAAATGATCATTGTTGCTCGGTTTTAATTGCAGTCAACGGATCTCCTGCCACCATCACCATAGAAACCTGCGAGGATACCACTGAGTGGACCACGGCTATTGGAGGTGAAGCTCGTAGACCCTCCCACAGGATGTTCAGTGCAAAACCTGAAAGGCTGTGAAGAGGAAAAAAATCAGATGTGTCATCTTTCTGTATGCAGGGCCACAGAGCAAGAGAAGAGCTCTTGCAGCAAGTTTGGAGGTCAAATTTTTGGCATGTTTAAGTGGAATGGAAAAAGACTCCTCCGAGTACTGAAGAGATGCTGAGGTGGGGGGAGATCGGTGGTTTAGGTAAGGGGTCTCCAACCTTGGCAACTTTAAGCCTGGAGGACTTCAACTCCCAGCTTTGCTGGCTGGGGAATTCTGGGAGTTGAAGTCCTCCAGGCTTAAGGTTGCCAAGGTTGGAGACCCCTGGTTTAGGTGATGTCATCTTGCCATTCTTTCACTCTCCCACCACCCTGTCTTAAAAGTCAGGTCTCACAGGATGTACTCATGTTTTATTAATTTATTAAATATATGTGCCACCCATCTCGCTGTCCAAGGCAACTCTGGGTGGTTTGCAATAGAGTTAAAAACAAGAATATAAAAACAATTATGAATATAAAAACTAACTACATTGGCAAAAGATTAGATACAGGTACCATAGTCCTTGACTTACGACCACAATTGAGCCCAAATCTTCCATTGCTAAGCACGACAGTTGTTAAGTGAATTTTGCCCCATTTTACAACCTTTCCTGCCGCAGTTGGTGAATGACTCACTGCAGTTGCTAAGTTAGTAACGCCGATGTTAAGTGGTAAAAAAGTTGGTAAAATAGGACATAGTCACAGAGGGAACCACTTAATGACTGTCATGACTTACAACTGGAATGTACCATCTCTGGAATATGATTATGGGGTGTAATGAGGAGGCAACTATTCAGGTTCCCTCAGCTACCTGCCTTGTTGTCAATGCGTCTATGGAGATTGTCAGTCATCTAGGTCATGGTTGTCCCAACGTTGCTATTTCAAGAAGCAACTGTACTTTCTTTGTTTTTCCTGGAAGACGTTTTACTTCTCATCCGAGAAGCTTCTTCAGTTCTGACTGAATGGTGGAGGATGGAAGGATTTATATTCCTTGCAGTGCTTTGGTCGTTAGTACTCTCTCTGAGAATTCTTGAGATTACTTGGAGGTTTATCTATGGCCTCAGAGTCACCTGAATAGTGCAGATGGACGTGGAACCTTCGTGGAATTGCTGAAAAGACTGTCGTAAACCGGAGCTAGGTGGGATCTTATCCGTCCTCCCCTGTTGAGGGAGGGCTGTCCAATTTTAATACAGATGGACTCTTTGACCCCTCTTTCAGACCAGTGGCCTCTCTGTCCAGAATGTGGATTTTGCAGTCTTCAAAAGAAAAGAGCTAAGCACTGGCCTTCAGAATGCTAACGACCTGATGATTGCAAGGAATATACAGGTAACCCTTGAGTTACGACCGTTCACTTAGTGACCATTCAAAGTTACACGATAACCCCAAGTGTTTATGACAAAGTCCCGAAATTACAAATGTTGCAGCACCATGGCGGTCGTTCGCCCTTACGAATGACCGCAGTGGCACTGGAACATTCACCCTATTTCCCCCTCCGCTCCCCATAACCGCTTCCCCCTTCCCATCCCCCGTGCCCGACTCACTTCCCTTGCAAAGATCTGTCTTCTCTCTGCCAGGCTTTCTTTGCCTTTGAGGGAGAGGAGAGCAGGACGATTTCCCTCCCAGCATCTGATTGGCTTGCAACTGCTTTTCGCACCAAGAGTGAAAGATTCTGGGGGCCGTGATCTTGCACGATTTCAGGAACTCATTCTCTGCAAAAGCGAATGGATGCCTGAAGTGGCGCAAGATCACACATACACACACCCAAACATTTCACTCTCGGTGTGAAAAGCATTTGCAAGACGACCGGATGCTGGGATCAAAATCGTCCGGCACAGAGGAGACAGGTCTTTGCAAGGTAAGTGAGTCCGGCACAGCAGGATGGGAGGTGGGGAGCATGAAATATCTCAGTGGCTCGGGGAGGCCTTGGATGGCCTGTTCCATCACTAGCCTTCCTGACCCTGAGATACCTTGTGCACTTAACAATTGGCACATTTGATTAGCACATGCATGGGCAAAAGCGGGGAGTGATTACATTGAAGTTACATGATTCACTCCTAGGAATCCTCGAGTTACGAATGGAATTGGCAGGCTCCGATACATTCGTAACTGGAGCATTACCTGTAAATCCTTCCATTCCCCACCATTCAGCCAGAACCAAAGGAAAACCTTTTTGGATGAGAAGCGAAGCGAAGGAAAAGCAAGGAAAGTCCAGTTGCCTTTTGGGGGAAAAAAATCACTTTTGGGTTGTGAAGACGTCTCTCTTTTTCGACTTCAGATGACGCCTTCACCTTCTGGCGAGGCCTGAGAGACGCCGGGTTGCTGGAGGAAGTGGTTCAGGAATTCAGTGTGGAATTCATGGAAGCCATGAAGGGCCTGCAGCAAAGGATCCAGGAACTCCCTTTACAGCTGAACGGTGAGAACCGGATATTGCAATGCTTATTACCTTGCAAAGAAATTATTTCACAGTTTATTTACAGATAGTCCTCGGCTTATGACCATTTGTTTAGTAACTGTTTGAACCTACAGCGACACTGAAAAAGGGACTTATGGCCAGTTCTCACAGTTACCGATTTTGACACTTATGATCATTGCGGTATCCCCTGTCGTCCCGTGATCAAAATTTGGGCGTTCGGCAACTGGCACATGTTTGTGACGATTGCAGTGTCCCAGGGTCACATGACCCCCATCTTGTCACCTTCCCAGCCGGCTTTCGACAAGCAAAGTCAGTGGGGGAAGCCAGATTAGGTTTGTTAAGTGGGGTTTGCCCCATTTTATGAGCTTTCTTGCCATAGTTGTTAAGTGAGTCGCCACAGTTGTTAAGCTAGTAATTGGGTTAAGTGAATCTGGCTTCCCCATTGACTTGGCTTGTCAGAAGGCCTCAAAAGGGGATCACATGACCCCAGGACACTGCCACTGCCAAGCTTCTGAATAGTGATCATGTGGCCATGGGGATGCTGCAGTGGTTGTAAGTGTGAAAAACGGTCATAACTCACTTTTTTCAGCGCCGTTGTAACTTCGCATGGTCACTAAATGAACTGTTGTAAGTCAGATTACCTGTACAAAAATAATTAAACACAATAATTGTATTATCATGATTGCCTACATACACCATCTTTGATATATATCCGTGATGGCGAACTTATGGCACGCGTGCCACAGGTGCCACACGGAGCCATATCGGTGGGCACGCGAGTGTTGCCCTAGCTCAGCTCCAGCATGCATGCATGTGCCAGCCAGCTGATTTTCAGGCCTTCTGGGCCCACCGGAAGTTGGGAAATAGGCTGTTTCCAGCCTCCGGGGGCATGGGGAAGGCCGTTTTTGTCCTCCCCAGGCTCCAAGAAAGGCTCTGGGGAGGGCAAAAAATGGGCCTACCGAGCCCACTGGGCCATTACATGCCAAAAGTGTGGGGAGCGCCGAGGGGTCATGTGCGCGGGGGCAGGGAGCATTGAATTATGGGTGTGGGCACACATGTGCGCGACCCCGCCGTGCTCCTCCCGCTTTTGGCACGTGACGGCAAAAAGGTTAGCCATCACTGATATATATGATGCTTTATAGAGTCTGAAAAGTAAAATCATTATTTCACTTTTCCGCTTCAAGAAAGCTTAAAATCGAAGCACTAAGGCTGCTGTACATTTGCTTCCTTTTGAAGGAGGAATTGGAGGCCTGGGGCCTATATAGATGAAAATGCCTACATTTTCCTTCCCTTCCCTCACTGCAAATAAGATAGAGCCATTAGGATGTTTTGCTCCTTCATCCTGTGTTTCCATTAGATGCCATCCTGCTGAACAACACAGTCCAGAATTTTGGCATGCTGGACCTGGTGAAGAAAGTTTTGGCCAGCCACAAGTGCCAAATGGACCGTTCCAGGAAGCAGTACACACGAGACTTAGCAGGTACCGTCTCCCCGGTCCTATTTCTCTCCTTCTGTTCTGCCACCCGGTAAGGTACAGGTAATCCTCGACTTACGACCTCAACTGAGCCCCAAAATTTCCATTGCTAAGCAAGACAGTTATTAAGCAAGCCTTGCTGCAGCAATTCACTTTAACGGCCGTGGCAAGGAAGGTCCTAGAATGGGGCAAAATTCACTTCACTGCCTCGCTAAGCAACAGAAATATTGGACTCCCTTGAGGTACTACTACCTGTAGTAACCCCTTCTCTCTTAGATGCACTTCCAAAGCACCCGAAGGCCAGAGAAGGAATAATGGATGGAAACTGATCAAGGAGAGATCCAACTTAGAAATAAGGAGGAATTTTCTGACAGTGAGAACAGTTAACCCGTGGAACAGCTTTCCCTCAGAACTTGTGGGAGCTTCATCACTGGAAGCTTTCAAGAAGAGGCTGGACTGCCATTTGTCAGAAATAGTGTAGGGTCTCCTGCTTGGGTGGGGGGTTGGACTAGATGACCTACAAGGTCCCTTCCAACTCTGTTGATCTGTTAAAGATGCTGTGCAGTGTGTAAGCGGTGGGGAGGCCATATCCGGTCTAGCTTAGCCTTTTGACTTTGCCAGCATCCTGCCTGCCACCCGTGGCCTTAATCGTCTTCTCTCCCTGTCCGGTTCCCTTTTCCCATCTCCAGCTCTGGAGCAGCAGTGTGACGAGCACCGCAAGAGAGCCAAGGAGCTGAAGCACAAATCCCAGCACCTCAACAACGTGCTTATGACCTTGACGCCCGTCTCCATCCCTTCTCCTCTGAAACGGCCAAGGCTGACCCGGGCCACCTCAGGACCCCCGGCCATCACCTCCCAAGTCCTGACTCAGTCGGCTCAGATCGCCCTGGCGCCAGGCGTGCCGATCACTCAGCTGGCCGGTCTGCCCATCGGCAAAGTGCTCTCTGCCCTCCCGGCATCTGCTCTGGGAAAGGCCACCGCTCAGGTGACGTCGGCTGGCTCGCCGGCCTCCCCGCTGCTGGGCGGATACACCATCTTGGCGTCGGCGGGTTCCGCCTTCCCCAACGCGGTGGAAATCCATCCCGAAACCTCCAACCTCACCGTCTTGAGCACCGCGGCCATCCAGGACAGCAGTACGGTAGTCAAAGTGATGAGCCCTTTCCAGCTGCTCACCCTGCCAGGGCTCGGCACGGCCATCCAGAACGTGACGCAGATGTCTCCCGGGGGCAGCACCATCCTGGCTTTGCCGTCCAGTGTGATGGAAGGTGCTTCGGCCACAGAAGAGCACACGACCATTGAGGTAACCACCGTAGCGGATGAGCCTCAGCAGAAATGAAACGCGGACGTTGGTCCATTTTGGGGGGAGTGCTCCGGGTTTACGTGCCCATCCCTCGGATGAGAAGACGGAGACGAAGAAGAAGAGGGTGCTGGGGAAAAAAAGAGAGGAAAACGGATCGGCTGACGGCGGAATAGGGAGGTTGAAATCTTAAAAGGGAAGAAAGACGAAGAGAGAAGACGAAATGAAGGGAGAACATCACTGAAGGGGCAGGGATCCATTAAAAGCTATAATCTTTGCACCCCCCAGCTTGTAAGTACTCCCCCATCTCTAGCCAGCTCTGGGGAACTGAGGCAGCCGAGACAGGTTTCGAAGAATGCAACAATTAACCAAAACCCGGCAGGCCAAAGGATTAGGCAGTGAGACAACGTTATTTTAAATATTTCCGGGCTGGCAGAAGTGGGGGGTCCCAACATAGGCAGTTGCCTGCATGTTGGCTTAGGGAGGTGACAGACTGTTTCTCTGCCAGAAGGGAGGAGGAAGAGGAGAGGGAGGGAGGGAGGGAGGGAATCTGGCATATGGACATGGGTGAAATGGAGAAGGAGGCTTGGAAGGGAGGCAGGAGGACTTTGGTGGTGGGCAGATCCATTCCCAATTTAATAACATCAATTCGCCCGAGCTGCCTGCGTGCATCTCCGCCTCTGAGGAGGAAGGTCTGGCTAAAACGCCTAAAGGTGGACCACCTAAAGGATTCCCACCACCACCACCACCAGCGGGTCTGTCCTCCACAGCTACCGAGCCTTATCCTCCCCACCCCCGGTACATCAGCACTTTAGGCTGCAAAAAGGGGGCTTTATTTTGCCAAAAACAAGGGTGAAAAATGGAAGCTCCTGCTTGTTCCAGCTGACTTGAGGGACTTGATGCTTGAGGATGTGAGAAGAAGAAGCCCTTGGGAGAAGAATCATCGTGTCGGAAGCTACGAGGGCTCGGATTCTCGCAGTGTGAGTTTGGGCCTATCAGAAACGGCGGAATCAAGTCTCTTGGGTAACATTAAAATTTGTTTTTCAAGCTTGCCCTGTCGTTGTGGCTTCTTGCCCTGGTCCTGTGCCGTGGGCACAGAGGTTTGGCGATCTTAAGCTCACGGATTTGAGCTCCAGTAGGTTTGTTTGAACTTTTTTCTCCAAGCCAGCTGAAAATGTGTGGCATTTACCCATCGTTTATAGCTTAGAGCAGTGTTTCTCAACCTCGGCCACTTTAAGATGGGTGGACTTCAACTCCCAGAATTCCCCAGCCAGCATGGGGAGTGAATGGTGGAGTTGAATGGCAGACTTGGAGAATCCTGGGAGTTGAAGCCCACCCATCTTAAAGTGGCCGAGGTTGAGAATCACTGGCTTAGATTCTCCTGTACATTAAGCCAACATCTTCAAATTTGTATACTCGCAATACATAACCTATACATAGCCCAGCATCCTACTGACTTTTGTGTTCTGCAACATCATGCAAGATTCAGAAAGCAGGAAAAAGCCAAAGAAATGACAGGCGTGAAATAAGGAAAGAATAAACTGCTTAAAAATCCATCCGAAGCCAATGCCAATTTTTTTCCTGAGCCAATCTAGCCAGTGGGTTTCTATGGACCAGATTTTACATGCGGGCTGAACTAAGCCTTTGCCCTCAAAGGAGGCCTTGTTTGCAGAAAGTCACACTTTTCAGCTTGGGCATTTCCAGGTGGAGTTGGAAATATATACACACACACACACACATGATATACGAAGTCTCCTTTTTGTAATATTGGAATGTCGGTGGCCTCCAGATTTGCTGGCATAGTGTGGTGAGTACATTTACAGCAGTCTTATTTCGTTGGCTCTTGTAGCCTTCTGACTTGGTAAAGAGTATTGTAGAGTTGTGTTATGATTTAATTTTCTAATAGTGTACTAGAGGTTCCTGCAATTGAGAAATACGGATAGCCCTCAACTTATAACAGTTCATTTAATGACCATTCAAAGTTAACGGCACTGAAAAAAGCGACTTATGACCATTTTCCATACTTACAACCTTTGTAGCAGCCCCAGGATCATATCCAAATTCAGAAGCTTGGCAACCGGTTCATACTTATGACAGTGTGGGATCCCCCTTTTTGCGACCTTTCAATAAGCAAAATCAATGGGGAAGCCAGATTCACTTCACAACTGCATGATTCACTTAACCTCAGTAATTAACTTAAAGACTTCATGATTCACTTAACAACTGCAATAATTCACTTATCATTTCATGATTTGCTTAACTAGTAATTCACTTAACGACTGTAATTCACTTATCTGTGGCAAAAGTCATAAAATGGGGTATGATTCACTTAATGCCTTACTTCGCAATGCAAACATTGGGCCCAATAATGGTCATAAATCAAGACTACCTGTACTCTGGTTTTAATTTTAATCATCTTGGATTTAGTTACTAATACACAGGTGTCCTTTAGCATTCCAATTTAGGTTGGAGATCTTGAAGTAGATGCTTGCTTTTTTCACTTCCCATTTTCTTCCTCGATGTCTTTTTTGCTTCTCTTACCATTTACCATCTCACGTTCAGATGAAAGAAAGATTTATTGTCAAAAAAAAAAAACCCAATACTTGGTCTGAATGGTGTTCTCTGCCCTCATAAATACATGCCAGTTGCCAACCATCCGAATTTTGATCACGTGACCAAAGGGGAAGCTGCGATGGTCATAAGTGTAAAAAATGGACATAAGCCACGTTTTTCAATGTTGTAACTTTGAACACTCACTAAGCGAATGGCTGTAAGTTGAGGACTTCCGATACAAGAGGGCCACAGGTGAAAAAGATGTAATGGGACGACCGGGCAATTGTGGGTGTGGAAGCAGGAGACCTGTAATCAAGATACTCTGGAGTCAACCTTGCCAAAATTGCTCCATAGGAGTCAAAACGCCCCTTTCAAAACAATCCATTGATGTTGCTGGGCTCCATAGCCAAAATGATACTTGGGAGGTCTGTACTGCTAGTCCTCAACAACAGTTGAGTCATGTTTATGACGGATGCAGTGTCCCGGGGATCATGTGATCATCCCCTTTGGCGAACTTCTGACCAGCAAAGTCGATGGGGAAGCCAGATTCACTTAACAACCATGTGACTGACTTAACAACTTAAGATACACCAGATACACTTAACTGTGGCAGAGAAAGGTCATAAAATGGGCCAAAATTCACTTAACACACGTCTCACATTTTGTGCTCTATATTGTGGTCATAAGTCGAGGACCACCTGTGATCCTTTTTAGACCAAGGGTTTTGACCACCTGGTTTCTGTCTTTTTTCACCCTCTCAAGATGTCAAAGGATTGTCCATCATTGGAAGGTTTTAGCTCTGTGGGACTCTTTTTATCAGGTTGTCAAGATAAAAATCTGGGAAGTCAGATTTGTTGCTCAACGTACAGATCAAATCCCGAAGCATAAACCCCCACCTGAGACTGACGCCCATAGAAAGGAGCAAATTAACCACTTAAAAGTCTTCCTTGCTGGCATTGGGTGGGAATCGACACACTTGGTCAAGTAATTTCCTTGAATGAATCTGTAGCAATGTCCCAAAGGTGCTTTTTTTCAGGAGGCAACCGAACTTTTCCTGTTCTTTCTTTGAAGACGTTTCGCTTCTCATCCCAGCAGCTTTTTCAACTCTGACTGGATGGTGGGGAATAGGAGGATTTATATTCCTTGCAGGTAGCTGGTCATTTGCATTGTTTTTGAGGGTCCTTGAAGCACTTGGAGGTTCATTTGTGTCCTCAGGGTCACCTGAATGGTGCTTCTGGTGTCGGCGTTCCAGAAAACCCCAACTCCAAAAACTCCGAGGCAAACATTTTCTCAAAAGTTCCATTTATTAGAGTAGGTATACTGGCACATCTGGGAAAAATCCGGATCTGAGAGTTCCAGGTTTTCCCTCAGTAAATCAGAACCCCCAAAACCTTCCCCTCAATTCTCGGTCCATCACGTGCTCCAATCACCATCCGTCCCATCTCGAGGCAGCACTCCAACCACTCCTTCTCCAGATGCAGGATCGTCCTGGCCTTGACCGAAAGGAAGAATGCTATTATGTCTAACAAAACCCTCTATCGAATCCCCCTCCTACTTTCCCACACACGAGAAGGTGGCAGCGTGGGAGCTTCCGGGGCTGATATGGCTTCCAAAGCTAACACCTGGTTCCTGTCGTCTGCAATTTTTTTCCCCCTCTGGAAATCCATTCCTACTCCCACACCATTCAAGGGATGTTCATCCCAAATTGGGTAGCTAAAAGTCCGTAGAGATTCTCAGTCATCCAGGACAGAGTTGTCCCAAAAGTGCTTTTTCAGGAGGCAACTGGACTTTCTGTTTTTTTCTTTTCTTTTGAAGACTTCTTCAAAACAAGGAAGCCCACTTGCCTCCTGACTTGGGTGACTGAGAATCTCTACGGACTGTGTAGCCATGGCACCCAACAGTTCAGCAATCATTCAAAATTACAGCGGGGCTGAAAAAGTGATTAATGACTGATCCTTGAATCATGACTTCTCGCATTTGTCCCCGTGGTCACATGATCAAAATCCGGGCCTTCGCCAACCAGCATGCATTTATAATGGTTTTGCAACAACCCGGGATCACGTGATCGCCATTTGCCACCTTCCCAGAGCGATTCCGATGAGCAAATTTAACGGGGAAACCCAGATTAGTTTAACAACGGCAAAATGCTCCTAAAATCAGGTGTCACTCACTTAACAACCACATCGCTTAGTGATAGAAGTTCCATTTCTCAATGGTAGGTTGCAACTCGAGGATAATTTCCCTAGGAGAAAAATGCAAATGGTTACTCTGGTAACTATTCTTCCAGTGTCTCAGTTCCTTTAAATGAGGTCTGAGGTTCCCCAAAGATGACCAGCTGGAGTCCATTGGTGCCTAATCCATAATATAAATTGCAATCGCCCCATCTTGGCACATGACGACTGTTGGCAACTGCCACATCCTTTGTTCATTCCCAAGGAAGGGTGAAGGGTGCTCAAGGTTTGATTTCTGAAGTTGCTTCTGGCTACCACCTCCACAACGTTCCTTTTCCTCATATCGGTGCCCAGCCGAAAGGGAAGTATCCAAGTACCCAACCACACTTGGGGCATTGACCAAGGCTGACTTCTTGGATTCATTCAGGGCACATATGTGGACCACGATGGTCTCCCATCAACCAATTTCAAAGAATGAAATAAGATTAGTTTGGCATGATCTGTTTTTAACAAAACCATGCTGGCTACTAGCTATAACTTTTATTTAGAATAGAACAGAAACAGAAACAGAATAATAGAACAGAAACAAAAATGAAACAGAAACAGAATAATAGAATAGAAACAGAAACAGAAAGAGAAATAGAATAGAATAGAATAGAATAACTTTATTGTCACTTTGAATGTACACTAATTGGCAGACATTAAAAATGCAATTTCGTTGCATAAAGCTCTTAAAGGGTTACCGCCTCTGATTTTACACTACATAAACATGACAAGATAAATAAATACAAAATTATGTATATACCTACATATATGACAGAGAAACAACAGTCTAGTTCGGATGTATACATATTTATATGTGTTGCTAGATGTTCACAGATCTGGTTTTTAAATTATTGTTTCCAGTATTTTCCCAGGTATTTAGGCTGATTGTTCTGTAGTTTCCTGGGTCTGTTCCCCCCCCATTTTTTTCTTTCTTTCTTTCTTTTTTTTTTTTGAAGATGGGAACCACATCAGTTCTTTTCCAATCCTCTGGTAGTTCCCCGGTGCTCCATTATTTTTTAAAGACATGGTACATGGGTTCTCAGATGACATCTGCCAGCTCCTTCAGAACTCTGGGATGTAATCCATCAGGTCTTGGTGATTTATATTCATCAAGTTCAGACAGGTGTTCTTACCATTTTCTTGCATATTTTAATTTTTATTTCTAGTCTGTCTTTTACAGTTATGTTTTTGGTAGGTTGGACTATAGTTTCTTTTTGTATGAAGAGAGATGCAAAGAATGAGTTAAGCAGTTCTGCTTTCTCTCTACTGCCTGTTAGTTCCTTGCCATCTTCTCTCTTTAGTGAACTCACTTTTTTCTTGACTTTTTTTTTTTTGTTATTTATATGTTGAAATAAACTTTTTTTTATTAACTTTGACTTTTGTTGCAAATCTTTGTTCATTCCGAGCCTTTTCTTTCCTGACTTCATCTTTGCAGATTTGGGCTATCTGCTGATATTCTGCCTTAGTTATTCCATTTTTTTTTTCTTGTCCTTTTTGCCTTTCAGTTTATCAAAGAGATTTTTGTGCATCCGTGCTGGTTTCTTCTTGGCTTTCTTGTTTTTCTTTTTCAGTAGTATTGTGTTGGACTGGGCTTTTATGATCGTATTTTTCAGTGTTTCCCATGCTTGTTGAGTTATTTTCCCCTTTAGGATTTTCATCCATGGAATTTTTCTTAGGCTCTCTCTGTTAAAATCAGCTCTTTTAAAGTTTAAGACACTGATTGGATTATATCCTATTATTTGTGTTTGCATTATACTGAATTCCAGTATGACATGGTCATTCTTGTCCAAGATTCCAGCATCTTCAACTCCCTCTATCACTTCTTCTTTTAGTAAGAATTAGGTCGGTCCAATACACTTTTTCCTCTAGTTCCCTATTCTACCTTTTTTTCAGTGCCATTGGTCACTAAATGAACCATTGTAAGTCGAGGGCCACCTGTATTTTAGGCAGGTTGACCCTTGCTACCAGCCTAGAATTTACCTTGAGTTTTAGCCTTGACCACCTGATTTTGCCTCAAAAGATTGCTTTTGAGTGGCAGTCACATACATGAGTTGCATCAGAAAATGCCGACTTTGATCTATCCTAGATAAGTTTATATTCCATTCACATCTACTCCTGTGACTTCTCAGCCGGTTTCTTGTTTACGTCTCAAACAGGAGCGAGTCTTTTCCATCTTTTGGCCCAAGCTCCGGATCAGATTTGGAAAACTTTGGAGTCCTACTCACTGGAACTATTAGCATTGTGCAGGATTATGTATTTGGAGGCAAAAATGTACACACACACACACACACACATAACACCTGTCTGCAAACTAGAATCAAAATGCAAGACCCAAAACTAAAAATCAAGGCTCACTGCACACTGGGGGAGATGCATAAGAATAATGGGAGACATACCCTGCAGACAAAGAGACACACCTGTATTTATACCAATAAGCACTTGGCCCTTAGACTTATATACCACTTCAAGAGCTTTACAGCCCTCTCTAAGCAATTTACTGAGTCAGCCTCTGGCCTCCAACAATCTGGCTCCTCATTTTACCAACTTTGGAAGGATGGAAGGCCCAGTCAACCTTGAGCTGGTCAGGCTCGAACTCCTGACAGTAGAGAGACAGAAACAGTGATAGATCGAGGCAGAGAGAGAGAAAGAAAGAGAGAGATGAAGGATGGATGGATGGATGGATGGATGGATGGATGGATGGATGGATGGATGGATTATAGATAGGTAAGTTGGTAGAGAGATAGACAGACAGACAGACAGATACTGGTAGATAGATAGATACCAGTAGATACCGGTAGATAGAGAGCAATAGCATTTAAACATATATACCACGTCATACACTTCACAGCCCTGTCTCAAGCGATTTACAGAGTCAGCCTATTTCTCCCCAACAATCTGGGTCCTCATTTTACTGATCTCGGAAGGATAGAAGGCTGAGTCAACCTTGAGCCTGGTGGGGATCGAACTGCTGGCTATCTACAGAGAACAATGGCCAATCACCAGGAGCCAATGAATTCTTGTTCTGCCCTAGGCATGAAAGCTGGCTGGGTGACTTTGGGCCAGTCCTTCTCCCTCAGCCCAACCCACCTCACAGGGTTGTTGTGTGGAAAATAGAAGGAAGGTGTGTTAGTTATGCTTGTTGCCTTGACTTATCTATAATGTAATAAAGGTAGGGTAAAAATCGAATAAATAAATAAATCCAGCAGCCAATGGACCTCAGTCAGGGACATTATTTTACATTGGGGCTTTTCTGCGTTCACACAGCAGTCTTAACCAGGACAGATTTAAGGCCCAACCAAACCATTTGATTGACATACTAGGTCAGTGTTAACTTTATTACTACTCTATGTGGGTCTCCATAGCCATAACTTAGAATTCAATTTATAGTATGAAGCAAGAAAACAAAGGGAACTGGAAATGAAATCATGAATTAAATGGCACAATTTTATAAGATGGAATCAGCCTGGGCGGATCTCACTTCAAATCCGGAGGGGAACAAAGGATAATGTGTCATATCTGAGGGGCTGCCCCAAAGAAGAAGGGGTCAACCTATTCTCCAAAGCACTTGAAGGCAAGAAAACAAACAATGGATGGAAATTTATCAAGGCAAGAAACAACCTAAAACTAAGGAGAAATTTCCTGATAGAACAATTTACCAGTGGAACAGGTTGCCTCCAGAAGTTGGGGGGTGCTCCATCACTGGAAGCTTTTATGAAAAATCTGAACAGCCATTTGTCTGAAATGGTATAGGTCTCTGCTTGAGCAGGGGGTTGGACTAGAAGACCTCTAAGCTCCCTTCCAACTCTGTTATTCTTTTAAATTCTCTCCTGGGCTTCCTCCTCTGAAAGCAAAATTAAATCAAAGTCCCATTTAGCATTCAAAAGGTTTCAGCTTATCTCCAAAGGGCTCAGAAAACCCAAGAAGTTTTAAGACATTAGAATTGCTAATTGCTAAGATATTCAAAATTGCTAAGATGTTCAAAATCCTCACACCCAACCATCTTGTCTTCCCTGCCCTTTCTCCTCACAATTTAAACTCCACCCCATTCCAGCTTCTCCATGTATGGTGTCTGATGAAATGCCCTGCAACTCATAACATGAGTTATGAGTAAAAATAAAAAACAAGTTTTCTGAGGAAGCAAACTTGAACAGGAACCTCTCAGTGCCTTATTGAAGAGGGCAGTAGTTGTGGGTGCTCCATCACTGGAAGTTTTCAGGAAGAAATTGGACAGCCATTTGTCCAGAATGGACAGGGGGTTGGACTAGAAGACCTCTAAGGTCCCTTCCAGCTCTTGTTATTATGCTATTCTTCTCCTCACTTTATTACACACATCTACCATGCTCCATCACTGGAGGTTTTCAAGAAGAAACTGGACAGCCATTTGTCTGAAATGATAGGGTCTCCTGCTTGAGCAGGCGGGTTGGACTAGAAGACCTTCAAGGTCCCTTCCAACTCTGTTATTCTCTTAAATCTCAGCCTCTACTTCTGTCCTACTATCGCAGCACCATTGAGAGTGTCCTGACATACGGCATTCTTGCATGGTATGGGAGTAGCTCTGTAGCGGGAAAAAAAAAGCTCTACAGAGAATCATTAAAACTGCCCAGAATATCATCAGACTCCAGCTACCAGCCTTGGACGACATCTTCGAATCTCGCTGTTTGAGGAAGTTGCATAACCTTCTCAGAGACTCTTCCCATCCTGCTTACCATTTTTTTGGACTGTTGTCTTCTGGCAGAAGATACAGAACAATTAAAACTCGGACCACATGTTTTCCGAATAGTTTTTAATCCCAGAGGTATAATGGCACTCAACCATGAACTAAAGGGCCACCATCAGTGAGCTGTTGGACAGCATTGCTTGGTCTGTTGTGTGGATGTTTGGGTGGTTTAGGGGTAGGGAATTGTGGTGGGTGGGAGTGTGTTTGGGGATTATGTGTGTGTTGGACCTGGTCTTTGGGTGTTAAGTGAATTTTGTTGTAGGGGTATGTAGGAAGAATTATCCTTCTGGGTTCAGCTCCAAGTGGGGAAAAAGACACTGGAAACATGGAGACTGCTTGGAAAGATGGTTTAATGGTGGACAGGATCACATGGTTTGAGTTCCTGAACAGAAAAGGGTCGAGACGCAATAAGTCCCCGGGGTTTTATGCCCTCTCTGGCTTTGAACTTCCTGGGGCCCAGAAAGAGTATCCTGATTGGTTGTCAGACTCTGAGGGGGTGGGGGGGTCTTAGCTAGCCTTGCTGGCTGATGTAATCTTCCCAAGTGCCATGTGGTGAGTTTCTGTTGCTAGATGGGTCCTATTGTGTTGCAGATGATGGTCCATTGACAAAGATTGAGTTTCTGCCTCTGGACCATTGACAAAGGGTGGGGGCAGGAAGATGGGAGCTGCTTCGTCTTTAAAACACGTTTCTCCATTTCTCATCCAGGGAAACATAATATTCTGCCTTTTTAATATTTCTCAAAATATTTCATTCCTCTAAGAAAGGGGTGGGTGCTAACTTCCTACAGGTATACTGTGTATACACATACAATGACAATACAGTTATTATAAATTCTCTCCTGGGCTTCCTCTCCTGTCCTCCCCTGAAAGCAAAATCAAAGTCCCATTTAGCATTCAAAAGGTTTCAGCTTATCTCCAAAGGGCCCAGAAAACCCAAGACGTTTTAAGATATTAGACTTGCTAATTGATAAGATATTCAAAATTGATAAGCTATTCAAAATCCGCACACCCAGCCACCTTGTCTTCCCCAACCCTTTCTCATTGAAACCCCATCCCAGTCCCTGCCTCTCATGAAATGCCCTGTCACTCATACAAATCACAAACCTCTGCTTGAGCAGAGGATTGGGCTAGATGACCTCCAAAGTCCCTTCCAACTCTGGTAGTATTCTGTCATTCATGGCTCGAAACAGTGAGCCACGATTCCTCCCCCCCCCTTCCACACCATTGTTTCCCTGGCCACGTTGCGTTTATTTTATTTTATTTTTTTTTATTTGTCAAGGACGTATTTGGTAATAAGTATAAGCATGGATTGGATACATAAAATAGGTACAAATAGAAGAAACATTAGGGCAGGGACGGTAGGCACGCTGGTGCTCTTATGCACGCCTTCTATTTCTGTGTGTGTACAACATCTGCCTGTCTCGGGACTTTACACGTGTCGCATCGGAAAGCGGCCTCTGATGAAAGGCTGATCGATAAAGCTTTTTTTTTTTAATTACGTGGTTGAGAACTGTAGGCTGTTCGGCTCGGAGGAAGAAAAAAAACTCGCCTAGAAACAGCGAAGGATCAGCCTATCGCACCAGGGCGGCAACGGAGCTGCGATGAGCGAAACTCGTGATGAAATGACGAAAGGAAAGAGAAATGGAAACCGAAACTTAGTGATGGGGGGTTTGGGGTTTTTTTTTTTTTTTTTTTTTTGCATTGACAGCTGATCTACAGCGAAAAACAGCTTTTCGCCTCCTTTTTGATTTCCGCCCTGCAGGACGAGGTTTGCCCTTGAATAACCTTTTCGGTCAAGCTGTTTTGCAAGAAGCTAGGCAGCAAAAAATGGTCACGGTTCAGACGGAGCCCAGTCGGATAAAGAGATAGGATGTCCTAAAACTGAAGAACGAAGCAAGTTGCTTCTTTTAGGAATATAAATGCCAGCAATTAAAATAAAAATATTCCTGATTCTTTGGTGGGTGGAAAGCTAAACAGAATTTAGCCAGAGAATCGAAACGAATCTGTTCTGTTCTCTCCCTCCCTCCCTCCCTCTCTATATTTATCAATTATCTGTCTATCTACCTACCTTTCTTCTATCTATCTATCTATCTATCTATCTATCTATCTATCTATCTATCTATCTATCTATTTATCTATCTATCTATCATCTACCTACCTACCTACCTACCTACCATCTACTATATCTAATCTCTGTCAGTGTTGGTGGCGCAGCAGACTAAGGCACTGTTAAGTTTAACACCAGCTGCCTGCAATTACTGCAAGTTCAAATCTCACCAGGCTCAAGGTTGACTCAGCCTTCCATCTTTTCAAGGTAGGTAAAATGACGACCCCGTTTGTGGGGGCAATAAGCTGACTTTGTATAAAATAGAACACCGTTTGGGGGGGGTGTGCAAAAGCCCTACTAAGCAGGTATATACAAAAGTATGAAGGCTATTGCTTAACGCATTGTAAGCCCCCCTGAGTCTCCGGAAAAGGGCAGCATATAAATCGAATAAACAAACAAACAAACAAATAAATAAATTTACCAATCTATCATCTCTCTGTATTTATATCTTATTATCTATCATCTCTATGTTTATCAATATCTATCCATCATCTAGCTATCTTCTCTCTGTCTCTGTCTCTGTCTCTGTCTCTCTCTCTCTCACACACACACACACACACACACACATTTATTTTTCCATATGCATATATTGTAGACTTGCAAAATCCAATTAAGGGTCTTGTTTCTTCATTATTCAATAATTTCCAGAAATCCATATTGTTTCATCCCTCCCTCCCTCCCTCTGACTCTTCTCAACAGATCTGGGATCCTTTCTTAGAAGACAGTAAAGGACACCAGGAATTCCAGCAAATAAAACAAAAGAAAAGGCAAAATAAATACATATCAACTAAGCCATTTATTTTCTGCTAGGCTTAATAACTAAACTTTGCAAAATCATATCTTGTGTTTATTTATTTATTTATTCCATTTGTATGGCCATCCATCTCAGCAAATCTCTGTGCAGTGTACGATCTTAAGTAAATTAAAAACAAATTTCCATCATAAATACAAAAGTTAAAATACACAGGAGGATGTTGCAATCCAGGGTTGTTACCACAGTGAGACAGCACCCTTCACCCACATGGGTATGTGAATTTATTAGCAGCCAGCAGAAAACTGACAGTCATTTCATTTTTAGTTTTTTCTTCAGAAAACTTTAATGCATAATAGGCCTTGGCAGCTCCCAGCAACATTCCATAAAACCACAATATATTTTTAAAAGTAACAACAGAATATCCTATATTCCAAAGCATTAGAATGTACAACATTAAACATGAAAATGAGAATTCTTGTGGGGAATCATGGATAGACAATTAGAAAAGAACTATGGAAGATTTTTTAAATATATAAAATAAAACTTCTGTGAAATTATTAAAGGCACAAAAATGGAAAGACTTTGAGATACTGTATGCACCAAGGAAGAATGGCTGGTGAAGATAACAGAATTAGCACAGATGGCAGAAATGAAATTTGATTAGAGAAATGACAATAAACACATTTATTAGTGACCTGAAACCCCTGATAAGGCTTTTCTGCTAAACAAAGAAAAAAAAAATTGAATTTGTGACTTACAGGCTTGATGATTAGAAAAGACAGGCAATGGAAGGAAGGAAGGAAATTATGCTGCAGCTTTAGAGAGATAGGGTAAAATACAAATATACTTCCAAGTGCTGTTAAGAAAACTGGAAGCTGCTTCTTTGAAACTTTTTCTTTTCTTTCTTTCTGTTCTATTTCTCTCTTTGCACTTTCTTTTACTTATTATTGTTTTTTTCTTTACTTTCACTTTCCAAATTTGTGTCGTTTTTATTTTTTTAAAAAAAAAAAATTTTATATATGTGTACGTATACAAGCAGTCCTCGACTTACAACAGTTCATTTAGTGACCAAAGTTATAACAGCCCTGAAAAAGGGACTCAACCAATTTTTTACACTTTAACAACCATTGATCACAGTTACTTGATCAAAATTCAGACGCTTGGGCAACTGACTCGTATTTATGATGGTCGCAGTGTCCTGGGGTCATGTGATCCCCTTTTGCGACCTTCTGACAAGCCAAGACGATGGGGAAGCCAGATTCACTTAACAACTGGATTACCAACTTAACAACAGCAGTGAGTCACTTAACAAACGTGGTGAGAAAAATCGTAAAATGGGACAACACTCACTTCACAAATTTCTCACTTAACAACATAAATCTTGGGCTCAGTTGTGGTCGTAAGTCAGGACCTACCTGTACTTGCATTGGATAGTTCCAAGCAGGGAGTTTTCTATTAAGATTCGCCACCAAGCCTTCCTGGTGGTGTTGGGTACCATTATTCAACTGTTAATACCATTATTAACAGTTGCTTGAATTGGGTAGGTCTAGTCTAATGAAAAGAAGGACTAGGGGTAGCACTGTTCCAATATCTAATGAGCTGCACCAAAGAAGAGGGGGGGTCAAGCTATTCTCCAAAGCACCTGAAGGTAGAACAAGAAGCAACGGATAGAAAGTAATGAAGGAGAGAAGCAACATAGAACTAAGGAAAAATTTCCTGACAGTGAGAACAATTCATCAATGGAACAACTTGCCTCCAGAAGTTGTGAATGCTCCAACACTGGAAGTTTTTAAGAAGAGGTTGGACAACCATTTGTCTGAAAGAGTTTCCTTTTTGAGCAGGGGGTTGAAAACCTTCCTTCCAATGCTGTTGTTCTATTCTGCTTGTGACAGCTCTTCAAGTATTAGAAGACCGCTATCATGTCACCCCAATCCTTCTCTTCATTAGGCTCAACATATGTAATTGCTGCAACTCTTCACTGTAGGTTTTAGACTCCAGACTCCTGTCATCTTTGTTGCTCTTCCCTGCACTCTTTCTAGAATCCCAGCATCTTCTTTGTATTGCGATGACCAAAAATGGACACCTGTATTCCAAGTGTGGCCTCCTCAGTACAGTTTAAAGCGGTACAATCACTTCTCATGATCTTAATTCTATCCTAAGACCTCATTGGCTTTTTTGGCAGCACTTGGCTGTCTCACCCTTAAACACCCCCAAGCGTTCCGAAATGCCGGCTTGGCTCAAACCTTGATTATAAACCGTAGACGTCTAGAAACTGAAGAAGTCATCGCAACCATTGAATCCCAAACCCCAAACTCTTGGGTGGGTCTTCACTTAGCTTCACCCAAAGGAACGAGGCCAAATGAAACTGGAAGAAATCTCATTCCTTTGGAGATTGGTTTCGCTCTCTATCAAGTCTTCTTGTTCAGTAATGTTTTTCAGAAACGTAGAAGGAAATGGCCGATGGATGCATCATTTCTGAGCCTTTGCAAAGTGTTTCCTGATTCTTGTTAGGTGTACGAATCCAGTGGAATTGAGCTGTGAAGTTTTTTAAAAGTGTTTTGTTTTCCTTTCGGGGTTGTTTTTCATGCCCTTGCTTTTCTAAAATCCCAGGTATTCACAACTATTTCAATGTTTGTCAACTTTGGCAGAATTAAAGACATGTGGACTTCACCTGGCTGGCTGGGGAATTCTGGGAATTGAAGTCCACATGTCTTAATGCTGCCAAAGTTAACAAACACTGCTCTATTTATTTGCAATGCTAGCATGTTGCTTTAACTATTGTCCCTAATCCTATGGTCTCTTCCCCCCGTCCCCAAATTCTAGTTCTAAATAGGATACCAATAAAGCGGGAAAGGTGACAATCTTTGCTGGAAAAGGGGGAACGCCATCCAGCTCAATAACAATGGTTATCACAATATGTGCCGATGGAAAGAGATGTAGCTAATTGCTCCAAGGAGAAGCACAAGGTGGTGAAAAAAAGAATTTGACATGGAACATTGGTTCTTTACACGAGTTTGTTTCTAGAATCTAGGCTGTAGAACTTGCATCATAACAGAGAGTCGGTTTGTTGTGGTGGTTAAGGCACAGGACTAGAAACTAGGCCAGTGATGGCTAACCTTTTTCTCCTCGACATGTGCGCGCACGACAGCACATGTGTGCATGCCCACACCCATAATGCAATGCCCCCCCGCCCTCCCCCCACCTGCACTTGTGACCCCCCCACACGCATATGCAAGCATCTCCCGCATGTGTGGCAGAAACCTGAAAATCAGCTGGCCGGCTGGAGGCGCATGTATGGTGGAGCTGACCTAGGGCAACGGCTCACGTGCCCGCAGAGATGGCTCCGTGTGCCACCTATGGCACGCGTGCCATAGGTTCGCCATCACGGAACTAGGCGATGGTGAGTTCTAATTCCACCTGTGAGAAAAATAGAACGGGGACCCGCAATTTCGTTGATGTTGTACTCTTCATATGCCCTTCTAGCCAGTAAGGTTTGGAGGGGCCAGTGATGGGTTCGATATTGACATTAATTTACCTGACGCAAGTCTAAAGAAAATTTATAATCAGCAAGTGCATCTGATGAAATGGTAGCTGGCAGGAGGGTCTTAGTGTGTGGTTCCTCTTTCCCCATACCATAGTTCCTTATATTTCAGGATGAGAGGAGCTGGGGCTGTGGGAAATGGGGAACTACATGGTAATGGCATGTACGAAAAGAGAAATGTTGATTGCCCGATTGATGCTCATTGCAATGCGATTAATATAAGCTCTTCGTGTTTGCCAGGCTCTAAATTCTAATAAACCTTTGGATTCTAAAGTGAGATATTTTGTGGTGGGTGGTCTTTTCAATTTCTACAAAGCGTAGCTTTGCTACTAATCAGTAAATCAGGTTTTTCCTGAGACACTTTAGGCATGAAAGACCTTCTGGTGAAAGACCTCTTTCACCAGAAGAGAGTGAATTCTAGTCCCACCTTAGGCATGAAAGACAGTTGGCTGTCTTTGGGCCAATCACTGGGAGACTTGTGAGTTCTAGTCCCACCTTAGGCATGAAAGACAGTTGGCTGTCTTTGGGCCAATCGCTGGGAGACTTGTGAGTTCTAGTCCCACTTTAGGCATGAAAGCAAGATTTTGGGCAGTCCCACTCTCTCAGCCCCAACGCAACTCACAATAGGGGACAATAGAAGGAGGAAGGGGTATTAGGTTTTCTGCCTTGAGTTATTTATAAAAACAATAAATTTAATTTAATTTAATTTAATTTCCAATTTATATACCGCCCTTCTCCCTGAGGACTCAGGGTCGTGTACAGCCAAGATAAAAAACATAAAATACAAATATTAAAAAACATTTTAAAATATATATAAATTTTGGCCCGAAAGTTAAGAAATCACAGACTGATTAAAAGAATTTAAAATTTCTTCTTAAACCAGCCCGGCTTGCTGGAAAAGATGGGTTTTAAGGGAACGACGGAAGGCACTGAGGTCAAGGATTCTCCTTATCTCCGGGGGCAACTGATAAAGATGGGATATAAAATAAATAAATCTGAAATTCTGTGTAAAATTGCCTGCCCTAAGTGGAAACGGCGAGGATGACACAGAGAGAGACAACTATGACGAATAGAAACCAATCTAACTTTTGGGGTTTTCCCCTTGCTAGCAAATGAAACCAAAATTAGAAAGAAAATCCATCCAGGGAAATGGGGAATATATTCAAACGTTTGTGATCTCAAGCAAATAATCAGTTCTAATTTTTTAGAGATCTTAGGCAACCAAGTCAGGAAATAACAGCATAGTCTCTCCTTTGAGAAAAAGAAAAATTGTTGTATGTTTAGTCTTGAGAAAGGTTGCTTTCCTCGCCTCTTTGTCTGAATTGCCATAAGTGGCTTGTCTGAAAACAGCACAAGGTTCTGCCTTCTGCAAAAGAAATCACCAGTTTTCAATTAACCTGGTTAATCAACCTGTGCAAATGTAACCTGAGTTTCAGTTGCAAAAGTTAGACATCAGACCCCTCCAGAAATATAAACTGAGTTCACGTGTCAGTTTAATGTGAGAATCCAGTCCTTGTGTTCTTTAAACCATGGTTTGATTTTGTTTGTGAATCTAGCTAATCATAGCTTATTCAACAAACTACGGTTAACGCCTAAATTATTGCAATGTGTGAATGCAGGTATTTAGTCCTTCAATGCAACAGTGTTTAGGAGCCTGTGTAGTGGTTCAAGTAAAACTGGAGCTACTTAGCTTCAAAGGTACTAGTGACAGTGGGCAAGTTACTTTCACTCAGCCCAGTCTCCCTAACAGGGTTGTTGTGGAACAAATGTAAAAAGAGTTCCCCATATGTCTATCTATAGAGATTCTCAGTCATCCAGGTCATGGTTCTCCCAAAGGTGCTTTTTTCAAAAGGCAACTGAACTTTCTTGCTTTTGTTCTTCTTTGAAAAAGTTCAGCTTCTCATCCAAGAAACAATTACAGGTAATCCTCGACATACAACAGTTAGCTTAGTGACCGTCTGAAGTTACAACAACACTGAAAAAAGTGACTTAAGACCATTTTTCACACTTATGACCATTGCAGCATCCCCAGGGCCACGTGATCAATATTCAGATGCTTGGCAACTGGCATGTACGTATGGCAGTTGTACTTCCTGGGATCATGTGATCCCCTTTTACGACCTTCTGACAAGCGAAGTCGATGGGGAAGCCAGATTCACTTAACAACCGTGTGACTAATTGCAGTGATTCTCTTGAGAGCCATGGCAGGAAAGGTCGTAAAATGGGACAAAACTCACTTAGCAACTGTCTCGCTTAGCAGAACAGGGATTCTCGGCTCAATTATGGTCATAAATCGAGGACTACCTGTATTGCATTTCTGGTTATATTCACAGATTGCAAGTTTCTCGTGTAAACAAACGTGAAAATACAGCATTCCCTCTTAGCTGCAGAAGTTGCTGAAACTTACAAAACAGCTGTGACAAGACAAGAGGCAGGGATTGCACAAAATTGTGGTGGTTTAAGGTGTTTCATAACTGTAGTCTGAGCTGGCTTGGCAGCAGACGGAAATTCTGTACCAAAGGTGAGCTCGTAAAACAACAAAACAAACAAACCACCAAAACGGAAAGTGGGGGGAAAAAAACACCAGCAGAAATGGAAACAGAAATTAAGACACACACACACACACACATCCACAACCAAGATTGGTAGGAAGAAAGAAAAGGGGCTCCAAAAATCTTAGTTTGCAAACAGTTGCGTGAAAACTGTGATCTACCCATTAGGGAGGCCTGCCGCAATGGAGCAAGGCGGAAGGTTTGGCTGTGCAAATATACAGGTAGAACTCCACTTGCAACCACCACAATTCAGCCCAATGCTGTGAAGCCAGGCTGTTCTTAAATGAGCTTTGCCCCATTCTACGATCTTTTCTGCCACGGTTGTTAAGCAAATCGCTGCAGTTGTTAAGTGAATCATGCAGTTGTTAAACAGATCTGGCTTTCCCCACACTGTTGGAAGCTGGCTGGGAAGGTTACACATGGTGATCACATGACCTCGGGACAGTGGAATGGTCAATTTGGAGAGGGGTGGACTTCAACTCCCAGAATTCCCCAGCCAGCTCATGCCAGCTGGGGAATTCTGGGAGTTGAAGTCTACTTATCTTCAAGTTCCCCAATTTGAAATACTCTGCTCTAGGGAATTCTTAAGCAATCAATTCCAAAACTGAAAAATCTGTCTAATGCCAATTGCCTCTCCTCACCAATGCTGATTGATTGATTGAAGTGTGGCTGGTTGGGGAATTCTGGGAGTTGAAGTCCACCCATCCTCAAGTCAGCTTGAGAAACTACCAGGCTGGAGACTCCAAGAACCATGGTGGGCAGCGACCTACCTTCATCCCATCATCCTTGAGAGCCGAACCTAGGGGAATTCTTTACTGTTTCAATTTTTTAAAAATGTTTTATAATTTATAGAATGGTAATCTATCCAGAGTCACTTGGATGAGTTGGGTGGTTATAGAAACGGAAGGAAGGAAAGAAGGAAGGAAGGAAGGAAGGAAGGAAGGAAGGAAGGAAGGAAGGAAGGAAGGAAGGAAGGAAGGAAGGAAGGAAGGAAGTTCTCAACTTACAACCATTCATTTAGTGGCCGTTCAAAGTTAGAACAGCACTGAAAAGTGACTTATGACCATTTATCACACTTACGACCATTGCACCATCTCCGTGGTCACCTGATCAAAATTTGGACACTTGGCAACTGACTCATATTTATGGGGGTGTGATCCTCTTTTGTGACCTTCTGAAAAACCAAGTCATTGGGGAAGCCAGATTCACTTAACAAATAGTTACTATCTTGACACCAAGTAGCAGTCAGAGGACTTGATGAATTTTTTTTTAAATTTCACAACATATAGACAGATTTAACCACAGTTTCAATGGGGAAGATGTGACTATCCTAGGCCAAGCCAAATCCAAAATTCCAGAAATTCCAGGGGAATTTCTGAAAGCCTGGCACTCTGATAAGTTAGTCAGCTGTAGACATTAACAACATCTAAAGACTTTGCAAAAGAGACAATCAACCAGCCAGAAAAGGAATAAAAAAAGGGGAACTCCAGGGCAGAACATGTGAAGAAGAGCCAAAATGTTTTATAAGACCTGAAATCAATTCCCTGGGGGGACATTTGCATTGTATTGCTGTACCTTGAAAACTGTATTTAAACCATGTAATCGCAATGGTCAGACGTTCTCTCTCTTCCATGGGAGAATCATTTTGCAAAAGCTTGGAATATATATATATATAGCTTTATATATATATATATTTAATAAAACTGCTTTTTATTTGTTCATGGTCTGTTTCACTTTTTATGATATTTGTTCTTTTTCTGCATTTCATACCCAAGCACCTTTCCACCAACAATCAGCACCCAGATCAGCATAGATTAACTCCAAGGTTAACAAACCAACAATCATGTAAACAATACCCCAATCAAGAAACTGCCCAAGAAGTAAAGACCAATCAAAGAATCTCTTAAGACTCGCTCTTACCCATGCAGACAGGCGAGACACCAGAATATAAACTGACAGCAAATAAGCATTCCTTACTAGCACTGATGATGTTACTTAGTTGGGTCATGAAATGTCTGCACGAAAACAAGCAAGCTCAGAGAGCACCAAAGACCCCTCATAACTTAACAACTGCAGTGATTCGCTTAACAATGGTGGCCAGAAAGGTCATAAAATGAGGCAAAACTCGCTTAACACATGTCTCACTTATCAACAGAGTTTTCAGGCTCAATTGTGGTCGTAAGTTGAGGACTACCGGTATAGGATTTCCTGCTTGAGCAGGGGGTTGGACTAGAAGACCTCCAAGGTCCCCTCCAACTGTGTTATTCTGTAGAGGATGCCCCCCTCTCTGTCCGTGGCCACATCTTCCTCTGCCTCCTCCTGGGCCTTTCCTTGCACACCACTTTGGGGACCTTGCTGAAGGGCCAAGAGGGATGCTGGAGGTGGGGAGGGGGCGCTGCAGGTCCAGCTCAGCAAAGAGGGGTGACAACTGGCTGATTGGCCGTCCCCTCCTCCTCCTCCAGGTCCTTTCCTTCTTTGTGCACCACTTTGGACCCCTGGGGGGAGCTTGTGGGAGGGAAGAAGAGCGGGATATGCAAGAGGAAGAAGAGGGGTACTGTGGGTCTGGCTTGGCACACCTGGGCAGGGGGCACCGCTGCCTGATCGCCCCTCCCATGCCTCCTCCTAGCCTTTTCCTTCCTTGTGCACCACTTCGTAGAGCCTGCTGGGGGCGCAAGGGGGCATGTAGGAGGAAGGGGCACCTCTGGTCCGGTGGAGGGAGACAGTTACCTGACTGCCCCTCCTCCTCCTGGTTCTTTCCTTCCTTCCTTGTTCAACAGTTTGGACCCCTGGGGCGGGTGGGGGTAGATAAGGGGGGATGCTGGAGGTGAGCGAGAGGGTCCCAGGTCCTGCTGGGCCAAGCAGGGGGGGGTTAAACAGCTGGATGCCCCCCTCCCCAACTCCTCCTCCTCCTGGTGCTTTCCTTCCTTTTTGGACCCTTGGAGGATTCTTTGGGGAGGGAGCACAGGCAGGGATGATGGAGGTTGTAGGTCTGGCTGGGCCAAATGAAGGGGGGGAGACAGCTGGCTGGCCTCCCCCCTCTTGGCCTTCCTTCCTCACCCACCACTTTGGACCCCCGGGGTAGGGGGGGAAGGGAGGTTTCCAGGGGTCGCAGTGAGGCTGCTGGTGATGGGGCCAAGCAGGGCAGGCAGCAACAGAGTGCCCCCCCCCACATCCTGCTCATCCTCGTGTTCCTTTCCTTCTTTGCACACCACTTCGGACCCCTCGGGGGAATCTTTGGGGAGGGGGCGCAAGGGGGATGCTAGAGGTGGGGGCGCCGCAGGTCCAGTTGGGCCAAGCGGGGGGGGGAACCGACTGCCCCCTTCCTCTCCTCCTCCCCATCCTTTCTTTCCTCGCGCACCGCTTTCGACCCCCGCAGGGGGAGATCTGGGGGGGGTCCCAGTGGGGCTGCTGGCGGCGGGGGCGCTGCGGGGCCGGCCGGGCGAAGCAGGGGGCGGGCACAGCTGGCCGGCCGCCCCTCCCACTCCTCCTCCTCCTCCTCCCGGGCTGGAGCCGCGCCTGATGTAATTTCCGAGCAAGCCGCGCGCCCAGGCCCCGAAAACGAAACTGGGGCCGCCTTTCAAAAGCGCACCGGCGGGCAGCGCTGCAACCATTCGCCGGTCGGCAGGGCAGGCTCCGCTCTGCATCGCTCACCTGGCGCATCGCTCCCGGAGCCCCGCGGGGTAAGCAGAGCCGTCCGCCGCCGGGTCTCCAGCCCGAGAGAAGGGAGAGGGCAGGAGCCGCCTCCGCTTCGCGCCGCTTCTCTTCGCTTTCCTCTCCTTCGCTTCGCCCCGGGAAAGTTGGGAAGAAGCGCACAGCCGGCACGGGGGGAAAAAAGGGAAGGGGCGATGGGGTCGTGGAAGAAGGGGGTGGGGGAGGGCTCCGATCTGACCCCCCCTCCTCTCCCACGTGGACGGATTGGGCGATCGAGGCCGGAGTGGGGGGTCGGCACCAGGTGCGGTGGACGCGCACTTGGGGGTCTTGAAGAGGGACCCCAGACCCATTTAGATCCGGAGGAGCTAAAAGAACCATGCGATCCGGGATGCTTGGGGAGAAGTGATGGGGGTGGGTGGATGGGAGGTATATCTCTAGGATCGCCGCCGCCCTGCTGCCCTGGGGGGAACTACAGTTCCCATCAGCCCCAGCTGGCACGGCCACGGAAGAGATGGCGGGGTGGGGGGGGTGCGGAGAGAAAATCTCCCGATGGCGGGGTGGCAATTGAAAAGGCGCGTTTGGTTTGGATGGGCAGGAAGGAAAGGAAACTAGTCTTAAAAGCATCTTTGCTGGAGGGGCGGGGGCGGCAGACGGAGGAGCCCAGCCCTTACTCCCCCCCCCGCGGAGTTTTGCAATTTCGGGCTGATACTTCCTCCCTGGGGGGGGGCGGCTTTCGCCCACTTTGGGGGTGTCCCTGTGAAGAGGCGCACGGGGCGCTTCTGGCACCCGAAAGACGCGTTTCTCTACCAGCTGGAACTCTCGGTGGAAACACCCCCCTACATCTGTTTCCTCCTTGGGTCGGACTACAAGTCCCATTTCTCCCTGCCAGCCGGACAAGCTGGGGCAGCAGCCGCGCTGGGATATCTATACCTGTGGAACTTCCATCTGCGTGGAAATGGGGGAGCAGTTTGGGCTGGTGGTGACTTTTTGGGAGGACTTGTCTCTAGTTAGATTGAATTGAAGCAGGGCACCCCAAAAAGTGGGATAGTCCCAGAGCATGTAACGAATCCTGGGCTGGAAGGGACCTTGGAGGTCTTCTAGTCTATCCCCTGCCCAAACGGGGAGCTTGGGACAACTTGTTTGTTTGTTTGTTTGTATCTTCCCTTTATTATTTTTACAAATAACTCAAGGCAGGAGACATGTCCAATACATCTTCCTTCTCCTATTTTCCCCACAACAACCCTGCGAGGTGAGTTGGACTGAGAGAGAGGGACTGGCCCAAAGTCACCAGCTGGCTTTCATACTTAAGGATAGGACTAGAACTCACAGTCTCCTTGTTATTGGGTCCCAAGTAACCCAGTCAGCTTTCCTGGCTAAGGAGGAACTAAAATTCAGTCTCCTGGTGATTGGCCCAAATTTACCCAGTCAATTTTCATGGCTAAGGCAGGACTTGAACTCAGAGTCTCCTGCTTTCTAGCCTGGCGCCTTGACCATTAGGCCAAATTTCCTGCTTTCTCTCGCCAAGTCTTCTCTGTATTCCTGGAATGGGGCTGTTATTTTTCAGCCTGTCCTCCTGAAATTTAATCTCATCCTTTGAAGACTTCAAGGCCTTTATGTGGGAAGAGGAGCATTTGAATTACGCATTTCCTCTTGGCAAGGCAAATAATCAAGCCCAGAGAGATAAGAATGGGGGGTTTAAGCCTCGGGCTAAACCATAATGGGATTAACAGAATGCAAACTCAGCCAATTGTAGTTTCTTCAATAAGCTAGTTTCCCCTTCCATGATTTAGTGATGTGGGCCAGCTCAGTCAGAGCAGTGAAAACCAGAAGACGTGTCTTCCCATGGCTGGTGCCCATAGCAACTTTAATACCGGTGGTATTAACACAGGCACCTGGCTCAATAGGAGTAACTGTGAGAGGGATCTTGGCGTCCTAGTAGACAACCATTTAAATATGAGCCAGCGTTGTGCTGCAGCCACCAAAAAAGCCAACACAGTCCTCGGCTGCATAAACAGAGGGACAGAATCAAAATCACACGAAGTGTTAATACAACTTTATAAAGCCTTGGTAAGGCTACACTTGGAATACTGCATCCAGTTTTGGTCGCCGTGATATTTAAAAAAAAAATGTTGAAACTGTTTCCACCAGAAGTTATGGGTGCTCCATCATTGGAGATTTTTAAGAAGAGATTCGACAGCCATTTGTCTGAAATGTTCTGGGGTCTCCTGCAAGAAGGGAGTGAAGTTTGTAGGGTGGAGGAGGAGGAGGAGGAGGAGGAAAAGGAGATGGACTGTAGGGCCCTTGGTGCTCTCTGAGCTTGCTTTTTTTTTTTTTAATTTGATTTATATGCCGCCCTTCTCCGGAGACTCAGGGCGGCTTACAATGCGTTAAGCAATAGCTTTCATATTTTTGTATATTTATATAAAGTCAGCTTATTGCCCCCACAAACTGGGTCCTCATTTAACCTACCTTAGAAAGAATGGAAAGCTGAGTCAACCTTGAGCCTGGTAAGATTCGAACCTGCAGTAATTGCAGGCAGCTGTGTTAATAACAGGGTGCTTTAAACCACTGTACTACCAAGCTTGCTTGTTTTCTTGCTGATGTTTCTTTACCAAACTAGGTAACACCATCAGTACTAGAAGGGGAGCGGGGTTTGTGAAGAGGAGAAGGACTGTAGGGCCCTTGGTGCTCTCTGAGCTTGCTTGTTTTCTTGCAGACATTTCATTACCCAACTAGGTAATATCATCAGTGCTAGACGGGAGTGAGATTTTGCTCTCTGTGACTTATCCCGTCTGTGTTGGTGGAAATGGTCTTGGTTCAGCAGTGGCTTTCATATTTTGTTACTACTGATTCGCCGTGCGCTATCTTGCTTCATGCACGCATCTTCCATGCATGCGCCCGGTCTTCCGCACATGCGCCTGGTCACAAAACTGTGCCTAAATAGGACAGAATAGAGCTTGGGTGGGCTCTCTGCTACCAATTCGCACGAACTGGCTGAAAACCACCTCTGTCTTGGTTCCTTAATAAGACTGTTGTTTATTGTTTGTTTTTCTGAGTTGGTAGTTCGCTGATTGGGGTATCCTTGTTTGGTGCCCTAATGTTATGGTTGATATTAATCTCAGATCATTTGAATCTTGATTGCTGGTGAGGAACTGTTTTGGTCTTTTCGTTTTCTTTCTGGCTTTCTGATGGTCTCTTTTGAATGGTATGTAGAAGTTTGTGCTTGTTGATGGCCGATTTGTCTGAATGCCAGGCTTCCAGGAATTCTCTAACATTTTTTGGACTTGGCTAAGTCTAGGATGTTCACCATTTCCCGGCTGAAACTATGGTTAAATCTGTCAATGTGTTGTGAAATTAAGGAGTTTCCATCATGTCTTCTGAATAGGGGTGACATGATAGCAGTCTTCAATATCTGAGGGGCTGCCACAAAGAAGAGGCGGTCAACCTCTTCTCCAAAGCACCTGAAGGCAGGACAAGAAGCAACAAATGGAAACTGATCAAGGAGAGAAGCAACCTGGAACTAAGGAGGAATTTCCTGATAGAAGAATTAATCACAGGAGCAGCTTGCCTCCAGACGTTGTGGGCGCTCCAACACGGGAGGTTTTCAAGAAGAGATTGGACAACTATTTATCTGAAATGGTGTAGGGTTTCCTGTCTGAGCAGGGGGTTAGACTGGAAGACCTTCAAGGTACCTTCCAACTCTGTTATTTTGACTGCTAGTTAGTGTTCATAGATGCCCTGCATACATATGCATAAGTAAAGGATCTCAAGGTATGATCTTATAGAATACAGATGGAAGGGACCTTAGAGATCTTCTAGTCCAATCTCCTGCTCAAGAAGGAGACCCTGTACCATTTCAGTCAAGTGGCTGTCCAATCTCTTCTTAAAAACCTCCAGTGATCCTTCCTCCTCTTCTTAAAAACCTCCACAACTTCTGGTGGCAAGCTGTTCCACTGGTTAATTATTCTCACTGTTAGGAAGTTTCTCCTTAATGCCAGGTTGTTTCTCTCCTTGATTACCAGTAGTTTCCATCCGTTAATTCTTGTCCTGCCCTCTGCTGCTTTGGAAAATAAATTGACCCCCTTTTCTTTGTGGCAGACTCTCAAATACTGGAATACTGCCATCATGTCCCTCCTAGTCCTTCTTTTCTCAAGACTAGCCAAACCCAAATCCTGCAAGCATTCTTCAAATGGTTTAGTCTCCAGGCCTTTAATCATCCTACTTGCTCTTTTCTGCACTTTTTCCAAACTCTCAACTTTGCTTTTTTGTAATGTGGTAAGTAGATTATAAGAAAATTATAAGCAAGTGAGCTCGGTTTACTTTTTGTGCCTGAATTATTTATTTATTTATATCCTGCTTTTATTATTTTTCTAATTAATTCAAGGTAGCAAACATATCCAACACACCTGCCCTATGCTATTTTCTCCCAACAACAACCTTCTGAGGTGGGTTGAGATGAGAGATCTTTCTACTTTGGCACCTTAACTGGAATAGGAATAGAATAGAATAACAGTTGGAAGGGACCTTAGAGGTCTTCTAGTCCAACCCCCTGCTGAGGCAGGAAACCCTATACCATTTCAGACAAATGGTTGTCCATCTTCTTAAAAATTTCCAGTGTTGGAACATTCACAGCTTCTGGAGGCAAATCGTTCCACTGGTTAATTGTTCTAACTGTCAGGAAAGTTCTCCTTAATTCTAGACCTCAAGGGGACTCGAACTACGGTAGGACTAAGGCAAGAAAACAAGGAAGGAAATGTTTCTCTTAAATCAAGGGGAGGGGGCAATTTGTGAATGCTAGACCCCCAAAAGAAAAATACTTCCCATTGCAAATCTGTGGGATTGTTCTAACAATAGACTTTGGCCGTATATCTCTATATTTCAACTTGATAGAATCGATTTGGCTCATCTAAGAACTGATTTTTCCATACAGTATTCAGCATAGTGTCTAAGCTGCTTTGGATTCCTTCCAGTACATGCTACAAGGCCAATGAAATTGACCAAATGATGTCAAACTGAGAGCTGATTGATTGATTGATTATGTACCATCAAGTCTTTGTTGACTCTTAAGTGTTAGATTTCCTCCAAAAAGATCTGTACTGAATCCAGTTTTGGTGACCACGATACACACAAAAAATGTTGAGACTCTAGAAAAGAGTGCAGAGAAGAGCAGCAAAGATTATTAGGGGGCTGGAGGCTAAAACATACAAAGAACGGTTGCAGGAATTAGATATGTCTAGTTCAGTGAAAAGAAGGACTAGAGGGGACATGATAACAGTCTTCCAGTATTTGAGGAGCTGCCACAAAGAAGAGGGAATCAAGCTATTATCCAAAGCACCCGAAGGCAGGACAAGACAAGAAACTAATCAAGGAGAGATCCAATCTAGAACTAAGGACAAATTTCCTGACATTGAGAACAATTAATTAGTGGAACAACCTGCCTCCAGAAGTTATGAATGCTCCAACACGGGAGGTTTTAGTCTGGGATGGTATATAGGGTCTCCTGCCTGAACAGAGGGTTGGACTAGAAGACCTCCAAGGTCCCTTTTGGCCCTGTGTTCTATGTTCTGTGTCCCTAACCTGGTCTTTTAGGTCTGAGGGTCATGTGATTCTCTTTTGCAGCCTTCTGGCAGTAAAATCGATGGGGATGCCCAATTCACTTAGCCGTGCTACTAACTTTCAGACATTTTGGCCTCAATTATGCTTGTAAGTTGAGGACTTTGTGTGGTTGGAAAAAGAGCTATTAACTCCGATTTCTTTGTGGTTGTTGACTCTGCTTTTGTTCTACCTAAAGCATATTGTTTTTCCTGCTTGTTTCTGAAATCACCAGTTTGTTTGTGTGGGGCTTTGTAGGAAAGTTCAAAAGATCTCCTTCCCCTAGAAATTTAGTATCTGTAAGGAATTGTTATTTTAGCTTCAGGGACATTTTGCAATCAGTTGCTAGACTATAAGGGGTAATGAAAATATCTTGGTCAGGGAAATCCTCTGGAATGCTTGCTCTGATGAAACCCCAAATGCAGTCCTGAGACAAGGCAACTGCCTAGAAAAAGGGATTTGTGTAAATGATGAGTATGCTAAAATGTATGTGTACATGTATATACAATATATGTGTATGTTTATGTATTATATACATATACTGTATATGTATATAGATTTATAAATACATATGTATACATATACACCCCCCCCCCACACACACCAACACCAACTTGCTGGCTTGATACAAAACTGATACAAAGATGAATAGCTAGCCAACAACTGAAGGAAACTGTTCAAAGTAGCATAGAAAGCACCTGCCTATAAAGTTGCCAAGAGTTGAACATGGCTGAATGGTTAACATCTATCTATCCATCATCTATCCACCCACCCACCCATCATCTGTCTGTTTGTCTGTCTCTCTATCTATCCCTCTCTTTACATCCATCCATCATCCATCTATTCATCCATCCATCCATCCATCCATTATCTCACTCTTTCTTTCTTTCTTTCTTTCTTTCTTTCTTTCTTTCTTTCTTTCTTTCTTTCTCTCTCTCTCTCTCTCTCTCTCTCTCTCTCTCTCTCTCTCTCTCTCTCTCTCCACCCACCCACCATCTCTGTCTGTCTATATCTCTCTCTTTACATCCATCCTCCATCCACCCATCAATTTATCAATTCATCCATCATCTATCCACCCATCCACCCACCTACCTATCATCTGTCTGTCTCTCTTTACATCCATCTATCTATCTATCTATCTATCTATCTATCTATCTATCTATCTATCTATCACACACATATGCATATACATATTACTGTCATTGTGTGCAATTAGGTATTTTATGCCTCGGACATCTATAGAATGCCAAAAACGGGACATCAAAGTATGAAATGCTTAATATTTTGCACATTTCCTCTGCGTTCCATGCAATGCCAAAAGGCAAACTGGCAAAGTATCAAACCCTCCTGCTAAAATGCCAGTTTAGCCAGCCTTGTTGTGTAGTATTGTAGGGAGGTCAATACTTGTCTTTTTCTTTCATTTTTTCTTTTTAGTTAAAAAAACCTCCTGTACTTTATTTTGCATTTCTGACTCTAACCCTAACCCTTAACCTAACCATTAACCCTAATCTCTAACCCTAATCTAACTCCTAACCAGAACTGTAACTCTAACCTTTTTCATGACTTTGTTTTTGTACTTTGCCTAAATAGTTGTAGTCATGCTGCATAATACCTAGGTATTACATACAATACTTAGGGAAAGGATAGTAGCATATTAAAATAACACAGTCATTTCATTAGGTTTCTAGGCATTCTTTGCAATGCCAGCTTCTCATACATTGCCAGTAACACATATACTATATAATAATATGTACAATTTGCTGATTTTAAGGAATGAAGGTAGATTGGTCTTTTGAGTGGGCTTAAGACAGGGGTGGGGAAATGATGGCCCTTTTATGACTTGTGAACTTCTCAGGAATTCTGGGAGTTGAAGTCCACAAGTCATAAAGGGGCCATCGTTCCGCATTTCTGGCATAGGGGGTGGCTCCTAGGGCTTGTGAGCAAGTAAACTTATAAAAATGTATTGTTTAAGGTGTGGCCTTAACACAGGCCTAATGTGAGTGATCCCCCTGTGTTCTTTTTCTGGGCAGAATAAAGTCTTTTGGCACAAGTAGTCCTCAATTTACAACAGTTCGTTTAGTGACCATTTGAAGTTACAAGGGCACTGAAAGAAGTGACTTTTAGAGCTTGACAGATTGAGTCCAATTACTGGCTAGTCTTTAAAAAGGCTTGTAAAAGGCTCTTACGGGAGGTCCTTGAATTACAACCATTCATTTAGTGACCATTTGAAGTTATAATGGCTCTGAAAAAAGTGACTTATGACTGTTCACACTCATTGCAGCATCTCCATGATCATGTGATCATCAAACATCCAAATTGACTCATATTTATGACGATTGCAGTGTCCCGGGATCATGTGATCCCCTTTTGTGATCTTGTGACAAGCAAAGTCAATGGGGAAAGCCAGATTCACTAAACAATCATGTTACTAATTTAACAACTGCAGTGATTCAATTAACAGCCATGGCAAGAAAGGTCGTAAAATGGGGCAAGACTGACTTAACAAATATCTCACTTAACCACAGAAATTTTGGGGCTCAATTGTGGTCGTAAATTGAGGATTACCTGTATATGATTTTTTTTTTCCTAGCAGCTTTTAATTTTTGTTTTAAACTGGGACTGTATTCTATTTTTTGCATTGGCAAAATTTACATCTTGACTGCCCATGAAAGCATATTAACCACTTAGACCAACATTAAAATATATATATATATATTTTCCAGCAGCTGTTAATTTTCATTTTTAAACTGGGACTGAATTATCTTTTTCGCATTTGCAAAATTTGCATTTTGACTGTCTGCAAAAGCATATTAGCCACTTAGACCAAAGTGATAAAGTATACTTTATTTTTCCTGGCTGCTCTTAATGTTTGTTTTTTTTAAGTAGTGAAAAAGTGAATCACTTTTTCAGAATTTGCAAATTGACTGCGCCATCAAAATATGTTAGCCACTAGAAATGAATAGATTAACTTTTTAATTTTAATTTTTAATTTTAATTTCGAATTTATATACCGCCCTTCTCCCTGAGGACTCAGGGCGGTGTACAGCCAAGATAAAAAACATAGAATACAAATATTAAAACATTTAAAAATATATATAAAATTTGGCCCAAAAAATTAAAAATCACAGACTAATTAAAAGGATTTAAAAGTTTTAAAATTTCTTCTTAAGCCAACCCGGCTTGCTGGAAAAGATAGGTTTTCAGGGAACGACGGAAGGCATTGAGGTCCTGGATTCTTCTTATCTCCGGGGGCAACTGATTCCAGAGGGTGGGAGCCCCCACAGAGAAAGCCCTCCTCCTGGGGGCCACCAGCCTACATTGTTTGGCTGATGGCACCCTGAGGAGGCCCTCTCTGTGGGAGCGCACGGGTCGATGGGAGGTCATCGGTAGCAGTAGGCGGTCTCGGAGATAGCTAGGCCCTATGCCATGGAGCGCTTTAAAGGTGATAACCAACACCTTGAAGCGCACCCGGAAGACCACCGGGAGCCAGTGCAGCTCGCGCAGGAGTGGTGTTACATGAGAGCGCCATGTTGCTCCCATCACTACCCGCGCTGCTGCATTCTGGACCAGCTGGAGCCTCCGGGTGCTCTTCAAGGGGAGCCCCATGTAGAGAGCGTTACAGTAGTCAAGGCGAGAGGTGACGAGGGCATGAGTGACTGTGCACAGGGAATCCCGATCAAGAAAGGGCCGCAACTGGCGAATCAGGCGAACCTGATAAAAGGTCCCCCTGGTAACAGCCGTCAGATGTTCCTCCAAAGACAGCTGCCTATCCAGGAGGACTCCCAGATTGCGAGCCCTTTCAGTGGGGGCCAAAGACTCGCCCCCAATAGTCAGTGATGGAGTCAACTGACTATATCGGGATGCCGGGAGCCACAGCCACTCAGTCTTGGAAGGGTTGAGCCTGAGCCTGTTCCTCCCCATCCAGATCCGCACAGCCTCCAGGCACTGGGACATCACTTCAAGGGCATCGTTGGGGTGGCCTGGGGTGGAGATGTACAGCTGGGTGTCATCAGTGTACTGGTGGTATCTCACCCCAAAGCCACGGATGATCTCGCCCAGCGGCTTCACATAAATGTTGAACAGAAGGGGCGAGAGGACCGATCCCTGCGGCACTCCACAAATGAGAGGCCTCGAGGTCGACCTCTGCCCCCCTGCCAACACAAACTGCGACCGGTCGGAGAGAAAGGAGGAGAACCACCGTAACACGGTGCCTCCCACCCCCAACTCTTCCAGCCGGTGCAGCATGATACCATGGTCGATGGTATCAAAAGCCGCTGAGAGATCTAATAGGACCAGAACAGAGGAATAACCCCTGTCCCGAGCCCTCCAGAGATCATCAACCAGCGCGACCAATGCCGTTTCCGTGCTGTGCCCAGACCTGAAACCTGACTGGAACGGATCCAGATAGGATGTTTCCTCCAGGAATTGTGGAAACTGTTGCGCGACCACACTCTCAACAACCTTCGCAATGAAGCGAAGGTTGGAGACAGGACGATAGTTAGCCAATATTGCTGGGTCCAGGGACGGCTTCTTGAGGAGAGGCCTCACCACCGCCTCTTTCAGGGCAGCGGGGAAGTGACCCTCACTCAAGGAAGCATTAATAACGCCCTGGAGCCAGCCTCGTGTAACCTCCCGGGAAGCCAGTACCAACCAGGAGGGACACGGGTCCAGTAAACATGTGGCCGCACTAAGTCTCCCCAAAATCCTGTCCACATCATCGGGAGTCACAGCGTCAAACTCCTCCCAGATAACATTCTCAAGACTGTTCCTCGTCACCCTGCCCTGATCTACCCAGTCAGAGTCCAAATCCCCCCGGATCTGAGCGATTTTGTCATACAGGTATTGTCCGAAATCCTCCGCCCTGCCTTCTAAGGGATCCTCCCGCACTCCCAGATGGAGCAGGGCGCGGGTCACCCTAAACAGGGCGGCCGGACGATTCCCTGATGACGCAATAGAGGCGGAAAAGTAGTTAGACTTTGCCGTCTTTATCGCCACTAGGTAGGTCTTAATATGCGACCTTACCAGTGTTCGATCAGATTCAGCGAGACTGGCCCTCCAACCGCTCTCCAGGCGTCTTTTCCGGCGCTTCATTTCCCTCAGCTCCTCAGTAAACCAAGGAGCCACCCGGGATCGGCATCGGGTCAGAGGCCGCAAAGGCACAACTCGGTCCAAGGCCCCACCAGCCGCCCGATCCCAGGCGGCTACCAGGTCCTCGGCCGAGTCATGTGCTAGATCCTCAGGAAATGGCCCAAGCTCCGTCTGGAACCTATCAGGATCCATCAGGCGCCTGGGGCGGATCCATCTAATTGGATCCGCCTCCCTGCGGCGAGGGGTCGCGGTTCGAAGATCTAGGCGAAGGAGTGAGTGGTCAGTCCATGACAAGGGTTCCATGTCTATATCCCCTATAACAAGACCACTCAACCACTGGCCAGAGATAAAAATCAGATCTAGAGTGTGACCTCCCCTGTGAGTAGGGCCATGAACTAACTGGGTCAGGTCCATGGCCGTCATGGAAGCCATGAACTCCCGAGCCACCTCAGACGTTTCACCGACAGATGGCAAGTTGAAATCACCCATGACTAAAAGCCTGGGTGTATCTACTGCCACCGTGGCTATCACGTCGAGTAGCTCAGGAAGGGCTGTTGCCACGCGGCAGGGAGCCAGGTACGTAAGCAACAAGCCCATCTGAACCCCACGGCCCCACCTCACAAGGAGGGACTCACATCCGGCTATCTGAGGCACAGTGGTCTTCCTCGGATCCAGATCCTCGTTAATAATAACCGCCACCCCCCCGCCCCTCCCCTGGGCCCTCGGCTGATGGAATGCTCTGAAGCCTGGTGGGCACATTTCAACCAGAGGGACGCCACCCTCCGGGCCCAACCAGGTCTCCGTAATACCCGCCAGGTCCGCTCCTCCCTCCTGTATAAGATCGTGAATGAGGGGGGCCTTATTAACCACGGACCTGGCATTGCATAACATCAGCCGAAGGCCCAGATCCTGAGTATCTAAGCCACCTAGTCTCCAAGAGGAGCCATGGGGACCGGGGCAAGCAATTGCTCTCAAACAGCGAGTGCGAGCCCCCAACACATGATATGGTCCCCTGCTCCCGCCATATCTGTCCCTCCCATCTACCGTGCTGATGACTAACTTTGATGATTAAGGATAGAGAAGATTCAGAATATTTTAAAGTATGGAATTATTTTTATCACTGAGCCTTGGTAGTACAGTGGTTTAAGGCACCCTGTTATTAAGCTGGTTATTTAGACCAGCTGCCTGCAATTACTGCAGGGTTCGAATCTCGCCAAGGCTCAAGGTTGACTCAGCCTTCCATCCTTTCTAAGGTAGGTGAAATGAGGACCCAGTTGTGGGGGCAATAAGCTGACTTTGTATAAATATACAAAAAAGGATTAAGGCTATTGCTGAGCACATTGTAAGCCGCCCTGAGTCTTCGGAGAAGGGCGGCATATAAATCAAATTAAAAAAAAAAAACTGGTTGGGGAAGAGATATAAATGATTAATTATATAAGTATGTATAAATATGTGATGAGTAGAATATTATATTAGTGATGAATTGATATTATGGATTGGTTAAGGATCAAGATAGAAGAAATAACACATATATAGAAGAAGAAAGAAACTTTGGAAGATAATAGCGAGATGTCACAGGGAAGAGATAACTGATGTATTAAATGTTTGTCTGTCTAAAAAATAAAAAACTTAAAAAAAAACATGTTAGCCAGTTAGAACAAGGTTAAAATATATATCTTTTTTTTTCTAGCAGCTTTTATTTTATTTTTTTTTTAACTAGGACAGAATGATGAGGTAAGTTTATAGATAAGATATGGGAAGAAGAGAAGGTGAGGTGTTTTTTTTTGCCTTTTTAGATAAGCTATGACATTAAAATTGAGAAGAGATGAAGAAAAGATGATAAATTAATTAGTGGACATCATTTGAAAGGATTAAAAGATTAGGGTGCTATTTCTGCTAGCTGCTAATGGAGATTTTTTGAATGATGAGGTTTTCAAGATAGCTTTATACAGGTAGTCCTTGACTTACGACCACAATTGAGCCCAAAATTTCTGTTGTTAAGTGAGTTTTGCCCCATTTTACGACCTTTCTTGCCATGGTTGTTAAGTGAATCACTGCAGTTGTTAAGTCAGTCACATGGTTAAGTGAATCTGGCTTCCCCATCGACTTTGCTGGTCAGAAGTTTGCCAAAGGGGATGATCACATGATCCCCGGGACACTGCATCCGTCATAAACATGAGTCAGTTGTCAAACCTCCGAATGTACATCACATGTTTAATAGGGTTTACTAGTTTAACAACCACAGTGGTTCACTTAACGACTGTGGCAAGAAAAGTTGTAAATTGGGGCAAAGCTCACTCAACAAATGTCTCACTTAGCAACATAAATTCTGGGCTCAATTGTGGTCGTAAATCGAGGACTACATATAGTGATCTGCATTGTAAAGAAGCAAAGTCTTTAAAGTTCAGATTAAAAGGGTTGGAAGGGACCTTAGAGGTCTTCTAATCCAACCCCCTGCTAAAGCAGGAGATCTTATACCATTTCAGACAAATGGTTGTCCAGTCTCTTCTTAAAAACCTCCAGTTATGAAGCACCCACAACTTTCCACTGATTGATTATTCTAACTATTTGAGGCTTTAAGGTTTTCTTTGATATGTTAGAGATTGATAGGTTGGATCTAGTTACTGGCTAGTTTTTAAAAAGGCTCTTACAGGAAGTTCTTGACTTACAGCATTCATATAATGACCGTTTGAAGTTACAGTGGCACTGAAAAAACTGACTTATGACTATTTTCCACACTTATGACCATTGTGGCATCCCCATGGCCACATGAACAAACTTCACACGCTTGTCAATTGAGTCATATTTATGATGGTTGCAGTGTCCCACTGGAGTCACGTGATCCCCTTTTGCGACCTTCTGATCAACACAGTCAATGGGGAAGCCAGATTCACTTAAAAACCGGGTCACTGAATAACTGCAGGGATTCATTTTAACAACTGTGACAAGAAAGGTCATAAAAAGGGGCAAAACTCACTCAACAACTGTCCAGCTTAACAGCAGAAATTTGGGGCTTAATTGTTGGTCGTAAATCGAGGGCCACCTATATATCCAATAAGTGGATCTAATTTCAAGGAAAAAGAATGAGATTCCGAGTGTTTTCATCACAAAATCCCCTTCTGGTTTCCTAAAACTTTCTGCTGTACTTTTGTGCTGTTGCGTAATTGTTGATTTCTATTTGCTTCTCACCTTACTGCTGTGGGGATTTTCGGTATGAGGGAGATAACGAATTTTGTGGTGGCTTCTGTTGAACCAACAAGAATCAGGAATTCTTACAAATCTCCAGCAATTGGCTGGCTGTGTTTGCATAGTTCACTTCTGTATCTTTTCAAGGTCCACCCGCGGTGTTTATACACTGTCAACCTTCTTCATTTTAGTTTAAATTATTGTGCAAAGTCCTGTTCTATGGCTTAGCGTAGGGGACGAAGATAAAAATGGGGTTAACTTGGAAGTTAGGATGAGTAGCAAGGTGGCGACGTGATTTTCTAGTTGCTCAGGATGGCACTGTTTCTTAAATAATAATGAGTATTATTAGGATTAGAAGTAGAACGATTGTGGCGAAAGAAAGCAGCAGTCATAGGCATTTTGGGTGCAATCTCATAACATCTGGAGCGTTACTGAAACACCATCAGCATTGACAGTCACTAGTCGTCCTCAGCTTACGACTGCAATCGAGCCCAAAATTACTGTGGCTAAGCGAGACAGTTGTTGAGTGATATTTTTCCCTTGATTTTGCAACCTTCCTTGCCATGGTTGTTAAGTGAATCACTGCAGTTGATAAGTGAGTAACCCGGTGGTTAAGTGACTCTGGCTTCCCCATGAACTTTGCTTGTGAGAAGATCGCAAAAGGGGATCACATGACCCTGGGACACTGCGTCCGTCATAAATATGAGCCAGATGCCAGGTGCCTGAATTTTTATCGTGTGACCATGGGGATGCTACAATAGTCGTAAAGTGTGAAAAACAGTCATAAGTCACCTTTTTCAGTGCCATTCACCTTTGAATGGTCACTAAATGAACTGTTGTAAGTCAAGGATTTACCTTTATTTGGAACAGCTCAGGGGTGAAATGCTCCTAGTTCGGACCAGATCGCCCAATCCGGTAGCAAAAATCCCTGCCCCTGCCCCCCCATGCCCAGCTGAGCCGCACAATCATCAGAGGCTTTTTTTTACTTTTAAAAGCATTTTTTCTACAACCTCTTCGGCCAAAAAATGCTTTTAAAAGTAAGAAAAAAAAGCCTCTGATGATCACGCAGCTCAGCTGGGATCGTCAAAGGCTTTTAAAAGAAAAAAAAAAGAAAAATGTTTTTTTCTTTTAAATGCCTCTCACGATCCAAGCTGAGTGGATGGTTTTAAAATGGTTTTAAAAGAAAAAAAAAAATTGGCCACTCCCACTCAGTCACATTACAACCCCCTCCCAAGCCACACCCACAGAACCGGTAGTAACAAATGTTAGATTTCAGCACTGCAACAGCCTATATCTTGCAATGGTGCTACATTTAACACCATCAAGTAATAACATCTGACTATCCCAAGTCCGTGGGAAGGGCTCAATACAGATAGTCCTCTGCTTACAACAGTTCATTTAGTGACTTATGACTGTTGTTTACACAATTTGAGAAGTGACTCATATTTATGACGGTTGCAATGTCCGGGGTCATGTGATCCCCTTTTAAGCAAAGTCAATGGGGGAAGCCAGATTCACTTAACAACCCTGTTCCTAGCTTAACAATTGCAGTGATTCACCTAATAACCGTGGCACGAAAGGTCATAAACTGAGGCAAAACTCACTTAACAACGGTCTCGCTTAGGAACAGAAATTTTGGCCTCAATTGTGTTCGTAAGTCGAAGACCGCCTGTAAAGTCTTTTGGTAAACTCTCATCTCGGTGTGTGTTTCCATTCGGCGTCGTACACCAGGAACTGTCTAGGATAAGAACTTATTGTGTCTTAAGAACCTTCCGGCTTCAGCCAGCTATTCTTCTGGGTTTCTAGCGCGCATGCGCGCGAGACAATCAGCTGGCCGGTGCACATGCTCACGCAGGAAAACGGAAGACCAGCTCTTCCAGTTTCCGGCACTGCTGCATGCAAAAAGGGCAGCTCATCATCGTGTGCGCATGAGCGCCAGAAACCCAGAAGAGGAACGGGCGAGACTTCGTGTGCCAGGCGACATGTTATTCCCACTTTGGGCACGCGTGCCACAGGTTCGCTATCACAGATATATCGAGGATTTCTTGGGGAAAAAAAATAGCAAATCACCTTTGCATCACCTGTTTCAGAATTTGCATTCTGACTGTCCCTTGAAAACAGCTTATATAGCAATTTAGATCAAGGTTAAAATGTATGGGTTTTTTTTCCTAGCAGCTTTTAATTTTTGTACGAAACTAGCACTGAATTTTAGTTTTTGCATTGGCAAAATTTGCTTAACATACGTTTCACTTAACAACATGGATTTTGGGCTCAATTGTGGTGGTAAGTTGAGGACTACCTGTATTTAAATTTTAACAATTTTGGGAAAGTTCTGAATACAGCAGATTATTAAATTACCAGGTAATTTAAGTTTACCAGGATTATTAAGTTACCAGGTAATCCTCGACTTAACAACCATTCTTTTAATAACCATTCAAAGTTACAATAGCACTAAAAAAAGTGACGTACTGTCAGTCCTCACACTTACAACCGTTGTAGCATCCCCGCAGTGACGTGATCAAAATTTGGGCAACGGTTGGAGCATCCCAAAATCATAGGATCGACATTTGCAACATTCCGACAGCAAAGTCAATGGGGAAGCCAGATTGCTTAACGACCACGAGACTCATTTAACAACTGCAGGGATTCACTTAACAACCGTGGCAAAAAGATAATAAAATGTGTGTGACTCACTTGACAACCACCTTGCTTAGCAAAGGAAATTCTGGTCTCAGTTGTGATCATAAGTCAAGGACTACTATATAGTAGTCAATTTTAGATAAGCCGAGGTGGTGCAGTGGTTAGATTACGGTATTGCAGTAATTCTGTTCAATGACAGGAGTTCGATTCTGACTAGCTCAAGGTCAACTCAGCCTTCCATCCTTCTGAAGTCGATAAAATGAGGACCCAGATTGTTGGGGGCAAGAGGCTGACTCTGCAAACTGCTGAGAGGATAAAGCACTATGAAGCGGTATATAAGTCTTAATTGCTACTGCTATTGCTGTACTTTTTCTTTGATCCAAGGCAAGCCAAACAGCATGGCTACAAATTCAACCTGGATGGTTTATCGTTACTATTAGAGGTATGATCTCATCTTTACTTTGCCTAACTCAAGGCTGGAACACTCCTTCCTCTTTTCTCCATGATCACAAAAGAGAGAGAGCAACTGCCCCATAGTCACCCAGCCAGTTTTCATGCCCCGCAGGAGGACTCTTAATTTGAGCCACTTCCTGGTTTTTAATCCCATGTCTTCACTACATCTAATTCTCGAGCCAACATAGCAGAACAATCTTTGTTTCTCGAAAGCTGCATTTTGTCAGGTTGCCCAGACTACAGTTCTCTGAAGTAACTCCTTAGCGCTGCCACAAAGAAGAGGGAGGTCAACCTATTCTACAAAGCACCTGAAAGTCGGACAAGAATCAAGGGATGGAAACCAGAAAGAATCAAGGAGAGAATCAACCTGGAAATAAGGAGAGGTTTTCTGTCAGTGAGAGCAATGAACTGGTGGAACAACTTGCCTCCAGAAGTTGGGAATGCTCCAACACCTGAAGTTTTTAAGAAGAGATCAGACAACCATTTGTCTGCAATGGTATAGGGTTTCCTGCTTGAGCAGATCACTGGAAGATCTCCAACGTCCCTTCCAACTGTCTTACTCTGTTATTTATGTTTATCTGCCTGCCTGCGTGTCCGCCCATCCATCATCCATCCATCCAACCATCCAGTGGTGAAATCCAATTTTTTTTCCTACCGATTCTGTGGGCGTGGCTTGGTGGGCGTGGTGTGGCTTGGTAGGCATGGCTTGGTGGGCGTGGCAGGGGAAGGGTACTGCAAAATCTCCATTCCCTCCCCAGTCCTGGGGGAAGGATATTGCAAAATCTCCATTCCCACCCCATTCTGAGGCCAGCCAGAGGTGGTATTTCCCGGTTCTCCGAACTACTCAAAATTTCCACTACTGGTTCTCCGAACTGCTCAAAATTTCTGCTACTGGTTCTCCAGAACCTGCTGGATTTCACCCCTGCATCCATCCATCAATTCATCTATCCATCTCTATCATCTAATATCTACCCATCTCTCTCCTCCTCCCTCTCTCTCTATCGCTAGCTAGCTCCATGATAGCAGTCTTCCAATATGTGAAGGGCTGCCCCAAAGAAGGGGTGGGGGGGAGGGGGGCAACCTATTCTCCAAAGTACCTGAAGGCAAAACAAGAAGCAACAGATGGAAACTAATCAAGGAGAGAAGCGACCTGGAAATAAGGAGAGATTTTTTGACAGTGAGAAAAATTAACTAGCGGAGCGGCTTGCCTCCAGAAGTTATGGATGTTCCAAGACTAGACAGCTACTTGTCTGAAATGGTACAGGGTCTCCTGTTTGAGAAGGGGGCTGGATTAAAAGACCTCCAAGGTCCCTTCCAAGCTTGTTGTTCTGTTATTTTTAGCCCAGCCAGAAAGAAAATCCCATTTTGCTCAGATTTCAAAACTGTATGTTAGTCTATGTTTGGGCTGCACTTCAGTCTGGTTTGAGATTCATCCTTGAGTCATGGTGTTTTGATTCTCCAGGAAATCTCTAGAGAATTTGACTTTTGGTTTTTTTTTTTTCTTCCGAGAATAAGACCTTCAGAGGCTTTCCTGCTTTTGGTGCTCTGCAGATATATGTGATTACATCAACCATTGTTCCCCAGCTGGTGTCCCTAGTATAGCTGGCATATAGCCAATATTTATTCAGCTAGGCCATGATGGGATTTGGCAGGTGGTGGCGCTGTGTGTTTGTAAACCCAGCCGGTGTCTCTTGAAAGCTGCCATTTGTGGCTTGGGGCATATTTTTATCGGTAGAGGTAGTCCTTGACTTAGGACCACAGTTTCCACTGAAAGCAAGGCAGTTGTTTCTGCTCATTTTATGAGCAGTTGACACAGTTGTTAAGTGAATCACTGCCGTTGTTAAATTAGTATCACGGTTGTTAAATGAATCGGGCTTCTGAATTGACTTTGCTCATCAGAAGATTGCAAAAGGTGATCACATGAACCTGGGATACTGCAGCTGCCAAGCGTCTGAATTTTGATCACAAGACCACTGCAACGGTCGTAAGTGTGAAAACTGGCTATAAGCCACTTTTATCAGTACCGTTTGAATGGTCACCCAACAAATGATTGTAAGTTGAGGACTATCTGTATTTGATTAGCTTTTTCCTTAGGAATACTTACAACGGCAGTAGACTTTTTTTTTTTTTAATTTGATTTATATGCCGCCCTTCTCTGGAGACTCAGGCGGTTTACAATGCGTTAAGCAACAGCCTTCATACTTTTGTATATTTATACAAAGTCAGCTTATTGCCCCCACAAACTGGGTCCTCAATTTACCCACCTTAGAAAGGATGGAAGACTGAGTCAACCTTGAGCCTGGTGAGAATTGAACTCGCAGTAATTGCAGGCAGCTGGATGTTAAATGCTGCCTTAGGAGGCATTAGCCTTCTATGCCACTCAGGCTCCTTAAACAGACTTACAGCTGTTTGTTTAGTGACCATTCAAAGTTACAGCAACACTGAAAAAAGTGACTTAGAGTATGACCGTTTTTCACACTTACAACCCTTGCAGCATCCCCATGGTCAAAATTCAGACACTTGGCAAATGACTCATATTTATGATGGTTGCACTATCCCGGGGTCACGTGATCCGCTTTTGCAACCTTCTGACAAGCAAAGTCAATAGGGAAGCCAGATTCACTTAACAACCAGGTTACTAACTAAACAACTGCAGGGATTCACTTAACAACTGTGGCAAGAGAAGTCCTAAAATGGGGCAAAAAACTCATTTAACTGTCTCGCTCAGCAACAGAAATTTGGGGCTCAATTGTGGTTATAGACTTGAGGATCTACGTGTAGTAAAAATTTATTGGCTTGTCTGACTTTTTCCTAATTTGGTCTACCTTGCAGGGTTGTCAGTAACCATGGAACAGACATGTTTCCTAGGGCCTCAATCACTGGACTTTTTAAAGCAACAGTTGGACAGCCATTTCTGAGGATTCCTTCTCTAGGCAAGGGTTGGACTAGAGGACCTCCAAGGTCCCTTCCAACCCTGTATTTCAATAAATCTTTTTTTTTCCACAGTGGGGCCATTAAGGAACCTCGGAGTAATACGTTTTATTGTTAACTTCGAGTACTGTTCTTTTTTAAAGGCCGGTATTTTGAAAATCAGTTTCACTTTCTCCTTTTCCTGCAGCTGTTCTTATCAGCTCCAAGGTTGGGTTGACCCTTTCCTGTTATTGGGTGTTCTTATATTTCTTCATTGTGGCTGGTTAATTTACTGCAATAAATAAAAAAAATGCGTAGAGTACAGTAAATAAGACACCAAGTGGTCAAGGACAGGCCAAGGATAAAATGATAATGAATGCCTTTCCAAGGCTTGGTGTGCTTGTAACTTTGGGTTGGGGCCCTTGGTTCTCTCTGAGCTTAGTTTTTTTTTTCTTGCAGGCTTTTCATGACCCAACCAGCACTGATGATGTTACCCAGTTGGGTTATGAAATGTCTGCAAGAAAACAGCTAAGCCCCCCCTCCCCCCTCTTCTCCACAAACTCCACTTCTTTCTGTAACTGATGATGTTACCTAGTTGCTTCATGAAACTTTTGCAAGAAGACAATGGCCCCCAGATATTCATCGAGCCCACAATCCTCCTCTTCCTCCTCCTCCTACCGATGGTAACTCTCTGAAAGAGAGAGCACCAAGGACCCCACAATTCAACCCTGAGCTAAAAATATTCTCTTCTGTTAGTAACTTCGGGGTCTCCTGCCTCTCTTCCTTTTAGATGGAACATCTCAGTTGGGGTTCTCCATGTCCTATATAGCTCCATTTCTTTGTTTTAAGGCTGGCTCTACCACCATAGAAGTCTTTTTCTGAAGGGACAAGTCATGTACCCCAGGAACGCCTGAGGCATTCATGACATGTTTTCAGTGTTTCAAATGCACCCCTGGGTTAAACAGTGGGCAGATCCTTGCACTAACTCTTGTCATAAATACAGGGTGGTTGCCAAGTGGCCAAATTGTGATCACTTCACTTGACCATGGGGATGCTGCAACGGTCGTGAGTGTAAAAAACGGTCATAAACATATAATTTATTGGCTGCCCATTTTACCACGGCATTATTCCAAGGCATAGCTGGGCTGTTCTGAACTTGGCTTTAGTGAGCAGTTTCATCCACTGACTCTTGTCCCAAAGGTAGGTTTTCCAAAAGGCGACTGGATTTTATTTCGGGTTTTTTTTTCTTGAAAAGGTGTCGCTTCTCAACCAAGAAGCTTCTCCAGTTCTAACATGTGTCAGAACCTCAGAGTTAGAACTGAAGAAGCTTCTGGAATGAGAAGCAAAAAATGCAAGAAAGTCCAGTTGCCATTTGGAAAAGCATCTTTGGGACAACCATGACTTGGATGATTGGGGGGGGGGGAGGAAAGAACATATGGAATGGGATAGGATAGGAAGGAATGGGATGGGATAGGATAGAGTTAGAATGGAATGGAATAGAAAAAAATGGAATAGAATAGAAAATATAGGCTAGGCTAGGCTACAGTAGAAAAGAAATAGAATAGAATTAGAATAGAATAGAATAGAATAGAATAGAATAGAATAGAATAGAATTCTTTATTGGCCAAGTGTGATTGGACATGCAAGGAATTTGTATTCAATGCATAAGCTCTCAATGTACATATAAACAACAAAGTGATATGATCATAAAATACTAATAGGAGCACTTAAGAGGAAAGATGAGAAGGATAATAGTAACATAGCCCTAATACACGGGTAAATATCCTTAAACATAAGACAGTGCTGTGGTGTTTAGCAGAGTAATAGCACAGGAAAAATAAACCTGTCTCTCTGTCTGGTTGTTTTGGCATGCCAGTAGACAATCTGCAATATTGCAATGCACAATTGACAAAAAAATAGGCAATACATCCTCTGACTCTCTAATTGTTCTTATTTCTGCAGGCTGGGGGACTCCCAACGCCCTCTCGCTGAGTGTCTGCAACCCCACCTCCATTTGCGTCTTCGGATGACAAAATGCCGCACCTGAATGGGATGGTTTCCAGGCCGCTGGACGGCCTGCTGAACCAGGTGTCCCTCCACCTCGCCTGCTCCAAGTGCAGCCACAGAGAGAATGAGAGCACCTACCTGCTGAAGGAGGTGGACCACCACTGCATGATGGAAATCTTGCTGGCCAAGTGCAAGGGGACGAGAGGCAGCCAGTGGCGCAAAGTGGACAGGAGACCTTCCTTCCCTAACCCGGCTTTCTACGACATCTGCTGGCATTACGTGGCTGGCTTGGGCTGCACCAAACACCGCAACTCCTGCACCTTCGCCTGGAGCCCAGAGGAGGTGATCGTCTGGACGTTCGAGAGGAAGTACAACTTGGACAGGCATGTGTTGAAGTGGCTGGTGAAACAGGCCCAATTGGGCGTCAAGCCCAGCGCCCAGCCGAAGCCCAATGATCTCAACAACCCGGAAGAAATCCTCAGTGAGTTTGGGGGTTATTTTCAGGAGATCTGCGGGCCTTGTTTTCATAGCCGTCCCCAACGGATTTCTCCCAAGGGCTCCGCTCACAGTTGCAAGAACCATTGGGGCTTCATTTTGGTCCACGTTATTGCCGACGGTAAGAAAAAAGAGCAATATATCGAGATTCGTCCCTGTCCGGCAAGCCGCAGGCACTTCTCGTACTGTCCGTCCCTCTCAGCTGGCAGGTCCTGCTGGAATAACTCTCAGTCCTGCAGTTTCGCCCACAGCGATGTGGAATTGGCCATCTGGAAGGCAGAGCAAAGTCGAGGCTTGGACCGCACTACCCTGCTGCGCCCGGTGATGGAGGAGATGGCGAGCCCACCAGACGCCGCGCCGCAATATCAATTCTACTGCCGGGTGTGCCTGGTGACGTGCGATTCCCAGCAGAGCTTCGAGAACCACTGCTCGTCCGTGGAGCACACGCAGCTGATCGCCACCGACACTCTGACCGAGTGGAATTATCGCGCCCCTCCATACGATCCAAAGACCTTTGCTCTTTGCAGCCGGTAAGCGGGACAGATTTAAGAGAGTTTTTGCTTTTGAGAACCAGACGTTGGGTTCAGGTTTATGGGTAGCATTTGGATTTTTCTCCCGGTTCTTTTTGGCTTTGTCTAATGGGAAAGCTGACATCTGCACCCGTTGTTAACTTTACAGGTAGTCCTCAACTTACAACCATTCATTTAGTGACTGTTCGAAGTTAAAGCAGCACTGAAAAAAGTGACTTAGGGTCTTTTTATGACCATTGGCGTGTCCCAGGGTCATGTGATCACCCTTTGACGAGAAAAATCAATGGGGAAGTCAGATTGACATAACAACTGTTTTACTAATTTAACAACTGCAGTGACTCATGTAACGGCTGCGGCAAGAATTGTCGTAAAATGGGGGAAACTCATCAAACAACTGTTCTTGCTTAGCAACAGAAATTTTGAGCTCAATTGTGGTCGTAAGTCAAGGATTACCTATAGTGCCAGTACTGTAGTAATAAGCACCTTGGGTGCAATCCCCAAATATCTGAAGCACCATCTGAACTTCAAATAGTCACTAAGCAATTGGTCATAAGTTGGGGACCACTGTAATGACACTTTGGCTTCAACATGAATCTATGCAGGAAGCATAATTCCTAATCAGTTTCTCCTCAAAAAGAGATGCAGATTTGAGGGGTCCTTGGTGCTCTCTGAGCCTGCTTGTTTTCTTGCAGTTGTTTCATTACCAAACTAGGTAACATCATCAGTGCTAGTAAGGACTGGGGTTTGCGGTCAGTTTATATTCTGGTGTCTTGCCTGTCTGGGTGAGTGGGGGGCAGTCTTAGAAATGCTTAGATATTTTCCATCCAGCTGTGCAGTTGATTGGAGGTTTGTACCTGACACTCATAGGCCTGCAGGCACACCTCCACCAAAGAACAACATTTCTTCTTGCATGAATGCCTACAACAGTATGCCCTACATACCAGTGTCAGGTACAAACTTCCAATCAGCTGCACAGCTGGATGGAAAATAGCCCAAGAAAGTGGGCGAAAAATGATACGGCTCAGGATCATAGACACACACCTCAGATTAAACAAATATCTGCACATCAGTATAGATCAGGGGTGTCAAACTCAAGGCCCACGGGCCGGATCCAGCCCACTGGGTGCTTAGTTCTGGCCCGTGGGACCGCCCTGGGAACAGCAAAGGATCGGTCCGCGGTGCCTCTGCCAGCGAAAACGGAGCTCGGGAGGGCTGTGTGCGGCCCTCCCAGGCTCCATTCCAGGCTAGGAAAACAAACTAAAAACAAAACAAAATGAGAAATGTTTCCCGTTTTGCATTTGAGCATCCAAGAAGGGACAGGAAAGGAGAAAGAGGAAGAGGAAAGACAAAGAAGAAGAAGGGAAGAGAGAAGAAAGGGGAATGAAGAGGGAGGGAGGGAGGGAGGAAGGAAGGAAGGAGATTATAATGAGAGTGAGGGAGGGTCTGAGGGAAGTCCTGCCTTAGCCCCTGGCCACCACAGGTGCCCCCGACATGAGTGACGTCGAGCTGGCCATGCCCCCCCCAGCCAAAACCTCCTGCCTGCCTTTCCCCGAGGTCAAACACAACCCTAATGGGATCCTCAATGAAATCGAGTTTGACACCCCTGGTATAGATTAACTCTAAGGTCAACTTTAGACCAACAATCAAGTAAGCATTATCCCAATCAAGAAACTGTCAACAAACAGTCAGCAAACAGCCCAACCAAAGAATCTCTAAGACCGCCCCCCACCCACAAGACACCAGAATATAAACTGACGGCAAACAGCACTCCTTACTAGCACTGATGATGTTACCTACTTGGGTAATGAAACATCTGCAAGAAAACAAGCAGGCTCAGAGAGCATTAAGGACCCCTCATGTCAACCCTGAGCTGCAAATATTCTTCATGAGGCATAGATTTCTCTGTCTCCTTAAATGTACCTCCAAACCTTTATCACTGATCGAGTTTTTTGTCTTTTTTTCTCTACGCTTCAGACCAGACGTTTGTGAATATGGGCAGGATTGTGCCGGGGCGCATTCGGTCCAGGAATTGGAAGAGTGGATCCAGCGGGCAAAAATTGCCGAGAGGAAGAAGAAGACGGCCAAGCAGGATGGCCTCTTAGCTTACCAAGATCGGCTTATTGCCGAGTACCAATCGAGCCACAACGAAGTCTTAATTGTAAGTTGGGGACGCTAAGCTGATATGCGTGTGGTTTGTGGCATGGGAAACTTGTATTTGTGGTAAGAGAGGGAGCCTTCTAGATATTTTGCTTTTGTGAAGCTCAAAAACATGGGGTAAAAATCACGGGCTTGCCTTGCTTGTGGAGTTGAGCATTCAGGTATGCTGGTCTTGTCTCTGGAGGTTCAGTCAATATCTTAGGGCAGTGTTGGTGAACCTTTTTGGCACTGAGTGCTGAAACGTGAGCGCGCACGCGGGAAGCACCAGAATCTGGAAGAGCAGTTCCTTGGCGCGCACGTGCCGGAAACCGGAAAAGCAGCTCCCTGGCGCGCATGCAAGAGCCTTGGTGACGCAGCAGATTAAAGCACTGTTAAGTAACACCAGCTGCCTGCAATTACTGCAAGTTCGAATCTCATCAGGCTCAAGGTTGACTCTGCCTTCCATCCTTCCGAAGTAGGTAAAATGAGGACCCGGATTGTGGGGGCAATAATTTATTTTTATTTATTTATTTATTAGATTTCTATACCGCCCTACTCCCGAAGGACTCAGGGCGGTGCACAGCCAAACAATAAAAACACATACAATACAAAATTTAAAAAATAGAATAAAATCAAATTAAATAATTTTGGCCCCGACAAATTTAAAACCCCAAACTTTTAAAACCAATTTAAAATTGAATATATAAATACTAAAAAATATTTAAAATTTTAAAAATCTTTTATAAAAGAGGGGGAAAATTAGGCCAGGCCGGCCTGGTGAAATAGTAAGGTCTTTAAGGCGCGGCGGAAGGTGCGCAGATCCGGGATCCTCCGTATCTCTGGGGGGAGCTCGTTCCAGATAGTAGGTGCCCCCACAGAGAAGGCTCTCCCCCTGGGGGCCGCCAGTCGGCATTGTTTGGCTGACGGCACCCGGAGGAGCCCCTCTCTATGGGAACGTACCGGCCGGTGGGAGGCTATTGGTGGTAGTAGGCGGTCCCGCAAGTACCCGGGTCCTAAGCCATGGAGCGCTTTAAAGGTGGTAACCAAAACCTTGAAGCGCACCCGGAAGACCACCGGGAGCCAGTGCAGCTCGCGCAGGAGAGGTGTTACATGGGAACGCCATGTCGCTCCCATTACCACCCGCGCGGCCGCACTCTGCGCCAGTTGGAGCCTCCGGGTGCTCCTCAAGGGGAGCCCCATGTAGAGAGCGTTGCAATAGTCCAGGCGGGAGGTGACAAGGGCATGAGTGACCGTGCGTAAAGAGTCCCGATCCAGAAAGGGACGCAACTGGCGAATCAGGTGAACCTGATGAAAAATCCTCCCGGTCACGGCCGTCAAGTGCTCTTCTAAAGACAGCCGTGAGTCCAGGAGGACGCCCAAGTTGCGAGCCCTCTCCGTGGGGGCCAATGATTCGCCCCCAATAGTCAGTGATGGCGTCAACTGACTATATCGGGACGTCGGAAACCACAGCCACTCAGTCTTGGATGGGTTGAGCCTGAGCCTGTTCCTCCCCATCCAGATCCGTACGGCCTCCAGGCACCGGGACATCACTTCAAGGGCATCGTTGGGGTGATCCGGGGTGGAGATGTACAGCTGGGTGTCGTCAGCGTACTGATGGTACTCCACCCCGAAACCACGGATGATCTCGCCCAGCGGCTTCACATAAATGTTGAACAGGAGAGGCGAGAGGACCGACCCTTGCGGCACCCCACATATGAGGGGCCTCGGGGTCGACCTCTGTCCCCCTGTCAACACAGACTGCGACCGGTCAGAGAGAAAGGAGGAGAACCACCGCAACACAGTGCCTCCCACCCCCAACTCTTCCAACCGGTGCAGCATGATACCATGGTCGATGGTATCAAAAGCCGCTGAGAGATCTAACAGGACCAGGACAGAGGAGCACCCCCTGTCCCGAGCCCTCCAGAGATCATCAACCAACGCGACCAATGCCGTTTCCGTGCTGTACCCGGGCCTGAAGCCCGACTGGAACGGATCCAGATACGTCGTTTCATCCAGGTGCTGGGGGAGCTGTTGCGCGACCACACTCTCAACAACCTTCGCAACAAAGCGAAGATTGGAGACCGGACGATAATTTACCAACATTGCCGGGTCCAGGGAAGGCTTCTTGAGGAGAGGCCTCACCACCGCCTCTTTCAAGGCGGCGGGAAAGTCACCCTCACTCAGCGAAGCGTTTATAATCCCCTGGAGCCAGCCTCGTGTCACTTCCCGGGAAGCCAGTACTAACCAGGAAGGACACGGGTCCAATAAACAAGTGGTCGCGTTCAGTCTACCCAGAATCCTGTCCACGTCCTCAGGGGTCACAGGATCAAACTCATCCCAGATAACATTCTCAAGACCTGCCCCTGTCTCTCCCCCTGAGACTACCCAGTCGGAGTCCAAATCTTCCCGAATCTGAGTGATTTTGTCATACAGATACTGAACAAAATCCTCGGCTCTACCCTCCAAGGGGTCCTCCCGCGCTTCCTGGTGGAGCAGGGAGCGGGTCACCCTAAAGAGGGCGGCCGGGCGATTATCTGATGACGCAATAAGAGCAGCAAAATAACTACATTTCGCTGCTTTTATCGCCACTAAGTAATTCCTAATGTGGGATCTTACTAGTGTCCGGTCAGATTCAAGAAGACTGGCCCTCCAACTACTCTCTAGGCGTCTTTTCCGGCGCTTCAACTCCCTCAGCTCCTCGGTAAACCAAGGAGCCAATTGAGATCGGCGCCGGGTCAGAGGCCGCAAAGCTGACTTTTTTATAAAAAAGAACACCGCTTGAGGGGGCCCGAAAGCCCTACTAAGCAGGTATATACAAAAGCATGAAGGCTATTGCTTAACGCATTGTAAGCCGCCCTGAGTCTCCGGAAAAGGGCGGCATATAAATCGAACCAATAAATAAATAAATAAATAAATGGGCAACAGCTGACGTGCCTGGAGAGATGGCTCTACGTGCCACATCCGGCACGCCTGCCATAGGTTCGCCACCACGGTCTTAGGGCAAAGATCTTTTCCTTAGGCAACTGATTGCTTAAGAATTCCCTAGGCTTAGAGGAAACTTTTTCTGACTTGGAAACTTTAAGATAGGTGCACTTAAATTCCCAATTGCTGGGAAATTCTGGGAACTGAAGTCCATCCCTGTTAAAGCATGTGGCTAAGGAATTCTGGGAGTTGAAGTCCACCCATCTTAAAAGGTTAAGAAACACTGCCCTAAAGCAACACACAACATACTAAACACAACTGCCACATGATGCCATAGAATTATTACAGGAAGATACTATTTTAATGAAACATGTCTCGTGCAGGATTGGCTGGGAATGAGAGAAGTTGAAATTCAACATAGCCAAGGGTGTCCAAAGAGGAAAACCGAGTTTCCAATATTTTTCTGGCACCAATTCAGATGTTTGTATGTAAAGTCACAAAATCAATCTTTTCCCCCAGGGCTTTGAGATACAATTAATTAATCATTTGTTATAGCGTGAGTTGTTCAAAAGTGCATATTTGTCATCTTTTATTAGTTTGGGAATTTTATGTTCTCCATCTACAAGATTCGTTTTGTCTTGCAAGCTGTGGGTGTTGGTCCCCCATTGCAGGAGTATAGCATATAAATAAAATGCATGCACATGACCTCATTGTGGCTTGCATCAGACACCTGAGGTTGACCGATTTTGCATATCACATATCAACTTATGACCACAATTGAGCCCAAAATTTATGTTGTTAAGTGAGAAATTTGTTAAATGAGTTTTGCCTCATTTTTATGACCTTTCTTGTCACAGTTGTTAAATGAATCACTGCAGTTGTTAAATTAGTAACACAGTTGTTAAGTGAATCTGGTTTACTCATTGACTTTGCTTGTTGGAAGGTTGCAAAAGGTGATCACACAACCCCGGGACACTGCGACCGTCATAAATATGAGCCAGTTGTCAAGCATCTGAATTCTGTTCACGTGGTTGTGGGGATGCTGCAACAGTCATAAGTGTAAAAGATGGTAATGTCACTTTTTTCAGTGATGTTGTAACTTCGAACGGTCACTAAGCGAACTGTTGTATGTCAAGGACTACCTGTATTGAGTTCATATTTATCTCTCACTTGACAAGGAATGATTCCACAGAATACATCAAAGTAAAGCGAATTTTACCTTTTGGACTTACAATCCTTAGCAACTGTTTGAAGTTATAACCACATTACTCACAACAACAAGGCAATGGGGGAGCCCGATTCACTTAACAACCATCTGGTTCACTTAAGAGCTGCAGCAATTCTCTTAACAACCGTGGCAAGCAAGGTTGTAAGATTGGGCACGACTCACTTAACAATCGCCTTATTTAGTTATTTAGTAATGGAAATTCTGGTCCCAGTTGTGGTCGTAAGCTGAGGACTACCTGTTAAAGCATAGAATGACGTTGTACAGGGTGGAAACCCAAAGCTGCCTTCAAACAGAAGCTACAAATTCCGATTAAACACAGGTAAAATTGAAATTTGAGCACCACCCTACAATGTTGCAATAGCAATAGGACTTAGACTTATATACCGCTTCCCAGTGCTTTACAGCCCTCCCTAAGCGGTTTACAGAGCCAGCCTCTTGCCCCCAACAATCTGGGTCTTCATTTTACTGATCTTGGAAGGATGGAAGGCTGAGTCAATCTTGGCCGGGTCAGGATCGAACTTCTCGGCTCTGGGCAGAGTTTGCCTGCAATACTGCATTCTAACTACTGCGCCACCATGGCTCAGCTATGGATTAGAATTCAGTGCAATGTCACGATTGAGGTAGTTCTGGGATAAAATAGAACATGATAAAACATAGGGGAACAAACCCATCGGCTATATTTAGCAGTCCATCTGCATTTGAAAGACAAAGGCCACTCTATTGAAGGCAGCAAAGTCCACATTTTAGACAGAGAGGATTGCTGGTTTGAAAGTGGGGTCAAAGAGGCCATCTATATCAAAATTGAACAGCCCTCCCTCAACAGAGGGGGAGGGATACGACATTATCTATCTCCAGTCTACAACACAGTCCTTTCAACAGTTGTAAGAAAGCTCCACACCCATTTGCACCACTCAGGTGACCCTGAGACCCACAGATAAACCTTCAGGTGGCCTCAACGACTAGCTAAAATAATACAAATGACCAGCCATCTGCAAAGAGTGTAACTCCTTCCATTCCCCACCAGAGCTGAAGAAGCTTCTTGGATGAGAAGCGAAGCCTCTTCATAGAAAGTTGCCTCTTGAAAAAGCATCTTTTGGATAAAACGTGATCCCTTCCTTGGTTCTCCTGCCTTGTTTCCTCACCTTTTGGCTCTCCCCATCAGATTTCGGAGGCTGTAGATGGCGTGAAGGTCACATGCAAGCAGCCACTCCGGATCCAGTCAGAGAACAAGAAGTTGCAATATGACTGGGTCTTCACCGTCCATTCCCAGGTAAGCTGGAAAGGCGAAATGCCACGTAAAGGAAGGGACCTGTTTCTCCTTTGATGGGGCTCCTGGACTCTGCCCAGCTACATTGCTTGCAATAGGGAGCCTGGCTAATGTCTTTGCTGGACACATGCATAGCTGCATGACGACTGCTGTCCTCATCCATGATTTGCTGAATGCACAGTGGTTGGCTGGGAATGCACAGTGGTTAGTCACAAACTAGCATTGAAAGGGGGAGGAAGGAAGGATGGAAGGAAGGAAGGAAGGAAAGAGATGGAAAGAAGGAATGAGAGAGAGGAAGAAAGGATGGATGGAAGGAAAGGGATGGAAAGAAGGAATGAGGAGCGGGATGGAGGGAGGATGGATGGATGGAAGAAAGATGGAAGAAGGAAAGAGGAGGAAGAGAGGGAGGAAGGAAGGGAGAAGGAGAGATGGAAAGAAGGAATGAGGGAGAGAGGAAGGAAGGAAGGAAACAAAAGAGATGGAAAGGAATGAGAGAAAGGAGGGAGGAATGGAAGGAAGGAAGGAAAACCCACCTACATTTGACGATTTGGAAGGAACCTTGGAGGTCTTCTAGTCCAACCTCCTGCTCAAGCAGGAGATCCTATGTGCCATTCCTTCCTCCTCCCTCAAAACTCTGCAGAGTTTCCCTTCTCCCCCTCTAATACCAAGGAGAAACAAGGTGGGGTTATCTTGAGTTTCTTTCTCACCTCCTTTTCCTTCCCAGGGCTGAGTAAAAAGTTTATCTAACTGTTCTTCCATTTCCATTTCAAGTTTACCTCTGACACCGAGGATCTTTTTTCCCTTGTTCTCGTTTACCTATATTTTCCTTTCCCATTTCAGGTGCCGCTGATCCACGTGGCCCTATTAAAGAGAGTCCCAGGAGCCAACTTCTCCTTAGTTGTGCCGGGACAGGCTCAGCTTCTCACTTACGCTTCTGGAGACAGCTTCAAAACCGTGCGAGCGTCTCCACCAGCCGTTGAGGTGAAAGTCCACTTGAAGAGTCACACCTTCGGGGTCTACGAGCAATGGCTAGTCTTTGATTTTGGCAGCCGGCCTGTCTTGGTTCAAAAGCTCTACGCCCGGGTGGGTCAGAAGGAAGCACCGTGGCGGGTGGATCCGGCCACTGAGTCCGTGAGCTGCTTTGTGCGCAGTGGGCGCTGGCACACTGGGAACCGCATAGTGGTGCCCAGCGTGGATCGCACGGAGAAGGACATGGAACTGCTGGCGAAGTACAAGGCCTCCTCCATCTCGATGGACTTCCAGCGAGGGGCAAGGGGCAAGCCCATCACCCGCGTCAACTACCGTGAAGAAATGCACAACTTCCTCTTCCGAGAAGAAGAAGCTCAGCAGCTCTTGATCTCCAAGTAAGTGGATCTCAACCCAACCAAGATTGGTGGGATAATGTTGACTTCAAAGTCTTCTCCCAACCAAAAGAAATTCCCTGTTTTTATCCCAGGGAGGAAGAACCAAGTTCTAACAATATCAATAGCAATAAAGGTGAATATTTGCAATATTTGTAAAATAGCAATAGCACTTAGACTTATATACCACTTTACAGTGCTTTACAGCCCTCTCTAAGCAATTTACAGAGTCAGCCATCTTGCCCCCAACAATCTGGGTTTCATTTTACCAACCTAGGAAGGATGGAAGGCTGAGTCAACCTTGAGCCGGTGAGAATCAAACTCCTGGCAGTGGGCAGAGGTAGCCTGCAATACTGCATTCTAACCACTGTGCCACCACAGCTCTAATAGACATGAATGCTTAAAGTTCCTTAAAGATGTGAAGACTACAGGCCCCAGAATTGCGAGGTGGGGAACCCACCGTCTCCTCCAAATCACTAGATGGTTTTCATGCTTAAGTTGGAACTAGAACTCACGGTCTCCCGGTGATTGGTCCAAAGTCACCTGGGCGGCTTTCGTGCCTAAGGTGGGACTAGAACTCACTATCTCCTGATGATTGGCCCAAAATCACCAGTCAGCTTTCATGCCTAAAGTGGGTTTAGAATTTAAGGTGAGACTAGAACTCACCGTCTCCTGGTTTCTAATCCAGTGCCTTCACCACTAGATCAGACTGGCTCTCTTGAATTGCTGGAGAGAGCTGACAACACAACCTTCTTCTATCTCTTGATTGTTTACATTGACTTCCCCTTGCCCCAGCCTCCCGAAAATGTCTTGCAGACATGTAGGCTGGGGATAATGGGAACTATGTTCAAACATTTCCAGAAGGGATGGCACCAGGCCACAGGGAGTGAAGCATCTAAGACCTAGAATTCCCACTCGCTTTGGAGGTGCAGTCCAACATAATTCGGTTTGGAGTGTGAGGACATTACGGAGAAATACAGGCAGAGAGGCCAGTTGTTCCTGTTGTTTTGTCTTCTCTTTTCCCCAGTTTCTTCTGCTCCTCTTCCCATGTCTGATCTTCTTCTGATCTAGGCTCAACTTGCATGCAACGGTCTCCTTGGTAAAGAGTGTGGAAGTCTTCCCATCGGGGCTGAAATTTGCTCTCCCAGAACAGCTCTACGCCCAGGTCCCGACACCTTACTCGTTGACAGTGGACTCTGACGAAGGGTACCTGCTTCAACGCTCAGTCAGAACAGCCTTCCTCTCCCAAGATCCACCTGCCAACAACCGAGTTTATGAGGTCTCCATAGAAAAAGAAGCCCTCACTGAAAGGAGCGTCTGTCTTCTCCTTCCCCGACGTTGCTGCATGGAACTGGGCCTCCAACCAGACACGCTTGCCAAGATGGAAGTCCAGTTCCAAATGGACCACCTCCAATTCTGCCAATGGCACCAGGCTGTGGACAATTTATGGGATGTGAAGCTGGTCTTTCCAGATGTGACCACCTGCTCCATTCCACGTGGAACTTTGCAGGTGCCATGGGGGAACGCAAAGCAGAAGCAAGCTCTTTGCTTCATCACTGGTCAGGTGACTGGTTTCTGTAGAACACCACCTCTTTTGATCTACGGGCCATTTGGGACTGGGAAGACCTTCACATTAGCCAAGACTACCCTGGAGATCATCAAGAAGCCCCAGACACGTGTGCTTATCTGCACCCACACCAATAGGTAATCTTGGTTTGAAGTTTTATCAGCCTTTGACTGGAGGAGAGAAGTAAATATTTTGGTTTCTTCACAGGGTTAAGATTATTTTAAGGACAGCTATTAAAATTGAGAGCTGGGTTTGCACAATATGTGAACCAGATCCAGGTAAGTCCAGGAGGCTAAACTCATGTTAGTGTTAGATGCAAGATATCAAGAACCAGGATATAGTTCAAAAATACTACAAGTTTTGGTCGCTACAATATAAAAAAAAATGTTGAGATTCTAGAAAAGGTATAGAAGAGCAACAAAGCTGATTAGGGGACTGGAGGCTAAAACAATAAAGAACGGTTGCTGAAATTGGGTATGTCTAATTTAATGAAAAAAAGGACTAGAGCAGGAGTTAGCAACCTTAAACACTCAAAAGAACCACTTGGACCTGTTTTCCACAGAAGAAAAACACACCGGGAGCCACAAAACCTGGGTGGGCGTGTCCAATTCGATGTCACTCACTCCCACCCAGTCACATGACCCCCCCAGCCACGCTTACCCAGCCACAAAATCATTCTCTATGTCTCTCTCCCCTCTCTTTCTGTATTTCTGTCTCTGTCCCTCTCCCTATCTTCCCCTCTCTCCCACCCCTCGGTGTCTCTCTCCCTCTGTATCTTTCTCTCTCCCTCTCTTCCCCTCTCTCACCCCCTCTCTATGTATCACTCTGTATGTGTCTTTATGTGTCTCTCTCTCTCTTTCCACCCCCTCTCTGTATGTGTGTGTGTCTCTCCCCTCCCTTCGGGCGACCGTCCTCCTCCTCCCCCCTTCCTCTAGTGACCTTCCTTCCTCTCCCAGCTGTGGCTGAGCTGGGAACGTGCATACACATGGGGAGACCCTCCTCAAGCGAGTGCCAAAGCACCACAAAGGCGTGTGCAGGGTGGGCAGCCGCTCACTTAAGGAGGGACTTAACAGGACCCGGTTTCTCTCCTGCACTAATGCTCCGGCCATTGCCTTGCCATGTCATCCCCCACACCCGGCAGCTCTTTGGCCGAGGGTGGAGGGCGCCAACTCCAGCCCAAAGCGGCAGGAAGCGAAGGCTGCCTTATGCGCAAATGTGGCGTGAAGGCAGGTACAGGACCGCTTCGCTCCTGCAATCTCCGGCGACCCTCCTCCTCCTCCTCTGTGACTTTCTGACTGGCTGGGGCTGAGCCAGGAGCATGCGCACGTGCGGGGAGGCCCTCCTCAAGCGAGTGCCAAAGCTCAGAAAAGGTGCCCACGGGGCAGGTAGCAGCTCGCTTAATGATATGTGATCCTTGTTATAATGATGGCAACAGGGACTTGCCAGCATCAAGCAGTGTTGTCACGTGACATATTGCGTTATGGCTGTATCACTTAATTATGGAAATTCTGGTCCCAATTTACCATTGTACTTTTAACAGATTTGAGTTAAAAAAGACCAATTGTTGAGAAATTTTTTTTGCCAGAACAGCAGTTTTTATTACCTAACTTCAGTTTTAGCTTTCTTAAGGGGGTCAAAAAAGATGGTAACCAGGATTGAAGCCCTGCCCCATTCTCACAAGTGTGGCACATACAACTCAGGAAAAGAAAGGATGGGGGTTCAATTGGGTAATGGGGGCTGCCGTTTTAACTCATTTTGAGTTAAAAATCCCCCTTCTTCCTTAGAGGGAAATAAAAACAATCAAGAATCCATGTGTCTATCTAACAAAGAATTTTGGGGAGATAATTGGAAATGTGGACAGCCCCTGTTGCAATGCCTTTCTTTTCCAGCGCGGCTGATATTTACATTCGCGAATACTTCCACAACTATGTCATCTCGTCACACCCTGAGGCTATTCCATTAAGGGTAAAATCCATTTACCGTTCCGTCAAGTCAACCGACCCCATTACTCTACACTACTGCTGTCTCTCTCCGAGTGGAAATGAGTTTTGCCTCCCCACTAGAGAACAGATCGATCGCCACCGGATTGTCCTCACCACGTGCATGACCTCACGAGATCTTGGAGTGCCCTGTGGCTATTTCACCCACATCTTGATTGATGAAGCTGCCCAGATGTTGGAATGCGAAGCTCTAGTCCCTCTCTCTCTGGCTAGCCTGAGAACCTTGATCATTCTGGCGGGGGACCATATGCAGAAGACCCCCAGGCTCTACTCATTGCACAAGGATGAGCAGTCCGCTGACTACACCCTGTTGAATCGCCTCTTCCAACATTACAAGAAGGAGCAGCATGAAGTGGCCACCAAGAGCAGGATCATCTTCAACGAGAACTATCGGTCTACTGCAGGAATCATTGAGTTTGTCTCCAAGCACTTCTACGTGGGCAGAGAAGATACCATCGGCGCCAAAGGCAATGTCCCTCCTCACCCGGAGTTCTATCCGCTCATGTTTTGTCACGTCTCCAGTAGTGCCGAGAAGGACAAGTCCATGAGCTGGTACAACATCTCTGAGATTGAACAGATCATTGAGAAAGTGCAAGAAATGGATCAGAAATGGCCAGTTGAATGGGGGCAGAAGAACCTCAAGTCCATTTGCGTGGTCTCTTATGGCATACAGGTGAGATGTCAAGGGTGTGTATTGTTCTTACATTGTCCATTACGGGTAGTCTTCAACTTATGAACACAATTGAGCCCGACATTTCTGTTGCCAACTGCTCTTTCTCCTGCTAATGTTCTCCCAAAACTGGTATTTTGGATTGATAAGGCATCTGGGCCAGAGATCCCATGGAATCATCAAATAGCCAAGGGTAATCCTGTCCTTCAGGGATTTCTTGAGTCCCCTTTTGGTATAAGATTTCCTGCCTGAGCAGGAAGTTGGACTAGAAGACCTCCAAGGTCCCTTCCAACTGTATTATTCTAACTATTCTAACTTATAACTAAATTCTAACTTTTAAAAAGTTTAGACAGCCAGTTTGGCCTACTGGTGAAGATCCTTTCGCCTGTCAGCTCCAATCCAGGAGCCCTCAAGCAGTCGCATTCACGACAAACCATTTTATACCAAATTTATATTTGCTAATATAAATAAATATAAATATAAATAAACTCCCTATTTCTTTATCAGCAAATATAAATTTGATACACACACACACACACACAATGTATGTGTATATATATATGTATGTATGTATATATATATATATTACAAGGGAAGAAAGAAAAAGGCGTTGACTTCTGACTCTTTTTAGCACGGTATAAGGTAACAACATTACACCCTCAATTTTTTACTTTTATATATTAGTATATAACTAGCTATTTCTGTAACAATCTATCTAAACAGCAAAACCAAAGTCAAAATTTCATTTTTTTTTCATCACAAGCTCAAAATCCAAAAGTTATAGCCAAATAAAAAACATAAATATAATCTCCTCTTTGAAGAGAACAATCAATTTAACCATTGCTGCTTTATCTTCCTTGCTATTGAAATAATATGTACTTCTATTTGCACTTAATTATCTTTACAAACTATCACCATTTTTATTAACAAAACTCACTATACTCTTTAGGTTTCTTTAATTGTAAAGGGAAAATATTTTTTTCATCCTTTTTTAAAAAACATTTCTAAAATTAAAACATTGTAATACATCTTTTTAAAACTTTCTCTTAGCATACATATTTTAAAGTTCACTTTCAGACCAATCAAATTCCAACTAACTCCAATTAATTCATTAATGTTAGATCACTCCCTCCAAGTTACCTTCATAAAATAATTATTTTTCTTCTTGTATACATACTTTTTAAAGCTTTTTAATTTTAATGTATTAAGGCTAATACATCTTTTTCTTTAACTTGCTCTTAAAATAGATGTTTTCAAATACATTTTCAATAATATTTTACAAACTTTAGGAATTACTTAAGTATTATATATAAAGGAAAATACGTTTTGAAATGGTTTTAGATTAAAACTTTCTTTCAATTACAAATATCAAACCGATGGAAATCTATCCTAATTCCAATTGACTCATTAAGTTTAAGTCACTCCTTCCAGCTAGTCTTCATGGAATAAAATCATTTTCTTCTCTGGAATGCTTGTTAAATAATTATAAAGCTTCTATTTTTCTCAAGGATTTCTTAACCTTGTTAATATCCATGAGGAAAAAGTCCCAAATTAGTCCTTTTAAAAGTTGCTCTTCTTTCAATTGTATTTGGAGACTTTTATTTAAACCACCATAATAAAAACTGGTGTCAGATTTATATTCCAAAATTACAATTGACATTTATTGGTTCCATTTATATGCCGCCCTTCTCCGGAGACTCAGGGGGGCTTACAATGCGTTAAGCAATAGCCTTCATACTGTTGTGTATACCTGCTTAGTAGGGCTTTTGGCCCCTCCTAAGCGGTGTTCTTTTTTTTATACAAAGTCAGTTTATCAGACATGCTGATACCTTTGATTTTTCCAGGTTAAATTTATCCGAGACAAGATGAGAAAAAAAGGCTTTTCAGAAGTGACCGTGGAGAGCTATGACAATCTTGCAGGTAAGGTCCCTGTTCCAATTTTACCTGCTGTTTAGAACACAGGTTCCCAACCCCCAGGCTGCGGCCCACAGCTGGGCTATGGCCTGTTCAGAACTGGGCTGCAGAAGCAGTGGGCGAGTGCAAGCTCATGTGCAGCTCCACTTAAGTATGCAGCAGGTGGGCGAGCACGCTCACACAGCTCCATTTGTGCAAGCAGCGGGCACGTGTGCCCGCCGTTTGCACAAATGGGCCTGCACATGCTTAATTGCCACTCGCACGGAACCATCACCACCCGCTGGGTGTTAGAATGACCTGAAAAGAGGGTCTCTTAAACTCTCAAAAGTAAGTTCCTGACATTGAGTTTCCTCGTCACAAGTTCGTAGATAGTGATTTATTTTTTATTTATTTATTTATGATCACATGACTCTGGGACACTGCAACCATCATAAATATGAGCAGGTTGCTAAGCTTCTGAATTTTTATCACATGACCCTGGGGATGCTGCAATGGTCATAAGTGTGAAAAACGGTCATAAGTCACATTTTTCAGTACCAAATGGTCACTAAATGAATCGTTGTAAGTCAAGGATAGCCTGTATTTCATGATATTGACAAACAGATCCATCTTCTGTTTTTTCTATAGGGCGAGAATTCCGTGTCATCATTATCAACACTGTGCATACCTGCAACAGCCTGGCCTATGTCAGTTCCTCTAACTTGGAGTATTTCAACAACGCACGGGTGTTGAATACCATCATAACAAGGGCTCAGTCGCAGGTCATTGTAGTCGGAGACGCCGTTGCTCTGTGTTCTCATGGCCAGTGCAGCAAGATCTGGAAAAGTTTCATCAAGAAGTGCATTGAGAAGAAATCTGTCACTCCTGAAACCCTGACCTTGGAGGAGATAAAGCAGGCGATGTCCGATTTGGCCAGCTGGAACAGAGGAAGCCCTGAATCCGAGGAAGAAGGTAGCGATACAGACTCCTGGGTCTCTGACACGGAAAGCTTAAACCTTGATGATCCAATATTGCAGGAACTCTTGGATGAAAGCAAAAAGTTGATGGTGTTGGTCACCGAAGAAGGCCTGCTGAAGGTGAAATCGGACGTCTCAGTCCCTGAAAGGAGAAGTCAAGAGTACATCAACTATCCCTTGCAAATGATGCAGAAGTATTTGCAGATGCAGCCCCAGCGATACAAACGCTGTGAATTCATCCAAGAACGGTTCGATCAAGCTTCTGCCTTCACTCTGGATGAGGCTTCTTCAATGACCATCCAGATCAAGGGTCGAGTCAACTGTGGCATGGCCTTCACTGGAGACCAAGTCTTGGTGGAGATCCTGACGCCCAACACTACTCTTGAGGGCAACCCTCATGGGAAAGTGGTGGGCATCTTAAAAAAGGTGGAACGGGATCTCAACTTCATCTGCAGAGTGGACGAGTTTGATCTCCGGGTCATGATCCCCATTGACCAGTCTGTCACAAAAATCTTTGTCCCTCCATTGAAAGATGATACTGATTCTATTCCCATCCGCAGAATTGACCCGGCAGGAACTATCAAGTTGAAGAGCCGGAAAAAAATAACACCAGAAAACCGGAAGACATGCCTTTTCGTAGTACAAATCATGAAATGGGAAGAAGGTTATTACTACCCTCTGGGAATTGTTACGGAGGTCCTTCCCTTGGCTTCCTCACTAGATGATGGGCTTCGTATTCTGGATTTGGAATATAGTTTGTCCAATGGATATCCTGCCTCGGTGACCAGCCAAATGGCCAAATTAATCTCTGGTCACCCTTCTCTGATGAGAGCAGGGAGGAAAGACTGTCGGTCTTACTTTACTTTCACGATTGACCCCTTCGGTTCTAAAGACCTGGACGATGCCATCAGTGTCAAAGATATTGGTGACAAATACGAGATTGGGATCCACATTGCTGACATGGCCTCTGTGATCCCCAAAGATTGTCCTTTGGATACAGAAGCCAAGAACCGAGGGTTAACTTATTATGCTCCTGAGAAGCCCGTACATATGTTCCCACCGCAGCTCAGTCAGAGCCTCTGCAGTCTCCTTCCTCACAAGGAACGTTTGGTGATTTCCCTCTTTGTCGTAATGGATAAGGCCACGGATCAGATGGAAACAATTTCCTTTCGCATGTCCATAATCTGCTCTGATCGGCAGATGACATATGAGGAAGCTGAAGGGATCATTAAGAACTACTACAAAATAGAGGCACCGTCACGTAATTTTGACACCTTAGAAGATTGTGTTGCAATGGCGTATCATTTCTCCCGTGTCCACCGGAAGTCCAGGCTTCACGAAGACTGCCATTATGACCAGTTGGATGAAGAAATTCCTTTAGGTCAGCGATGTTCTCACCAGATGATTGAGGAGCTTATGATCCTCTTCAACAGTTCTGTGGGAGATCTGCTCACAAACCAAACTCCTACCAGAAATTTAACCCCTCTTCGTTGTCAGATGGAGCCCAATCCTCATCAAATCTCCCAAATGAGGGATAAATACAGAGATGTCATTCCTCTGTCCACCCACCTCTCCCATCATCTAGGAGCTCCGACTGGTGATGCCCCCATGAGGACCATTCATCCATTTGTTCTCTTGACTTCCTCGTGGGACCACCTCAAGTCAGCGGCCAATGACCGCGACTTCCCCAAGATGCTTGACCTCATCACCACAGATGACATCCATCCCAAACTTGCGCCCATCAATTTACAATTTCGGAAGCTCCTGAACCGTTCTTATTTTATGCGTTCCAATTCCTGTCCTCAGGCCAAGCTGGGCCACTACTCTTTGCACGTGGACTCGTACACCTGGGCTACCTCTCCAATACGGCGCTACATAGATGTTGTTGTTCAGCGGCACATTGTCTCTCTCATTTCGAAGAAGCCCATACAATACTCTCAAGCAGAGATTGAATTCCTTTGCCACGATTTCAACCGGAAGAACAGCAGGGCCAACTCGTACAAGCGAAAAGTCCGATCTTTGGAACTGGCCACCCAGCTGAAATGTCAGGTTCAAAAGAAGTTTGCTTTCATTGCCAATGTTGAAGAGAAGGCCAAGAATTTCAAACTCTTGTTTCCTCTCAACAAGGAGACCTTTCAAGATAGTCTCAGCATCAGTTATAGAGCCCTTCAGTTGGTGTGTCAACCAAATTTCATCGAGGAGCAGAACAGTATGAAGTTGAGGTGGAAGAGAAGAATGTACTCCTTGGTAACCAAAAAGGAGAATGAAGTGCGGCGGTCAATGATTGGAGGGAACATTTTTCGCTTTGATGGAGATGTGTGGCATGAAATCCTTGCAGCTGTCAAAAATGAAGACTATGAGAAATTAATCCACCTCCTTGAGGAGAGTTGCACCTTGGAGTCCAAACCTGTGGGGTCAGTGGGGAGGAGTAAGTGCTTACACTACAAAGAACTGTCCGTGGAACTTAAAGTTGGAGATGTGCTGAATTTCCAACTGACCACTGATGTCCAACGAGGATTCCTGGTGCCGTTTGTGCAACTGTGGACAGTAGCCCCTGGCTTTGAGGTGTGCTTGGAACACACCGAGCGACCCATTGATTGCTTCTCCAAGTACGCTTCCCAAGCCCCGAAGGACATTTATAAAAATGCCTCTGATTACCGCAAAGTGTGGCTGCCTCTTTGTGACATAGAAGCAACTTTGGGCGCGTTGGCTGAAAACGGCTCGATTGTCCTGCAAGACGTCCCGATCATTTGGAAGAAGAAGCGTACCCCACAAGGTAAGCCCTGTGGGACCATCAATCTCACCAAGAAGTTCCTCAAAGAATGTGGCCTCGAAGTGGATTTTGGCGCCTGCTACATGTGCATTCGCCTTTCGGGCCTCCGCAGACATGGGATCCAGGACAAGGAGGAAGACCTCAGCCAGAACTTCCAGCAACTCAGTTTGACCAAGGAAGCAACCAAGACTCAGGATTTCATGATTGATCCCGATATGTACACTTGGGTGGCGCACGGATGTACAGATATGTTCGATGAGAATGAGAAACCTGATCAGCGTGGTGAAGTGATGGTGAATTTCTACATCCATTTTATGTCCATGGAGAAGATTCCCTTTGAAGTCAGACAGGAAAGTTCAAGGTTCACTGTAGAGCTGATTCCGAAGCCACTGCCTGATGTGTAAGTTTGCTGATAGAAGAGAATATTTGTCGTTCAGGTTTGAACTGTGGGGTGCTTGGTGCTTTTTGAGCTTGGTAGTTTTCTTACCCTAGTAGGTAGCACCATCAGTGCTAAAGGGAGTGGGGTTTGCTGTCTTTATACACAGGGCAGGCTGAAAGGGCAAGCCATGTAAACAGCGCAAATCCCACTCCTTTCCAGCCCTGATGATGTTACCTAGTTGGATCATGAAACATCTGCAAGAAAACAATCAACTAAAAGACCCCACAGTTGTCCTCCTCCTGCTCCCATCCCCCTCCTTCTGCTCCTTTCTGCAAACTCCTCTCCCTTCATACACTGATGTTATTACCTAGCTTGGTAGTGAAAAGTCTGCAAGAAAACAAGAAAGCTTAGAGGGCACAGTCCTCTTCCTCTACCTCCTCCTCCACCGTCTGCCACCTTTGCCTTCACAAACCCCCACCCCCTTCTAGTTCTGATGATGTTACCTAGTTTGGTAATGAAACGTCTGCAGGAAACCAAGCAAACTCAATTGCACCAAGGACCCCACAGTGTAAGTCTGCATTGCACCAAAGCATTTGGGTTCTGTTTTTGTCCTTTCTCTTTTTCTGACTTATTTTTTCCATAACATATCCCAGCAAAAGGGTGGTTTGACTAATCATGAATACGTCAACCTAAAACAAATATGGACAATTCACAGCAAGAATGTTTGAAAACCTTGCTGAAGTTTTTTTTTTCTTATCTGTTTGGTGTTTCTTTCTTCTTTGCTTACTTATCTTTTCTTTTTCTTCACAGCCGGAAAGAAAAAGCAGTTTGGAGCCTGGAGCATGCCTCGGAACTTGCTCAGAGGATAGCACTGGGTCAACCTATTCCAGTCCAAAGTAAGTACCGGGTAGTCTTCAACTTAAAACCACAATTGAGCCCCAAATGTCTGTTGTTAAGCAAGGCAGTTTTTAAAAATCAGTTTGGCCTCATTTTGTGCGCTTTATTTTTGACACTGTTGCTAAGTAAATTACTGCAGTTGTTAAATGAACCATTCAGTCGTTAAGTGATTTTTGCTTCCATTGATTTTGCTTATCGGAAGCCAGCTGAGAAGTTTACAAATGAGGATTACATGAGCCCGGGACAGTAGGACAGTCTTAAGTACATGGCAGTTGCCAAGCGTCCAAATGTTGATCACATGACTGTGTCAATGCTGCAACAGTTATAAGTGTGAAAAAAAGTCATCAGTCCCTTTTTTCAGTGCCATTGTAACTTCGAATGGTCACTAAATGAATGGTTGTAAGTTGAGGACTGTCTGTAGAACAAACTTGCATAGCCTAGCAGTGAAAATAGTACAGGTAGGGCTGATTAGCAACCATTTGAAGTTATGATTGACCTCTCTCTCTCCCAGATATTTACCACCCAGTTCTGATGCCACTCCTTCCTCTTGGTGGTCACATTACCAAATGTTGGGCTGTCAGCAACTGGCCCTCATGATCACCTGGGGGTAGGACAAGAAGCAATGGGTGGAAAATAATCAACGAGAGAAGCAACCTAGAACTAAGGAGAAATTTCCTGACTGTTAGAACAATGAATCAGTGGAACGATTTGCCACCAGAAGTTGTAAATACTCCAACACTGGAAGTTTTTAAGAAGAGATTGGATAACCATTTGTCTGAAGTGGTGCCTAAGCAAAGGGTTGGACTAGAAGACCTCCAAGATCCCTTCCAACTCTGTTAATCTATTCTATTCTATTCTATCCTATCATTTTCAGCATCTTGTAGTCATGCGACTTTGATTTACTGTTTTTGCAGAAAGCTGCTGTTACTTATTGTTTTTGGGCAAAAAACAAAAACAAAAAAAACCAACCCAAAGCAAATAAAGAGTTTGCTTAGCAACCTAAGTGTTTACTTAATGACCACAGTGATTCGCTTACCGATTGTTTCAGCAAGGGTTGTAAAATTGAGTCTGATCATGTGAGGATCTGCTTTATGACCATCCCAACCTACGACCATAATGATTAGGCTCCATTAGGGTCGTACCAGGGATGCAGTGGCTCAGTGGCTAAGATGCTGAGCTTGTCGATCAAAAGGTCGGCAATTCAGTGGTTCGAATCCCTAGTGCCACGTAACAGGGTGCGCTCCCGTTACTTGTCCCAGCTTCTGCCAACCTCGCAGTTCAAAAGCACGTAAAAAATGCAAGTATAAAAAATAGGGACCACCTTTGGTGGGAAGTTAACAGTGTTCCGTGCGCTTTTAGCGTTTAGTCATGCTGACCACATGATCATGGAGATGTCTTTGGACAGCGCTGGCTCTTCGGCTTTGAAACAGAGATGAGCACTGTGAAATTGTGTATTCTTCTCCCACAAGCTGTTCTTTTTTTAAAAAAAATATGATTCCTAGTTGACCAGTAAAAACTCAAATACAGGTAGTTCTTGTCTTATGACCACAATTGAGCCCAAAATGTATGTTGATAAGTGAGAAGTTCGTTAAGTGAGTTTTGTCCCATTTTACAATTTTCTTTGCCTCATTTGTTAAGTGAATCATGGCAGTTGTTAAATTAGTAACACGGTTGTTATGTGAATCTGGCTTCCCCATTGACTTTGCTTGTCAAAAGGTCGCAAAAGGGGATCACGTGACCCCGGCACAAGCATCCAAATGTAAATGGAGATGCTGCAACGGTCATCAGCGTGAAAAATGATCATAAGTCATTTTTTCAGTGCCGTTGTAACTTTGAATGGTCACTAAACGAACTGTTGTAAGTCAAGGACTACCTGTATTGGTCTGTTGCTGCTTTAATGGGATCAGGGCAGTTTGTCAGTAGCATCTTCTAGAACAAAGTGATAAGACGACTCTTTGATCCTGTTCAGTATTTTTCCCATCAGGCTTTGGAGGCTCATTAACAATTGTAGATAAGTAAGGTCAGTACCTGGAGACAGCAGAACAGATGTGAAGGAGCTGGAGGATATCACAAAACACGAACACCTGCAAATAGAAATAGAAGAATTGTGGCAAAAGAAAGCAAAGATAGGACCAATAGGAATAGGCACCTTGGGTTCAATCCCAAAACAGCTGGAGCACCACTGGAACATCATCGGCATTGAGAAAATCCACATCAGTCAATTGCAATAGGCAGCTTTGCTCAGAACAGCTGACATCCTCTAGCACAGTGGTTCTCAACCTGTGGGTCGGGACCCCTTTCGGGGTCGAACGACCCTTTCGCAGGGGTCGCCTAAGACCATTGGAAAACACATATCTTCAATGGTCTTAGGAATAATTTTATGGTTGGGGGTCACCACAACATGAGGAACTGTATTAAAGGGTCGCGGCATTAGGAAGGTTGAGACCCACTGCTCTAGCACCATCATGCAGTCACATCTGCCTATTCCAGGTCCTTGGGAAGGACTTGATAGGCGGACAAAAAGGGGCTAACACTGATGATGTTACCTAGTTGAATAATGAAACGTCTGAAAGGAAACAAGCAAGCTCAAGAGAGCACCAAGGACCCCACAGTCTTTTCCTCCTCCTCCTCACACCCCACTCCCTTCTAGCACTGATGATGTTACCTAGTTTGGGTAATCAAATGTCTGAAAGAAAACAATTAAACTCAGAGAGCACCAAGAACATTCTTCTTCTTCTTCTTCTTCTTCTTCTTCTTCTTCTTCTTCTTCTTCTTCTTCTTCTTCTTCTTCTTCTTCTTCCTTCTTCTTCTTCTTCTTCTTCTTCTTCTTCTTCTCCTCCTCCTCCTCCTCCTCCTCCTCCTCCTCCTCCTCCTCCTCCTCCTCCTCCTCCTCCCTCCTCTCTGCAAACCCCACTCCCTTCTAGCACTGATGATGTTACCTAGTTGGGTAATGAAATGTCTGAAAGAAAACAATCCAGCTCAGACAGCATCAAGGACCCCATAGTCCTCCTCCTCCTCTTCCTTCTCCCTCTACCCTTCTCTATCTCCTTCTCTCTCCAAACCCCTCTCTCTTCTAGCACTGATGATGTTACCTAGTTGGGTCATGAAACGTCTGCTAGGAAACAAAGCAGCTCAGAGAGTACCAAGGACCCCTCAATTCAACCCTGAGCTTCCAATATTCTCCTTTATTAGACAAAAAGGCTAAACCCAGGATAAACATCTGGCTGACTATGTGACGAATGAACAATAATATAATATCTTAAATGTATGTTACCGGCAATATATGAAAAGCTGGTATTGTATTTAATGCCCAGGAAATCTATAGAATGTGTGACTTTTTATGCAAAGTGTGAAATGTCTGTGTTATTTTAATATGCTATTATACTTTCCCTAGATATTGTATATAATACCTAGACTGTCGAGAATTGAGCAGCAGGTGTCCAAATGGAGTCAGAGACGCTGATACTAAAACATGTAGTTTTATATAAATTAATATATTTTACAACTATATATATACACAGTAAACTAGCTAGTCAGGCACATGACTACGTCATGAGGTAAATGACACAGGTGGCACACAGAAGAAAAAGGCGGGAAAAAGGGAACCTCCCCCTCCACACCCACAGCATCCAATCACAGCACAGATTGCCTCACGCAGGAGCCCGCCCTCACCAATCAATCAATTATAACTTTGTGTTCTGGCTCATTAAACAACCCCACTGCTTCAGCTATTAAATTTAAATATCTTAAGATAGACATCATGCAGAATGGCAAGAACTGTTTCGACAAAGTACAAAAAGAGCCATGAAAAGGGTTAGGGGTTGGGATAAGGTTAGAGATTAGGTTAGGGTTAAGGTTAAAGGGAGGGTTAGGTTTAGGGTTAGAATGAGGATTAGGGTTAGAGGGAGGGTTAGGGTTAGGAATTAAAACGAGGGTTAGGGGTTAGAGTTAGGGTTAGGTTAGGATTAGGTTAGGATTAGTGGTTAGAGTTAGGGTTAAGATTAGAGTGAGGGTTAAGAGTTAGAGTGAGTAGGGTTAGAGTGAGGGTTAGGTTTAGGGTTAGGGTTAGAATTAGGATTAAGTTAGAGCCTAGAGTTAGGTTTAGGGTTAGAATGAGGATTAGGGTTAGAGTTAAAATAAGAGTGAAGGTTAGGGTTAGTGGTTAGGGTTAGGGTTAGAGTGAGGGGTAGGGGTTAGGGTTAGGGGTTAGAGTGAGGGTTAGGGTTAGAGTTAAGATAAGAGTGAAGGTTAGGATTAGTGGTTAGAGTTAGGGTTAAGATTAGAGTGAGGGTTAAGGGTTAGAGTGAGTAGGGTTAGAGTGAGGGTTAGGGTTAGAGTTAGGGTTAGGGTTAGAATTAGGATTAAGTTAGAGCCTAGAGTTAGGTTTAGGGTTAGAATGAGGGTTAGGGTTAGAGTTAAGATAAGAGTGAAGGTTAGGGTTAGTGGTTAGGGTTAGTGTTAGAGTGAGGGGTAGGGGTTAGGGTTAGGGGTTAGAGTGAGGGTTAGGGTTAGAGTTAAGATAAGAGTGAAGGTTAGGATTAGTGGTTAGAGTTAGGGTTAAGATTAGAATAAGGGTTAAGAGTTAGTGTGAATAGGGTTAGAGTGAGGGTTAGGATTAGAGTTAGGTTTAGGGTTAGAATTAGGGTTAGGTTAGGGGTTAGAGTGAGTAGGGTTAGAGTTTAGGGTTTAGGGTTAGAATTAGGGTTAGGGTTAGAGTTAAGATAAGAGTGAAGGTTAGGGTTAGTGGTTAGTGTTAGAGTGAGGGGTAGGGGTTAGGGTTAGGGGTTACAGTGAGTAGGGTTAGAGTTAGGGTTAGGGTTAGAATTAGGGTTAGGGGTTAGAGTGAGGGTTAGGGTTAGGGTTAAGATAAGAGTGAAGGTTAGGGTTAGTGGTTAGTGTTAGAGTGAGGGTTAGGGTTAGAATTAGGGTTAGGGGTTAGAGTGAGGGTTAGAGTTAGGGTTAAGATAAGAGTGAAGGTTAGGGTTAGGGTTAGGGTTAGAGTGAGGGTTGGGTTGCCGTTACCCCTAACCCAATCCTTCATTGAAAAGATTTATCTGAAAATGAAAGATGAAATGCAAAATAAAGTACAGGGCTTTCTTATTGAAGCAAACGAGAAAAAAACATCAGTATTGACCTACTTGTTGCAACAAAGAAGGCTAGAATGGCATTTTAGCAGTATTTATACTTTGCTGGTTTGCCTCTTGGCATTGCATAGAATGCCTAGGAAATGTGCGAAATATTAAGCCTTTCATATTTTGGCATCCCATTTTTGGCATTCTATAGGTTTCGAAGGCTTCTTACAAAATGCCTAATTTCACACACTGCTGGTAACATATATACCACCTGATCCTCAGTGAATAATGAGTTTGCTACATTGTATCTTTTAATTGGTTTTTCTACTTGCAGGGGCAAGACCTTCCAATATTTTGAGCAGATGGAATTTTGACATTCCGGGCATTAGCCGTAGACTCAATCCAAGTCAACAGTGGGCCATCCAGGAGGCACTGAAAAAGTCCTTCACTCTAATCCAAGGGCCACCAGGTGAGGGATCAACCTCCTTTTTATGATTCTGTAATACCCTTTATTTGGGGGAAAGTCGGGGGGATTGGATGGAGTTAGCATTTACTGGCCGGCTGCCCTTCCTGATGCCTACATGGAGTTCACAGCAGATGTCTTTCCTTTGCACCCTGATAGAGAAACATCTGCTGCTATCTAGGATTGAACTCTCAACCTTCCGAATGGGAGGCAAGTGATTTCACCACTAGGCCAGCATAGCTAAATGTCTATGGAGATTCTTCATCATCTAGGTGGTGGTTGTCCCCAAAGTGCTTTTTCAAAAGGCAACTGGACTTTCTTGGGATTTTTCCTTGAAGATTGGTTTGGAAGAGGGGTCAAAGAGGCCATCTCAACAGAAGATACAACACCACCTTTCTCCTGTCTACAACATGGTCCTTTCAGCAGTTCCAAGAAGGTTCCACACCCATTTGCACAATTCAGGTGATTCTGAGGGCACAGCTAAACTTTGAAGTGGCCTCAGTGGCTCTCAGAAAGAATGTTAATGACCAGATGGAATATAAATCCCTCCATCCACCCTCCATTCATCCAGAACTGAAGAAGCTTCGGGGATGAGACGTGAAACCTCTTCAAGGAAAGCCCAGTTGTCTTTTGAAAAAGCACCTTGGGAATTAATTTAAGCATTTCTTAACTATAACTAGATGCTCAAACATTTCTTAAATTTTTACAATTGATTATGGGTCATCAAATCCTTGTCGCCGCATAATGACCACATGGACTTATTTCCTATATGACAATTTATCCCCAACTTGGTCCTTCACCACCTCAGTAACCGACTCCATCCACCTTGCTGTTGAGTTGTCTTCTTCTTCTTCCCTTTTATCTTTATCAGGATTAGGGATGTTGACTCTTAATGTCCACATACTTAGGTTTTCTTCAGCAGGATCCACCCCCAAGTCCACCCATTGGTTCTTCAAGTCTCCCAATGGTGTGTCCTTCACACCCTTACTGATTCCATTGCCCTTGCTGCTGGCCGTCCTCTTCTTCTCTTCCCTTCCACCTTTCCCAGCATGATGGACCTTTCAAAGGAACTCTGACCTCAAGTTGATTGATTGATTTTGGCCCATAAAGTCACTGTTGACAGACATAAGTTTTCTCCAGAAGGACCTGCCCCCAACCTGGTCTTCCAATGATGCCCTCATCTCCACTGGAACCAAGTCCATCCACCTTGCTCCTATCACCTTCTTCTCCTTCCTTCCATTTTTTCCAACATTATGGACTTCTCAGAGAAACCTGGTCTTCACACTGATTGACTGATTATGTACCATCAAATCAGCAACCACATAGATAGATTTTCTTTCCCCAACCTGGTCCTTCAGGTCTTCCAATGATGTGTCCATCACCACTGTAACTGAGTCCATCCCTCTTGCTGCTGGTCATTCTCTTCTCTTCTCTTCTCTTCTCTTCTCTTCTCTTCTCTTCTCTTCTCTTCTCTTCTCTTCTCTTCTCTTCTCTTCTCTTCTCTTCTTTCCTTCCCTTCCCTTCCCTTCCCTTCCCTTCCCTTCCCTTCCCTTCCCTTCCCTTCCCTTCCCTTCCCTTCCCTTCCCTTCCTTTCCCCAGCATTAGAGCTTCTGTAGAGAACTGGCTATGTTTATTTGACCCTACGTCAATAAAACAGTGTTCTAATCATCCTGTGGAATAAAACTCTTGATCTGATCTACCTTGTAAGGCTGACAATGCCCTGCTTGGTTTTGTTTCTGTATTTGTTCAGGCACTGGGAAAACCGTGGTTGGTGCTCACATTGTGTACTGGTTTCACCAGCTCAATCTGGAGAAGAATGGAAACGCAACTCAAACTGGGGTGATGCCTCCACAGCCACCCCGGATGAGCCTCCAAAGACTACATTCTGTACTGTGGACCTTCTCACAAGTCGGTTGACGTTGTTGCTGGTAATCCATTTTCTCCATTGAAAAAAAATATTATTGTTTTGGGCAGAATATAATCAGAATATGTCCTTCCCCACACCACCAGAGGCCCTCTGAAGGCTGGAAACGGCCTGTTTGCCAACTTCCGGTGAGACCGGAAGGCCAGTTTTTCGCTTTCCCCAGGCTCCAGAGCTTTTCTAGGAGCCTGGGGAGGGCAAAAACAGCCTTCCCCACCCTCCCAGAGGCTCTCTTGAGGCCGGAAATGGCCCATTTGCTGACTAGTGGGCCCAGATGGCCCGAAAATCAGCTGGCGTGCCGGAGCTGAGCTCGCGTGCCCACTGATATGGCTCCGTGTGCCACCTGTGGCACACATGCCATAGGTTTGCCATCACGTTCCTATAGTGAGGTGCTAAAATTGGACAATTCATTTAGACACTCTTAGGACATAAAAGATAATAGGTGTCAGAATTCCAAGTAGCATACCCGTAGCAAACAAAACCATGAGGCAGGTAGATTCTCAAAGAATAAGTTTATTTGATATGTCATATTGGCACAGGCTGGTGAAAACGGCTCTTGAGTATTCCCGTGGTTTTCACCTAATTAAAAGTAAAAAAAAAATCACTTTCTCAAAACAATCAGTCCAGGGGTGGGTTCTAAATTTTTTTTACTACCGGTTCTGTGGATGTGGCTTATTTTGTGGGCATGGCTTGGTGGTGGTGGTGGTAATGTGACTGGGTGGGCGTGGCCAACTTTTTTTTAAAAAAAACCTTTAAAAGCATTTTTTCTACAATCTTAAGAGGTTGCAGAAAAAAATGCTTTTAAAAGCCTCTGATGATCAGGCAACTCAGCTGGGATTGCCAGAGGCTTTTAAAGGCATTTTTTTTCTACAATTTCTTCGGCTGAAGAGGCTGTAGAAAAAATGCTTTTAAAAGCCTCTGACGATCCCAGCTGAGCTGTGCGATCATCAGAGGCTTTTTTTTTTTTTTTTTACTTTTAAAAGCATTTTTTCAGCCAAAGAGGTTGTAGAGAAAATGCTTTTAAAAGTAAAAAAAAAAAAAAAGAAGCCCCTGATGAGGTGGACGGGGTAAGCGACCGGCGACCGGGGTGGCGACCGGTTTGGGGGCATGGCCAGCCAGTGTTATTACCGGTTCTCCGAACTACTACAAATTTTTACTACCGATTCTTGCGAACTGGGAGCAACCCACCACTGAATCAGTCACATGGTCCAAACAGGTTACTGTCCAGTTCCTAGGTGATTCCAGTCCCCTCCTTGCAAGCACCTGCAGGAATGTCCTTGGTTCCCACAATAAAGCATTTTGTTTTGGCTACAACACCCCAACTATCTCTATTCTCCCCTCCCTGTCCCTCTTTTTCACTGTGTCAGCGCTGAAGTTTCAAAATGGCCTCAGTCAGGCCAGCTTCAGGGTTGACAGTAGAGCTGGAAGGTACCTTGGAGGCCTTCTTGTGGAACCTCCTGCTCATGGCAGGAGATCCTCTAAGACTCTGGAAAAATGGCTGTCCAGTCTCTTCATGAAAACCTCCAGTGATGAAGCACCCACAATACCTAGAAGCATCTTAAAATACAGGTAGTCCTTAGGGCCACAATTGAGCCCAATATTTCTGTTGCTAAGCAAGACAGTTGTTCAGTAAGTTTTGCCTCATTTTACGACCTTTCTTGCCACAGTTGTTAAGTGAATCGCTGCAGTTGTTAAGTTAGTAATACAATTGTTAAGTGAATCTGGCTTCCTCATTGACTTTGCTGGTCAGAAAGTCACAACGTGAGCCTGAGACACTGATTGTCATAAATATGAACCAGTTGATAAGCATCCTAATGTTGATCACATGATCATGGGGATGCTGCAACAGTTGTAAGTGTGAAAACGGTCATACATTACTTTTTTCAGTGCCATTATAACTTCAAACGGTCACTAAATGAGTGTTGTAAATTGAGGACAGCCTTTAAATAAATAAATGATAAATAAAAAAGCTATCCATCATTGTTTCATGATTCTTTCCAGTTTGCCAAAGAGGCTGCAACTTGCAAGATTTAGATTTGGGAAATTATTCTCAAGCCAACAATGTTGGTTTCTTTTTTCAGAAATGCTCATGGGGATGCCTGGTTCCTTGAGGCCTCTGAGGGTCTACGGAGATATGATTGAGTCAATGGATTTTCCTTATCCTGGCAGCAACCTCCAGTTTTCTCGAAAAGCTCAGCGGAATACAAAATCGAAACCAGAGATCAGGTTTGAGTTTAGGGCTGAGCTTGTCTTGCAAAATGGGGTTCAGTTGGTGTTGCTGATACTAGATTGGCTCACTTTAAGGCCTGTATCTTGTAAAGGAGTGTCCAACTTTAAGACCTGTGGACTTCAACTCCCAGAATTCCCCAGCCAGCCACTGTCCATTCATATATGTGTATCTGTTTGTGCTTGTCCATTCTTTCTTCCTTCCTTCCTTCCTCCCTCCCTCCCTCCCTTCTTTCCTGTCTCTGCTTCCTTCCTTCCCCTCTCTTCTTCCTTCCTCCCTCTCCCTCTCTTCCTTCCTTTTCCCCTCCCTTCCTTAGATCTGCTGTTTTCGTTTGAATCAATTTCCTCTAATTAAACAAATAAACAAACAAAGGCAATTAAAATTTTAAAAAGCACACCAACAAAACAGTCCTCAGAAAAGCAACCTGGTCTTCAGGCCCCTCATTCCCAGCCTTAGCTAAAAGAGGGCCCGATTCATGAATGGCTTTGCAGAAAAAGTCTGGTGTTCTACACCAGATTTTCATAACCTTGGCAACCTTTTTTTAAGACGATAGCTAGCCAAGTTTATGGGAGATGAAGTCCATACATCTGAAAGTTGCCCAAAATTGTGAAATATTCTCCTGAGGGGTGTATCTCCTAATATTCATGCATGGGTGTAAATATTTTGGCATCTTGCTTAAACTAATCCTTTGTGCGCAGGAGTATCACTTTGCACTATCGGATCCGGGAAAGGAGCAATCCTCATGCGTCAAAGATCCTCTGGTTTGATGAACGAGTGAAACGTGGAGAAGAGATCACAGAAGACGAAGTCGAGGGGTGAGGGCAATCAGATGGAGGGGGCTGCCGAGCCTGATATGGAGATATCTCAATTTTGCCATGAGTTTCCTGAGCAACCTAGGACAGTGATGGCTAACTTTTTCCGGAGCGAGTACCCAAAGTGCCCGCGTGCGAATGCATGTGCGCGTGCCCAAACCCCCCCAAAATGCAATACGCACTTGGGCCCCGTGCATGTGCCCCGCCCCCACGTGTTCACGTATGGCCCCTTGCATGCGCCTCCCCGCACATGCACGCGTGGCCCCCCCACATGCCCTCCCACATGCGTGTGCAGCCTCCCCCCACACACCCTGCCTCCCCACATGCGTGGCCCCCTTGCACACACTCCCGCCCCGCGCATGCACGGCAGAGACCCGAAGACCAGCTGGCTGGTGCGAGGCGCATGCGCATGTGCGGTGGAGCTGAACTGGGACGATGGTTTGCGTATTATAGGTTCGCCATCATGGACCTAGGAGAGCCAGCCTGTTTATTAGTTAAGATGCAGGCCTAGAAACAGGGAGTTCTAGTCCCATTTTGAGCATGAAAGCTGGTTGGGCCAATTACCAGGAAATGTAAGTTCTAGTCCCACCTTTTGCATGAAAGCCAGCTGAGTGACTTTGCGCCAGTCACCAGGAGACTTATGTGTTCTAGTCCCACTTTAGGCATGAAAGCTGGCCGGTGACTTTGGATTACTAGTAGACGTTGAGTTCTAATCCCACCCTGGGTATGAAAGCCACTTGGGCCAAGCACCACGAGACTCCAGATTCACCTTAAGCCTGAAAGATAATTGAGTGATTTTGGATCAATCACCAGGAGGTAGGGAGTTCTAGTCCCATCTCCAGCATGAAAGCTGACTGGGTGACTTTAGGCCAATCATCAGGAGCACAGGAGTTCTAGCCTCATTTTAGGCATGAAAGCTGTCTGGGTATCTTAGGAGGAAGGAGTGTTAGGTATGTCTGCCATGTTGAGTTATTTATAAAAATAATTAAGGCTGTGTGTGTATGTATCTGGGTGGCTATGTTTGGGTGCAGTACAGGAATCTTGGTTTCTCTCTGTGTGACTAAGACAGGGAAACCTAGTTTCTAATTCTTCCCCCAAAGGAACTCCCTGTGGGACTTGGGCTGAGTCCCCTCCCCTTCTCAGCCCATCCTACCTTGCAAGATCATTGTTAGAAGCAAAACAGGATATGAGAACCCCACATAGGACCTTCTGAGTGAAAGGGTTATACATTTAATGCCTCGACATATGACCACAATTGAGCCCAAAATTTGCATTGCTAAGTAAGGCATTTGTTAAGCCCCATTTTATGACTTTTTTTTGCCATAGCTAAGCAAATCAGTTGTTAAGTGAATCATACCGATGTTAAGTGAATCTGTTTTCCTAGCAAGGTTGCAAATGACAATCCCCTTACATGTTGCAGCATCTCAGCTGCACATGATCACCCTTTGCAGCCTTCTCAGCTGACTTCCGACAACCAAAGTCAATGGGTGTAATCGAATTCGCTTAACAACTGTGGTGATTCACTTAACAACCATGGGAAATAAAGTCATAAAATTACATGTGACTCATATAATTGCCTTTCTGGTCACAATTACAAATAAAGAATAACAGAGTTGGAAGGGACCTCGGAGGTCTTCTAGTCCAAACCCCTGCTTCGGCAGGAAAAATTTCAGACAAATGGCTATCCAGTCTCTTCTTAAAAACTTCCAGTGTTGGAGCATTCACAACTTCTGGAAGCAAGTCATTCCAGTGGTTAATTGTTCTGTCAGTTACAACAATTGTGGTTGTACAATTTAGTTCGAGGACTACCTATCCCTAAAGACAAAGAAAGCACAGCACATAACTCTTCTTCCCCAGGCTTTTCTTAGCCTTGCCTTGAACAATGGGGAAGAGTAGATTAAATTCCCCTTTCTCAGAGTCTCACTTTAATTTTAAATCAAGTCCCTAGCCCCCTGTGAAGCTGGTTGGAAGTGTGCGGGAAAACCACTGAGAGCCACTTAAAAAATAAGGGATTTCTTTTGTGGGCTGACAGGTACAAGCGGCTGTTGAACAAGGCACGAGGATATGAACTGAGACGCCACAATGTCATTCTTTGCACATGTTCCGCCTCTTCGTCCAACTTCCTCGCGGAGCATGTCCACGTCAAGCAGCTTCTGATCGACGAGTGTGCCATGTGCACCGAGCCCGAAACGCTCATCCCGTTGGTGAAATACAAGAAGCTCGAGAAGGTGAGCTAATGGGGTTGGCCTCCAAAGTACAAGCCATCCTCGTCTTACGACCGCAATTGAGCCCAACATTTCCATCGCTAAGTGAGACCAGTGGTTCAGTGAGTTTTGCCCCATTTTACAGCCTTTCTTGCCACCGTTGTTAAGTGAATCACTGCAGCTGTTAAGTTAGTAAGTTCTTAAGTGATTCTGGCTTCCCCATTGACTTTGCTTGTCAGAAGGTCACAAAAGGGGATCACATGACCCCGGGATACTGAAACCGTCATAAATGTGAACCAGTTGCCAGGTGTAAAAATTTTGATCACATGACCATGGGGATGCTGCAAAAATTTTTTGTTGCTAAGCAACAAAGTCAGTTTTGCTCCATTTTACAACCTTTTTGCATTAATGGTTAAGCAAATACCTGCAGTTGTTAAGTGAATCAAGCAGTTGTTAAGTGAATCATGCAGTTGTTAAGTGAATCTGGCTTCCCTCATTGATTTTGCTGGTCAGAAGCCGGCTGGGAAGGTCGCAAATGGCCATAAATGCATGCCAGTTGTCAAGGCCCCAATTCAGTGAGTTTTGCCCCATTTTACAGCCTTTCTTGCCACAGTTGTTAAGGGAATCACTGCAGCTGTTAAAGTCAGTAACACGGTTGTTAAGTGAATCTTGACTTCCCCATTGACTTTGCTTGCTAGAAGGTTGCAAAAAGTGATCACATGATCCCTTGACATTCCAACCATTATAAAAATGAGCCAATGTCTGACTTAATCCTGTGACCATGTGGATGCTGTAATGGACGTTAAGTGTGGAAAATGGTCATAAGCCACTTTTTTCAGTGCTGTTGTAACTTTGAAAGGTCACCTACTGTTCCTGATTTTTGCCCCTTGTTGAAAGCCGGCTGGATGCCTTTGGGCACAGCTGGCTGGGGGATTCTGGGAGCTGAAATCCTCAAATCTTAACGTTGCCAAGGTTGGACACCCTTGCTTGTAAGGGATTAGGAAGAGGAGGGTGGTTGATTCTGAGAACTTCTGGTCTCCTTGCAGGTTGTCTTGTTAGGAGACCATAAGCAGCTGAGACCTGTGGTCCACAGTGACTTCTGCAAGAAACTCGGGATGGAGAAGTCTCTCTTTGAGCGCTACCACAAAAAGGCTTTGATGCTCAACATCCAGTATCGCATGGTAAGAATTTCTCTTCCAGGAAGTACAACATAATGCTGTCCTAGAAACCAGGAGACAGTGAGTTCTAGTCCCACCTTAGGCACTAAAGACCACTGTGTGACTTTAGGCCAATCACTAGGAGACAGTGAGTTTTTATTTATTTATTTATTATCAAATTTATATACCGCCCTTCTCCCGAAGGACTCAGGGCGGTGTACAGCCGAAGTAAAAAACATAGATACAAACATTAAAATACAGTTAAAAAGATATATATGTTTGGCCCCATAATTAAAAGAACAATAACAAACCTATTAAAAACATTTTAAAAAGTGTTAAGCCAGCCCGGCTTGCTGAAAAAGAAAGGTCTTTAGGGCACGGCGGAAGGCACTGAGGTCTTGGATTCTCCTTATCTCTGGGGGCAGTTGATTCCAGAGGGCAGGTGCCCCCACAGAGAAGGCCCTCCCCCTGGGGGCCACCAGTCTACATTGCTTGGCCGATGGCACCCTGAGGAGGCCCTCTCTGTGGGAGCGCACAGGTCGGTGGGAGGCCATTGATAGCAGCAGGTGGTCTTGAAGATATCCAGGTCCTAAGCCATGGAGCGCTCTAAAGGTGAGAACCAATACCTTGAAGCGCACCCGGAAGACCACTGGGAGCCAGTGCAGCTCGCGCAGGAGAGGTGTTATGTGGGAGCGCCATGCAGCTCCTGTAACTACTTGCGTGGCCACATTCTGGACCAGTTGGAGTCTCCAGGTACTCTTTAAGGGGAGCCCCATGTAGAGAGCGTTGCAATAGTCAAGGCGAGAGGTGACGAGGGCATGAGTGACTGTGCACAAGGAATCCCGATCTAGGAAGGGCCACAACTGGCGGATCAGGCGAACCTGATAAAAGGTCCCCCTGGCTACAGCTGTCAGATGTTCCTCCAAGGACAGCTGCGTATCCAGGAGGGCGCCCAAATTGCGAGCCCTCTCCGTGGGGGCCAAGGACTCGCCCCCAATAGTCAGTGATGGAGTCAACTGAGTATATTGGGATGCCGGAAACCACAGCCACTCAGTCTTGGATGGATTGAGCCTGAGCCTGTTCCTCCCCATCCAGATCCGCACAGCCTCCAGGCACCAGGACATCACTTCAAGGGCATCATTGGGGTGGCCCAGGGTGGAGATGTACAGCTGGGTGTCGTCAGCGTGCTGGTGGTACTTCACCCTGAAGCCACGGATGATCTCACCCAGTGGCTTCACATAGATGTTGAACAAAAGGGGCGAGAGAACTGACCCTTGCGGCACCCCACATATGAGGCGTCTCGAGGTCGACCTCTGCCCCCCTGCCAACACAAACTGCGACCGGTCCGAGAGAAAGGAGGAGAACCACCGTAACATGGTGCCCCCCATCCCCAACTCTTCCAACCGGCGCAGCATGATACCATGGTCAATGGTATCAAAAGCCGCTGAGAGGTCTAACAGGACCAGAACAGAGGAGCAACCCCTGTCCCGAGCCCTCCAGAGATCATCTACCAATGTGACCAATGCAGTTTCCGTGCTGTACCCGGGCCTGAAGCCCGACTGGAATGGATCTAGATAAGACGTTTCCTCCAGGTATTGTGGAAACTGTCATGCGACCACACTCTCAACCACCTTCGCCACAACGCGAAGGTTGGAGACAGGACGGTAGTTGGCTAATACTGCCAGGTCCAGGGAAGGTTTCTTGAGGAGAGGCCTCACCACCGCCTCTTTCAAGGCCGTGGGGAGGTAACCCTCACTCAGTGACGCGTTGATAATTCCCTGGAGCCAGCCTCATGTAACCTCCCGGGAAGCCAGTACTAACCAGGAGGGACACGGATCCAGTAAACGTGGCCGCACTAAGTCTCCCCAGAATCCTGTCCACGTCATCAGGGGTCCCAGAGTCAAACTCTTCCCAGATAACGTTCTCAAGACTGTTCCTCGCCACCCTGCCCGAATCTACCCAGGCAGAGTCCAAATCCCCCCAAATCTGTGCGATTTTGTCATACAGATATTGTCCGAATTCTTCGGCCCTGCCTTCCAGGGGGTCCTCCCGCACTCCCGGATGTAGCAGGGAGCGGGTCACCATGAACAGAGCGGCCGGACGATTATCTGATGACGCAATAAGAACGGAAAAGTAATTAAACTTTGCCGCCTTTATTGCCACTAGGTAGGTCTTAATATGCGACCTTACCAGTGTTCGGTCAGATTCAGCGAGACTGGCCCTCCAACCGCTCTCTAGGCGTCTTTTCTGGCGCTTCATCTCCCTCAGCTCCTTGGTAAACCATGAAGCCCCACAGGATCGGCACCGGGTCAGAGGCCGCAAAGAGTTCTAGTCCCACCTTAGGCACTAAAGCCCACTGTGTGACTTTAGGCCAATCACCAGGAGACGGTGAGTTCTAGTCCCGCCTTAGGCACTAAAGCCCACTGTGTGACTAGGCCGATCACCAGGAGACGGTGAGTTCTAGTCCCGCCTTAGGCACTAAAGCAAACTTCATGACTTTAGGCCAATCCCGACCTTCGTACCTTTCGCCGCGTCCTTAAAACACTATTATTCCACCAAGCAGGGCTGGCCTAAAATATTATTTTTAATGGGTTATTTTATGTTATTTTAGATTATTGGCCAAACTATTTAATAATTTTAAATTGTTTTTTAACTTTTATACTGTTGGTTTTTTATCTTAGCTGTATACCGCCCTGAGTCCTTCGGGAGAAGGGCGGTATAAAAATTTAATTAAACTAAACTAAACTAAAACAATCACCAGGAGACTGAGTTCTAGTCCTGCCTTAGGCATGAAAGCTAGCTGGGTGACTTTGGGCCAGTCACTTTCTCTCAGCCCAACCCATCTCACTGTGTTGTTGTTATGGGGAGAATAGAAGGAGGAAGGATTATAAAGTATGTTAGTTGCCTTGAGTTGTTTATAAACTCAATGAAGGCAGGGTATAAAAATAATTAAATACATAATTGAAAATAATAATATTTGAAGTTGTATAACTGAACAGAACAGCACGGTGGTCTAAGCTCCTTGCATGAAATAGGCATCTTTTAACTCTGCAGCACAAGGACATCTGCCAGTTCCCATCGATGACCTTTTACAACAATAAACTGATGACAAGTCCCAGTATCATTCGTGGAAGCAGCATGCTCTACTACCGTAGTGAATTTGAGTGCACCCCCATCCTCTTTGGCCACATCGAAGGAAAAGAGAGGTCCCTCGTGGTCTCCACGGAAGAGGGGAACGAGAACTCCAAGGCCAATCTGGAAGAGGTGCAGCAGGTGGTGAGTAAGCCTGAAGTACAGGTAGTCCTCGCCTTACGGCCACAATTGAGCCCCAAATTTCTGTGGCTAAGGGAGACAGTTGTTAAGTAAGTTTTGCCCCCATTTTACGATCTTTCTTGCCACAGTTGTTAAGTGAATCACTGCAGTTGTTAAGTGAGTAAAAACGGTTGTTAACTGAGTCTGGCTTCCCCATGGACTTGGCTTGTCAGAAGGTCACAAAAGGGAATCCCATGATCTTAAGACACTACAACTGTCCTAAATATGAACCAGTTGCCAAGTGTCCAAATTTTGATTATGTGGCCATGGGGATTCTGCAATGGTTGTAAGCGTGAAAAATGGGAATGCCAGTTTTTTCCCCCCCCAGTATTGTCGTAATTTTGAATGGTCACTAAATGAACAGTTGTAAGTCGGGGACTATCTGAAGAAGTTTATTTATTTATTGTTAATTTTTTAATGCCAGTCCATTTCCCTTATAAGGTGACTCTGGCCGGTTTATGGATCAGTTCTGTAGGCTGAAGTCCAATCCTTGGTGACTTCCGAGTTTTCTAGATCATAGCTGAAAACAAGGTCTCTCTCCAAGGGGAAATCACCTTCAAAGGTTGCCTTCTGCAGACTAGGCTTTCATTAAGACAGGTGTGGGGGAGTTTACCTGGACTCCCAGCGCATTGCTATAGCCCTTCCCAAATGTTTGACGTCTTGTTCAATGAAGGAATTGCATTTATGATCGTTGGCTCCTTGGTGCTGTCTGAGCTTGATTATTTTTTACAGACGTCTCATGATCCAACTAGGTAACGTTATCAATGCTAGAAGGGAGTGGGGTTTGTGGAGTGGAAGAGGAGAACAGGAGGACTGTGGAGTTCTTGGTGCTCTCTGAGCTTGGTTATTGTCTTGACATTTTATGACCCAACTAGGTAACATCATCAGTACTAGAAAGGAATTGGGTTTGCTTCCGTTCCAGCACTCATTCACATCTTTCGAACACTGAACTTTTAAACTGAGTGGGTGGGGATTATGAAACATAGCAAGAGTGAGGTTTTGAGCCAGCCCACATTTGGATTGGCTCACCAGCTACTTGGGCGAAGATGAGACTTGTAGTCCATGTTATCTAGAAACTGGGAAGGAATAATAGCTCCCCCAGTTCTATGGCAAAGGAAAGGAAGCTGTTGATTGCAAGACGTTAATCTCGAACGTCCATTCTTGGTTAAGTCGGAGCGTAAGGTCTCCATGCTTTTTTTCTAGGTGAGAATTGCAAAGCAGCTGACCCTGGATAGAACCACCAGGCCGGACGAGATCGCCATCCTGACAGGTTATAATGCCCAAGTCATTGAGATCAAGAAGCAACTTGCTCTGGATGGCATGAAAGACATATCCGTTTGCACCATCATGAAAAGCCAAGGTAAGGAAGGGATTTGTCGCAGTGGTGAAATCCAAATTTTTTTACTACCGGTTCTGTGGGCATGGTGTGGCTTGGTGGGCATGGCAGGGGAAGGATACTGCAAAATTCCCATTCCCTCCCCACTCCTGGGGAAAGGATATTGCAAAATCTCCATTCCTACCCCACTCTGGGGCCAGCCAGAGGTGGTTTTTGCCGGTTCTCCAAACTACTCAAAATTTCCGCTACCAGTTCTCCAGAACCTGTTAGAACCTGCTGGATTTCACCCCTGATATGTCACTAAACTGGATCCAATTCCCACTCAAAAATATTGACTGGGATCATTTTGGAAAAATCTCTTTTTACCCTTCTTTTCAGAGTACAGGTAGTCCTCAACTTACAACCACAACTGAGCTCCCAATTTCTGTTGCTAAGCAAGACAGTTAAGTGAGTTTTGCCCATAACGAAACAATCCCTAATCCATGGGACCCTAACCTGCCCTGTCATCCCATCCCGGTAGGTCTCTCCCACCAGGACAGGAAATCAAGCATGTTAGGGGTCCCATCAATTAGGGATTGTCATATGGGGGGGGACCACAAAACAGGATCTTCTTGGTGGTGCCCCCTCCACGAGATATGGTCGGCCCCACCCTGCTGCTTTTCAAAAGACCCTAATAATTTTGTCAGTGGGTCTGGGGACCCCAAATAGAGACTATCAAACACGGTAGCTGATTTTGATTGTGTTGTTGCTGCCATCAGTTGTGGGGTAGGCGTTTTCTCAACAGCTGTATTATATGGTAGATTTTTAAAATGTTGTAAGCCAGGGATGTCAAACTCAAGGCCGATGGGCCGGATCTGGCCCGCCAGGTGGTCGGATCTGGCCCGCGGGGCCTTCCTGGAAAATGTAAGGGGCCATCCCATATCACTTCGGCACGATCTACCCGCGTCTCTTCAGCCCAGTCTACCCAATGTGAAGAGGAAACATCGGGCCAGCAGTTTGGGGAGTGGTGTCAAGCTGGCCACGCCCACTCTGCCCCCCCCCCCAGGTCAACCACAGCCCTGATCTGGCCCTCAGTGAAATTGAGTTTGACACCCCTGTTGTAAGCTGTCCTCAATCAGAATAATAGAATAACAGAGTTGGAAGAGTCCTTGGAGGTCTTCTAGTCCAACCCACTGCTCAAGCAGAAAATCCTATACAGTTAGTCCTTAACTTACAACCACAATTGAACCCAACATTTCTGTTGCTAAGTGAGACATTTGTTAAGTGAGTTTTGCCCCATTTTTTTGCCACATTTGTTAAGTGAATCATCACACTTGTTAATAGCACAGTTGTTAAGTGAATCTGGCTTCCCCCTTTTTTTATTTTTTTAAAATTTGATTTATATGCCACCCTTCTCCGGAGACTCAGGGCGGCTTACAATGCGCTAAGCAATAGCCTTCATACTTTTGTATATTTATACAAAGTCAGCTTATTGCCCCCACCAACTGGGTCTTCAATTTACCTACCTTAGAAAGGATGGAAGGCTGAGTCAACCTTGAGCCTTGGTGAGATTCGAACCTGCAGTAATTGCAGGCAGCTGGTGTTAATAACAGGGTGCTTTAGACCACTGTACTATCAAGGCTCTTTGACTTTGCTTGTCAGAAGGTTGCAAAAGGAGATCACGTGACTCCAGGATCCTGCAATTGTCATAAATATGAGTCAGTTGTGAAGCATCTGAATGTAAATCACCTGACTATGGGGATGCTGCAATGGTCGTAAGTGTGGAAAATGGCCATAAGTTACTTTTTTCAGTGCCTTTGTAACTTCGAATAGTTACTAAACGATCTGTTGTAAGTCTCCTTAGTTCTAGACTGCTTCTCTCCTTGATAAGTTTCCATCACTTAGGTATGAGTTGGGTAGCTGTATGAATGTTTTTAATTCATAAGTAAATAAATAAAAACTTGGTTCCCCAATTTTTATTTACCAGGCAGTGAATGGAAATACGTCATAGTGTCCACAGTCCGCTCCTGTAACCGGCAGGAGATTGATGAAAGGCCCACAAAGAGTTGGGAGAATAACCGTCTCGGCTTCATAGCAGATCCCAATCAGATCAATGTCTGTCTCACTCGGGCACAGGAAGGCCTCTGTATTATAGGTAAGCGAAAACCTGCTCAGCAGGGAGAGTGGCTTGATTCGCACTGTATCCTAGACCAGGCTCAAAGTGGACTGAACTTTTGTGTTTGGAAGAAGCCCACCGTCATTCTAGCATGTTGAGTCAACCAACCCATTACATTAAGGTAGAAGATGGTTTACAGGTAGCCTTGTGATTACCTGAAGTTCATTTTTGGTTGATTCTGCAATTCCAGGGACCACAAACCTGTTATCACATTATCCTGAGTGCAATTTCCTTTGGAACTATTGCATTGTTTTGTTTTGTTATTTTATTTTTTATTTTATTTTTATTCTTTTCTTTTATATTATATTTGATTTATATTTATTTATTATTTATCATTTACCTTTATTGTTTTTATAAACAATTCAAGGTGGCAAACATAGGTAATATCTCCTCCTATTTTCCCCCACAACAATCCTGTGAGGTGCGTTGGGTTGAGAGAGAGCGATTGGCCCAAAGTCACCCAGCCAGCTTTCATCCCTCAAGCGAGACTAGAACTCACCATCTCCTGGTGATTTGACCAAAATGGACAAATAAAACCCTTCCTTTTTCCTGCCTTTCTCTCCTGCTTGTAGGAAACAGCTATCTTCTGGCAAGCAATTCTTTGTGGCGGCAACTTCTGAATCATTACCAGATGCGCAGATGCATTACCATGGCCAATGCAATTAAGATTAAAAAGAGGTCTAGTCTTCGCCTGTAAGAAGGTACCATGGGAAAATCCCTTCTTTCTTTTTCACCTCCTGGGCATGGAGACCATGCCCAATTCCAGGAGATGGGATTTACCAACACTGAGCCAAAATCAGGAGCCTTGTGGCTAAGGAGACATTGCCAGGAAAAAAAAAAAAAAGCTATGGCACGACTTACTTTTTCAGGATCCGATCTCCGAGAAGATTCTGCCTTGCTCGGGGATGGGAAAAAAAGCCATCATTTTAGCATGCAGAAATCTTTTAGAAAAGCAACTTCAGTTGGGGGATTGTCGAAGAACGAAGCAACTGGTCCACCATGAACCTGTGAGGAGCTTTTGCAATGCGGGGACAGAGGAAAACTGTGCCACCGAAGAGCAGAGCTCCTGCTGCACTTTTCAAAACCAGATCTTTTGAAGGAAGATCAAACCCCTCATTTGCCTTCCCTTGCTATGCCAATAACCCCCCCTCCACCCACCCCACCGCCTGGTTGACAAAATAACAAGCTGACTCAGCCACCCAACGCAATGCAAATAATTCCCTTCGACCTGGAACACTTTTGTACAAATTTTAATATTTTTATTTTTTTAGCTTGTTTACGTTTTACTTGAAATAGTTTCTTCGTGCTAATTTTTTAATGTGCTTTTTAAAAAAAAACAAATGAAAACTCAGAATCACAGAACTGGGGGTGCCTTCTTAAGCTTTGTGCTGTTTGATCTAGCAAACCCTTTGGGCTGAGCCCACAAAGGGGGGGTTCCTTGATCCAGGTCGTTGTGTTTTTTTCTCTCTACCTTTTAGCCAAAATGAGATCCTCACCTCTGCTGGCCTTGGATCGGGAAAAACCTGGTGCGATGGCATCTGTTTTATGCTGAACTTCCACCTCAGTGAGTTTTGATGCCTGCAATGGGAAACCCCCCCAAATTAACTTAGGCGAACTCAGTCTGATGTGCATTGGTGGCGATGAACCCCCTGCTTAGAAAGCTGCTATAAGCTTATATGTAATAGTGCCTAGTGAAGCTCAATGAACTGTGGACGCATTCACACAAAGTGCTTATCCAAGTCAATTGCAAAGCGAGGATTTGCACAATGGGCCAAGCCTTTTTTTCCTTAGCTTTAATCTTAATGCTGTAAGAAAAGTGTGGTTTATTGCAAAGGGTCGATCATAAGGTAACCTCCAGAAGTTTTGCACCTGAACTGCCCCAAATTCAGGTGTCTTTGGTGCTCTTTCAGCTTGGTTGTTTTCTTGCAGATGTTTCACGACCAGACTAGGTAACGTCATCAGTGCTACAAGGGAGTGGGGTTTGCGGAGTGGAGAAGGAGGAGGAGGGGTCCTTGGTGCTCTCCGTAGTTTTCCTGCAGACGTTTCATTACCCAACTAGATAACATCATCAGTGCTTGACGGGAGTGAAGTTTGTGGAGAGGAGGAGGAGGAGGATTGTTGGTGGGATCCTTGGTGCTCTCTGAGCTGGGTTGTTTTCTGCAGACGTTTTACTACCAGACTAGATAATGTCATCAATGCTAGAAGGGGATGAGAGCAAATCCCACTTCCTTCTGGCACTGATGATGTTACCTAGTTTGGATCATGAAATGTCTGCAAGAAAACCACCAAGCTCAGAGTGCACCAAGGACCCCAAAGTCCTTCTCCCCTTTTTCTTCTTCATTCCACTCCACTCCCTGTTAACACTGATGGTGTTAGCTAGTTGGGTCATGAAACGTCTACAAGAAAAACACCAAGCTCAGAGAGCACTCATTTCAACCCTGATATATTTTCCTTTATTGGCACCCAACTCAGGTTGGCAAGGGGTTGTGGGCATCACAATCAGAGCTGCTTTAGAGACACCGCAAGGATATCGAGAGTATCATTTGTCCTTGTGTAAATGATACAGCTCCTGCCCTTGTTTCTACCCGCATCCATGGTTTAGTTCAAAACATCTGGAGGATACCACGGTACTTCTCTCTGACAGATATGCATTGCACTTTTTTAAAAAAACAAAAACCCTAAACAAAACAATGTTTAAAAACAAAACATTGAATGTATTATAAGGGTGGGGGAGGGAGAGAAATGAGTGTTCCCCTCCCACCGGATCACAAATCTCAAAAACCTTTCAAATGCCTGCTTAAAACTAGATGCAAATCTGGATTTAGCTGACAATTGCAAAGCAATTTTGCCGAGTCTGGTGACAGAGGGACCTTTGGTTTAAACCCAGAGCTATTTCTAATACAGAGATATTCTATAATAATGTAATATATAAGGGCAGCTGGGCTCCTTTTACAATACTAGCAATGTGTGTAGCGACAGTTGCTGTATTATCTTTTTGTAGTTTCTGCAACTGATAACTGCTCCTTTTTTTCCTTGCCTTTGCATCTAATTTATTGCAATATATGGGATTACGGGGAGGGGGGAACAATTTAGAATTCTGCATAGAGCTTGTTTGGTTTTGGACACGCTAGAAACTTTAAGATAGTAGCATCTTTTCCCTTTTTTTCCCCCTTTTGGCTTTATTATCAGGGATCTTGATAGCAATGAAGGGAGACCGAGGCAGCCCTCTTTCTCCTCTCTTCTACCTCAGTGCTGTTAAAATGTGCATGCTTTTAAAAGTTTGTACCCTCCCCTGTGCTGATCCACTTAATTTGCAATACAGGTCAGCTTTGGAGAGAAAAATCCATATTTTCATAAAAGAAAGCACAGGTTAGTCTAAAGACACAGCCAAAGTATATTGAGCCAGCCTTCAAACTATGAACATTCCTATCTTTGTTTTACTAAATGTCTTGTGTGTGCCTACTGAAGAAAGAGAGAGAAAGAAAGGGAGAGAGGGGAGGGGGGAAAGAGGGAGGGAGAGAGAGAGAGAGAGAGAATCACTTCCTGGCCCACTGGTTGGGGACCAGGGGTGAAATGTTCCCGGTTCGGACCAGATCGCCTGATCCGGTAGTAATGGCGGCGGGTGGTTCGGAGAACCGGTAGCAAACATCCCTGCTGAGCTGCGCAATCATCAGAGACTTTTTTAAAAAAATTTAAAAGCATTTTTTCTACAACCTCTTCCGCAGAAAAAATACTCGGCTGAAGGGGTTGTAGAAAAAAATGCTTTTAAAAGCCTCTGACAATCCAAGCTGAGTTGCCTGATCGTCAGAGGCTTTTAAAAGCATTTTTTTTTACAACCTCTTCGGCCGAAGAGGTTGTAGAAAAAATAGTTTTAAAAGAAAAAAAAAAGTTGGCCACGCCCACCCAGTCACATTACCCCCACCACCACCACCAAACCACGCCCACAGAGTAACGAATTTTACATTTCACCACTGTTGGGGATCCCTGTTCTAAAGAACTATAATTCCCATACCTACTTCCTTAACCGTCAGTCATCGAGAAAGAGACTTCTAAAGAAAAACTATAATTCCCACACCTACTTTCTTAACGTTTAATCAGGAAAGAAAAAGAATCACTTCTATCTAAAAAACTAATTCTCATGCCTACTGTTAGTCAGAAAGAAAAAGAGAAAGAAAAGAAAAGAAAACTTCTAAACAAAACTAGAATTCCCATGTCTGTCTGCTTACAGATGCCTTTGTTCGCCCCAGGCAATTAAGCCGTTTTCTCTGTTTTAAATTCCTTATCCCTGTCTTTGCCCCCCTCCCTTCTCTCGGTTACCTGGGTACCAGTGGTGGGTTGCTACTGGTTTGCCCCTAGTAGTGGCGGCGGTGGGAGGCTGTGCCCACCCACCACCCAGACGCTTCTGCGTATGCGCAGAAGTGTCGCGCAAGAGCGTGCCTGCGCCCACGAGCAAACTGGTAACGACAGGTATTGAAACCCGCCACTGCTGGGTACCCACATCACCTCTGTTCTGTCTTTCTCCTACACCAGGGGTGTCAAACTCAAGAACTGTGGTCAGGATCCAGCCCACGGGGTGCTTAGATCTGGCCTGCGGGGCCACCCTGGAAACAGCGAAGGACCGGCCCGCGGTGCCTCTGCCAGCAAAAACGGAGCTCAGGAGGGCTGCGTGCGGCCTTCCCGGGCTCCATGTTTGCTGGCAGAGGGTTTCAGGATACCGTCACAGCCGTAAATGGAGCTCAGGAGCCCATTTTCGCTGGCAGAGTGCTCGGGCCTCCACAGGCAGCCCCGAGTGACATCGAGCTGGCCACCCCCAGCACCCCCCCCCCGAGGTCAAATACAACCCTGATGCGGCCCTCAATGAAATCGAGTTTGACACCCCTGTCCTAGACGTTCGACTGTCTCTAGTTGCCTTCAAAGCTTCTGTCTTCGCCCAGATTTTGGCGATGGCCTCTTCCTCCCTCTCTCTCCTCTGACTTAGGTGATGTTACTGCTTTGTTGCTTTAATCCTGCAGGTGCTGGACCCGAGTAATCCTCGGCTTACAACCGGTCACTTATTTGACCGTTCAAAATCATAACCGACCCCAAGAAGGGGAATTTACACCCCCGGATCTGAAGTTCCGATGGTCACCTCTAACCCTGCAGTCACATGACCCCATTTCGGGCACTTGGCAACACCAATGTGTTTAACGTCCTGCAGTTACGTGACTGCCTTTTTATGACGATTTCGCCCAAACCCAGCACTTATTTCTGGTTTGCAGCAAAACCGCACCATAGTGAATGGGTTCGTTTAACTTTCCTTTAACCACTACCACGAAGAGGTCATAAAATGAGAAGGCTCCTTTATGGTCGTAACTCGAGGACTACTTATAAATTCTGTCACAGGCACGTTGTGAAGCAGTGAAGCCCTTCAAATAGGTATATTGGAACATTTCCATCTCAATCTTTGGAGCACCCGCCAGAATTTAGTCCTGGGGGACCACCCGAATATCTCCCCCATATCTCACCAGTTGATTAGGGTCCTTGTTAAACATGGCTGACATTCAGCTGTGTCTCCTTGGATCAGTCTTGGAGGCTGGCGGAGTTACAAGAGGTTTTTTTCTAGAACGGGGGGGGGGGTTGCAATCTTTGGCACTTTTAAGACTTGTGGATTTCAACTCCCAGAATTCCCCAGTCACAGTTTCACTTAGCGACTGCTTTGCTTAACAACTGAGTAGCCAGTCGCTAAATGAGAATTACCTGTAACACCTCCAGTGCCTGGCAAAGTTTACTGTTCCAAAGTTTTGGCAAATTTAAGAAGTCTCTTAATGGGTGGCCACTGAGCCTTGCACCCGTGCCCCTGAATTTAATGGGGAGTGTGGAAGGAACCCATACATGGTATTGCCTAACTCCCGCACATTACAGAATCATAAGATTTGGAAGGGGCCTTGGAGGTCTTCTAGTCCAACCCCCTGCTCTAGCAGGAAACCCTTCAAGAATTTTAAAGAGGAAATAAGAAGATTCCATTGTGCCCAAGGCTAGGGTATGTTTTATTTCTGTCAGCTGCCCGGATTCATCTCTGCGTGAATGAGTTGGGCAGCCATATACATTTTCATAATCAATAAATACATAAATATAAGTTGGATGTTGAAATGTTCAGGGAGTCCCATTTAACCTTGGAGAGCAGGGCCTGCAACGAATCCATATCTTTAATTAGCAGATCCCCTGTACTAACATATCAGATCTGTATTTCTTTATAAAGAAAATATTCACTATGCGGGATTTGGAGTACCAAATATGTTTCTCGGGGTATTTGTGGGGGATGGGCAGGTCACAGAAGTCAAGATGGTGCCTTCACTCATGCAAATCCTTTTTTATACCGTGTGGAGTTGGCATCGTGATTTATTTTGATGGCAACTTTTTAACCACGGGTAGTCCTCGACATAACGACCGTAACCAAGCCTGCTCATTATGGTTGCAAGTCTAGTCAGTCACGTGACTGATCCGATTTTCGACCTTTTTTCAGTGGTCATTAAGCAAACACCACCGTTATTAAGCGAACCCATTGTTTGCTAGGGAGCGGTTTTGCGGAAAACCAGAAATAAGTTCCGGTTTTCCGCAAAACCTGGTCACATGACCATGGGGCGCTACAAATGAGCATGTCACCATGTTGGTGAGTGCTTGAAATGCAGTCACATGACCATTGGTGTGTGTGTGTGTGTGTGTGTGTGTGTGTGTGTGTGTGTGTGTGTGAGACAGAACTTTGGAACCGGGTTGCAATTCCCTTGTTCCAAGTAGGACATAAGTCGAGGACTTACCTAACTATTCTAATCAATGTAAATGTAATAAAGATGCTTTTGGAACTATTTTAGTGTGATTGCGTTGATTTTTAAAAGTACATTCTGATAGGAAAGTCTGGTTAAGTGCCATTACAAAGAACTGGATGTCTTGTTTGCTGTGTTGGTTGTGTCCTACTGGATTGGTCCTAAAACATGTTTGAAATGGGCTGAAACATTTTCAGGTTGTTTTGTGTCTTTTTTGTATGTTTAAAGAAAGATTTTTAAAGGCTATCTTTTAATTAGTGAATTCTATCATATTTGTTTACTGGAGTCTATTTTTATGGTGTATTGTAAGTGTGTGTTTTTTTTAAAAAAAAAATCAGTGGTTTGCATGTAAATTGCCTCCTCTTGAACTTTTTGGAGAGATTTGATATCTGTAAATTATGGCTTTTCAGTCCATTTAATTATTTTTTTAATGGTAAGGGTCTAAAAATGTTTATAGAAATATCGACATTCCTCTTTAATCAAATATTGTGACGCTGTTGTGCTGTACCAAATAAAATTCTTTCCAACTCTGATTTCTGATTGCATTAAGTATTCGTTTGTTTCTGCGTTTGAGTGTGTGTGAGACACATACCACGTGATTGGACCCGATTTTACATCCGCTTATACACTGGTCCTTAAGTGAATCATGTAAGAATAAGTCAAAACCACAGTCATTAAGTGAATCACACGGTCGTAAATCCGAATCCACTCCCTTGAATGGGTGTTTCAGAAAACCAGCAAAAATATCGCAAATTGTGATTATGTAAAATATAAATAAGTGCCCAAAATGTGATTATGGGACTGCTGGGGGAAGGGGCGAGGTTTAGGCCTTTTTAGAAGGGATGGAATTGCTTTATAGGCCATAAAGCATGCTTTCTAAGGCATCATTAACTCCAAACAGCCGTAAGTTGAGGACTGCCTATATACCGCTCAGAACCACAAGATAGTTTGGGTTTGGCTTTACCCAAATTTGAAACACTGAAGGTAAGCAGATTTAAGTACCACACCAGCAAGGGTCAGGAACTGGATGGCAATTAAAATTTTAATCCATTTCCATTGGAAAATGAAAAAAAAAAAACCTACAATATATCATATTACATATACTAACTGCAAGTAGAATTGTCGTAGCACAAAATTGGAAACAACCGGATATCCACCCCCAGACCAAATTATAATCAAAAAAATATACAAATGCGCAGAAATGGACAGATTATCTATAGAAATTAAGGAGAGGGAAGACACCGAGTACTATTTAATTTGGAACAGGTGGTATTCCTGGCTTGAGAGTAAATCTAAAGCGTAAGGGATATTTTGTCATGAAATCGAATTGTGAACAGAAGTTATTATAATTCAGATAAGGATGTAAGTTAAGATAGAAATAGATAGAAGTAGAATTTGTGTACAGAATTATGATAGAGATACCGATGCAGAAAAGCTGTTACTAGTGTTTAAGTTTTGATGTGTTTGTCTTTGTTCTTTTGTTTTTGTTGTGTGTTATGGTTTTCTATTTTTTTCTTTTCTATTTCTTGTACTGTATATTTTAATGTTTGTAAATTTAATAAATATTATATTATTTTTTTAAAAAATTTTTTTAATCCACTGTGTATAGTTACGGTAGAACTCCAGCTACATATATAGGTATTCCTCAATTTACAACAGTTCCTGTTTTGAGTTTTAACTGGATGTATGAATCCTTTTATCTTTTGTCCTTCCTTCTTAAGGCACCCAGAGTTATTTGGCAGTTGGGCAGCCTTTTATTTAGCAAATGCATAGATGCATTCACCTGGTGATCAATTTTAATTAATTAATTTCTTGCACGAGAGACCTAACCCAGGTTAGCTAAACCTCTCAAACCCAGGCTTGAGATATGTACCTCAGTGTTCAGGATGGACAGTAAACCTGTTTTGCGCCTCAGTATTGCAGGTAATCAACTTAGAATCATTCGTTTAGCGACCATTCGAAGTTACGACGACATTGAACAAAGTGGTCCTTGATACTTCTGACCATCACAGCATTCTTGGATCAAAATCTGGGGGCTTAGCCACCAGCATGTATTTAAGAGGGTTGCAGCATCATGTGTTCACAATTTGTGATCTCAGCTGGGGCCAATCACTAGGGGATGGTGAGTTCTAGTCCCACTTTAGGCATGAAAGCCGGCTGGGTGACTTTGAGCCAATCACTAGGGGATGGTGAGTTCTAGTCCCACTTTAGGCATGAAAGCCGGCTGGGTGATTTTGAGCCAATCGCTAGGAGATGGTGGTGAGTTCTAGTCCCACTTTAGGCATGAAAGCCGGCTGGGTGATTTTGAGCCAATCGCTAGGGGATGGTGAGTTCTAGTCCCACTTTAGGCATGAAAGCTGGCTGGGTGACTTGGAGCCAATCGCTAGGAGATGGTGAGTTCTAGTCCCACTTTAGGCATGAAAGCCGGCTGGGTGATTTTGAGCCAATCGCTAGGGGATGGTGAGTTCTAGTCCCACTTTAGGCATGAAAGCTGGCTGGGTGACTTGGAGCCAATCGCTAGGAGATGGTGAGTTCTAGTCCCACTTTAGGCATGAAAGCCGGCTGGGTGATTTTGAGCCAATTGCTAGGAGATGGTGAGTTCTAGTCCCACTTTAGGCATGAAAGCTGGCTGGGTAACTGAGCCAGTCACAGTCACTCAACCCAACCCACCTCACAGGGTTGTCGTGGAGAAAGGAGGAAGAGGAGGGAACAGTAGGCATGCTCACTGCCTTGAGTTACCTATAAAGTAATAAAGGCAGGATAAAATTCAATCAAGCAAGCAGATAACTATCTGGATGTTCTCAGATGCTTTCCTCTTTGTGTCAAGCCTTAGCACTTTGTAACTCCTTGCTTGCAAACACCCTTTGCCTGTAAGCCAGATTTTATGAGAAGCTCCAAGAAAGTCACACAAGCACAAAACAAAGTTGAGTCTTAACTCCGGACTTTTAAACCATCAACCAACCATCTACTGTATATGACCTAAATCGATAATTAGGCCAGGGCAGTGGTGGGATTCAAATTTTTTTACTACCGGTTCTGTGGGCGTGGCTTGGTGGGCATGTCAGGGAAAGGATACTGCAAAATGTCCATTCCCACCTCACTCCAGGGGAAGGATATTGCAAAATCCCCATTCCCGCCCCACTCCAGGGGAAGGATACTGCAAAATCCCCACTCCTGGGGCAAGGATATTGCAAAATTCCCATTCCCTCCCCACTCCTGGGGGAAGGATATTGCAAAATCCCCATTCCCTCCCCACTCGGGGGTCAGCCAGAGGTGGTATTTGCCGGTTCTCTGAACTATTCAAAATTTCCGCTACCGGTTCTCCAGAACCTGCTGAATTTCACTCCTGGGCCAGGGTTGTGCCAAACTAACCAGGATCAACAGATTCAGGGAGGTCTGTTTGCCAATAAAAGCGATTCTCTAATTTAGCTTGATTTAATTTGGCACAGCCCTTAAGAGGATCATGGGAACCAGTAAATATATCACCTATTCACGTTCTGATTGACAATCTTTCCTCTCCTAATCGAGTTTAAATCATGATCATTTTTTTTTTAAAAAGCCCATTTTGAATCTCAAGTCATCTTTCCCATCACTCTTTCCGAGATCTAAAATTTGGTCTTGAAGATGGAGCAAAATGGATTTTCAGCTTTGGCTTGATTGGCTAATGTGGAGGTGGGGTGAAATTCAGATTCCTCCATACAGGTAGTCCTCAACTTACAACCATTCACTTAGTGACCTAACTTACAACAGCACTGGGAAAAAATCTGACTTATGACTTGTTAAAACAGCACTAAAAAAATGACATGATCATTTTTCACACTTAACGACGGTTGCACTATTCCCGTGTCCACATGATCAGAATTCAGATGCTTGGCAACTGATTCATAGTTATGACAGTCGCAGTGTCCCTGGAGTCACGTGATTCCCTTTTGCGACCTTCTAACCCGCAAAGTCAGTGGGAAAGCCAGATTCACTTAACAACCGTGTTACTAAGTTAACAACTGTGGTGATGCACTCAACAAGTGTGGCAAGGAAATACAGAAATTGTAAACTTAATTGAAATGACTAAACGCTGTCTAAATTTATGAATCGGCCAAATACTCTGTTCAAAGAAAATACATTGTATGTTTGTATGTGTGTTTGTCTAAAAAATAAAAAAAAAAACCTTTAAAAAAAAAAGCGTGGCAAGAAAGGTTGTAAAACAGGACAAAACTTTTGCTTAACGCATTGTTAAGCCGCCCTGAGTCTCCGGAGAAGGGCGGCATATAAATCAAATTAAAAAAAAAAAATTCACTTAACCATCAATTCTCAATCGGAATAGAGATGGAAGGGACCTTGGAGGTCTTCTAGTCCAACCCCCTGCTTAAGCAGGAGACCCTCCACCAGGGGTGTCAAACTCGATTTCATTGAGGGCCGCATCAGGGTTGTGTTTGACCTGGGGAGGGGAGGGGCCAGGGGCGTGGCCATGGTGGGCATGACACAGGACTCATTTTGGGGGCACCTGTAGTGGCCAAGTGTTAAGCCAAGACTTCCCAGAGACCCTCATTCACTCTCATAATCTTCCTTCCTTCCTTCCTTCCTTCCTTCCTTCCTTCCTTCCTTCCTTCCTTCCTTCCCTCCTTCCTTTCCTTCCTTCCTTCCTTTCCTTCCCTTTCCTTCCTTCCTTCCCTTTCCCCCTCCCTCCCTTCTTTTTCCTTTCTTCTTCATTCTCTTTCCTTCCCCCCTTTCCTTATTTTTCCTTCCTTGCTCTCTTCCCATCGTTTCATTTTCTTCGTCTTTCCTCTTTACATTTCTCCTTTTGTTTTTAGTTTTATTTGCTAGCCCTCTGCCAGCGAAAATGGAGCTCGGGGGGAACCGCACGCAGCCCAGCCAGGTCCCATTTTCGGCCACGACGACCTCCTGCAGTCCTCTGCCAGTGAAAACAGAGCTTTGTTTGCGGTCCCCCCCAAGCTGCATTCTCGCTGGCAAAGATACCCCAGGCCGGTCCTTTGCTGTTTCCAGGGTGGTCCCGCAGGCCAGATCCCAAGTACCCCGCGGGCCAGATCTGGAGTTTGAGCCTTAAGTTTGACACCCCTGCCCTATACCCTTTCAGACAAGTGGCTGTCCAGTCTCACTTACCAACAAAAATAGTTACAAATAGTCAGGGGTGGGCTGCTGGGGGTTTGCAGGGGTTCGGGAGAACCTCTAGCTAAGATTCTGTGCAGTTTGGAGAACCCCCAAATCCCACTCCTGGCTGGCCCCGCCCACCCCTCCCCTCCCCTCCCAGGAGTCCCCATGGGGCTCCGGGAGGGCAAAAAACAGGTCTACTGGAAGTTTGGGAAGAGGGCCTTTGGAGCGCCTCCGGAGCCTGGGGAGGCCATTTTCATCCTCCCGGAGAAGGAAAACCTCCGGAGCCCAGAGAGGGCAAAAAAGCTCCCCCCGCTGTGGTGCAGGAGGCTGACTAGGCCACGCCCACTATGGCCATGCCCACCCAGCAACTAGGCAGAGAACCCCTTCCTAAAATTTTTGAAGCCCACCCCCTGCAGAGAGTCCTCAGTTGAGGACTATCTATATTCCCTTAAAGCAGGAGTCTGCAACTTTAAACACTCAAAGAGCCATTTGGACCCGTTTCCCACAGAAAAGAAAACACCGGGAGCCACAAAACCTTTCCCGTGCCTGGCTATTTCTTGAGCGGCCACAAAACTAGCCTATGTAGTTGAATTAAATGTTCTGTTTTCTTCTGAAACTTTTCTTTTCTTGGATTTATCCCTGGTTGGCCTACCGGGGGTTGAAAAGCTCAATATTATAAATTATTTTAACTCTATTTTTTAACTGTAATGTTATGTATAGATGTTTTTATTTTGGCTGTTCACCGCCCTGAGTCCGAAAGGAGAAGGGCGGTATAGATATTTGAATAATAAATAAATAAATAAATAAATAAATAAATAAATAAATAAATAAATAAATCGCATGTTGGTGGGTGTCGCACATTGGCGGTTGTGACGCCTATTTTGAGTGACAGGGAGCCGCAGCAGAAGGGTGAAAGAGCCACATGCGGCTCCAGAGCTGCAGGTTGCTGACCCCTGCCCTTAAAGAAAGACCTCGTGCTTGAATGTCGCGCTTTTTTAAAAATAAGGGTTTTGCTTTTAATCTGGCTTATTTTTTACACCCCCTCGGGAATGGCAAAGGTGGGGAAGATCAGGGTTGCGAGGTGTCCTCTCCCACGTTTTCGGCAAGATACGGTTTAGTCTTAAGCAGTATGGAATCACGCCACTGTTCGTAGACAAGCGTGTACGTTTCCGCTCTTCGGACGGTGAACCTATACAAGCGGTCGGACAAGAGGTTGTGTATTTCACACGTGTTGGAGGTGACCGGCATAATTCCACACTGGACTCGCTCTTGAGGAGTTCTGGGCTCCAACAGCCGAAACTGGAGTTCGAACTGGTCCAGCTGGGACTGCTGGCTCGTGACCAACCATTTGAGGCTGACCCAGTCCTCGTGGGCCGCCGATTCCCTCCGGTCAAACATCACGGGCATCTTGGTACTGAGGACTAGTCTGATGTGTGGGATTTTGGTGATCCCAACGTCGGAGACCAGACGGTGTTTGATGTACAACCGTCCGGGGACCAGCATGGCTAGGAAGTAATCCATTTGCTCCGAAAGTCTGGAGAGCTTCTGCTTGAGCGTGTCCCACCTGGAAAGGAAAGTCATCATGTCATAAGTCTCCAGAAGGTGGACCAGCTCCTCCCGACCTCTCTCTAATTCTTCTAGCAGGTCAGACAGGAGCAGCAGCTGAATTTTGGTCTGGATGGTGCCCACTTTTTTCATCCTTTGGAAGCGCCAAGGATCGATCAGTTGGAACATAGTGGTGGGAAGCATCAGGTGGTTCTGATCTCCCAGGGCCAGGTGCTTGGGCAGGATTTCAAGGTAGTAGGAGCACTTCTTGAGAAGCTCGATCCGTTTGTGGTGCCGTCGGAGGAGGTGCAGGCTCAGGTCCGCATGCAGGAACTCCAGCACCATGTTCTTCCTCTCCAAGTAGATGCTCCAAGCTTCGTTCTCACGCTCTTCGTCGTGGTACGCCATGGTTGGGAGGCTGGCTCCTAACTTGTTCAAGTAGAGGTCAATCGTTCCAATGTTCATCCTACCTGGGCTGGAAGAAGCAACGACAAAGGGGGAAAACAAATCAGGGTCGTCGTTCATACATCTATATTTATATAGTGCAGGGCATTTATAACAGTAACAGAGTTGGAAGGGACCTTGGAGATCATCTAGTCCAACCCTCTGCTTACGCAAGGAGACCTGTACGAGGGATTCGAACCGCCGACTTTTCTGATCGACAAACTCAGTGTCTTAGCCACTGAGCCACCTAGTCAGGCTACAGCAGGGGTCATATTCGCTTACCTTCGCTACCGGTTCGCAAATGTGAGCATGTGCGTGTGCGCAGAGCGTCAAAAACGGGACGTGATGACGCCCGGGTGGATGGGCGGAGCCTCCTGCAGCCGCCCCTACCAATTCGCCCGAACCAGATAGAACTGGCTGTTGTGCAATCACCAGTATACAAATTTAGTCCAAATGAAGCGTCAGCAAATATCTATCTATCTATCTATCTATCTATCTATCTATCTATCTATCTATCTTACACAGGTAATCCTCAACTTACAGCAGTTCGCTTAGTGACCGTTCAAAGTTACGACATCTCTGAAAAAAGTGACTTACGACCGTTTTTTTAACAGTTACAAGCTTTGAAGCATCCCCATGACCAAACTTCAGAGGCTTGGCAACTGGTTCATACTTATGACCGTTGCTGCATCCCAAGGTCATGTGATCCCCTTTTGCGACCTTCTGACAAGCAAAGTCAAGGGGGAAACCAGATTCTCTTAACAACCAGGTTACTAATCCAATTGTCAACTCGCGAGGCTTCCCTAACCCGCTCCTGAGTTGCCATAGGCAGGGGGATGGGGAACCGAGCCTCACAGCTGCGAGGAATTTGCACCTCAAATGCACATCCTAGCCGGCCAAAGTCAAGGCCATCTCCGCAGAAACCAGTAATGGCCAGAGGGAGTGACTTCTACAATCCGGGAAATTGCTTCGTTGGGTGAATGTGACTGAGTGGGAGTGGGAAACATGACTCATGAAACATGAGGCAAGGCGCTGAGTGGGATCAGAGCTGGTTTCACTAGGTCTGGACTAAAACTGGACTTTCTCGTTTTTCTTTGAAGACATTTCACTTCTCATCCAAGAAGTGTCTTCAGCTCTCTCTCTCTCTCTCTCTCTCTATCTATCTATCTATCTATCTATCTATCTATCTCTATCTATCTATCTATCTATCTATCTATCTATCTATCTATCTAATATTATCTATCTATCTATCTAATCATTATCCATTATCTAATATCTATATCTATCTATCTATCATCTATCTATCTATCTATCTATCTATCTATCTATCTATCTATCTATCTATCTATTCTATATCTATTTAATCATTATCCATCCATCTATCTAATTTCTTTCTTTCTTTCTTTCTTTCTTTCTTTCTTTCTTTCTTTCTTTCTTTCTTTCTTTCTTCTTTCTTTCTTTTCTTTCTTTCTTTCTTTCTTTCTTTCTTTCTTTCTTTCTTTCTTTCCCCCAATCACACTTGTATGCCTCTGGGTTGTTTAGAAATAAAGCAGCAAAGTCATATAAAAGTTAACTGAAGTTAAAAACCTGATTAAAAGAAAGTTAAAGAAAGCAGCTGCAGAGTTAAAAGGCAGAGGAAGCAACTTTGAAGGATGGCTGAAAAGAGAGGTGTAAATTCCTTGGTTTCAAACATTTGATAAAGGAATATTAAGCCTGTGATCCAGAGCCCCATGAAACCCAGAGAAATTTAATTAAAAATAAACAATTTAATAAACACGCATGTTGGACGCTGTAATATGAGAGTCCAATACATACAGTATTAAATTCTACCTTTCTTAGTGCATTTTTATTCGGGGTACTGTTATTGTTTAGCTACTTTTTAATAGTTTCATATTTCTGCTTGCCAATAAACAAACAGAATTTTAGAATGAAAGCTGATAGGAAATTTGTTTGCACAAAGCTGTCTAAACCATAGAAGTTCTTTGATCTTTCTTTTGACATAGCATAGCAGATTTAACCCACATTTTTTAAATTTTGCATGGCTGACTGGGGAATTCTGGTAGTTGCGGTCCACATATCTTCAAGTTGCCAGAAACACTGTTATATAGATTTAAAGCATCCAAACATTTTATTTATTGATCTGTATCACACTTTTATTACTTTTACAAATAATTCATAGGCCCAGTACTCTTCAACATCTTCATCAATAACTTGGACGAGGAAATAGATGGGAAACTCATCAAATTTGCAGATGACACCAAACATTGAACATTAGGCGCTATCTAACAAAATGAAATTCAAGGGTGAAAAAAGGAAGGTTCTACATTTAGGCAAGAACAAAATGCAACAGTAGATGTGGTACCTCGCTCAATAGTAGTAACTATGAGAGGAATCTTGGAGTCCTAGTGGACAACCATTTAAATCTGAGCCAGCTGTGTGCAGCAGCTGCCAGAAAAGCCAACACAGTTCTGGGCTTCATAAACAGAGGGATAGAATCAAGATCACATGAAGGGTTAATACCACTTTATAATGCCTTGGTAAGGCCACACTTGGAATATTGCATTCAGTTTTGGTCGCCACGATGTAAAAAAAGATGTGGAGACACTAGAAAGAGTGCAGAGAAGAGCAACAAAGAGGATTAGGGGACTGGAGGCTAAAACATATGAAGAACAGTTGCAGGAACTGAGTATATCTAGTTTAATGAAAAGGACTAAGGGAGACATGATAGCAGTCTTCCAATATCTCAGGGGCTGCCCCAAAGAAGAGGGAGTCAAGCTATTCTCCAAAGCACCTGCGGGTAGGACAAGAAGCAACAGGTGGAAACTAACCAAGGAGGGAAGCAACTTAGAACTAAGGAGAAATTTCCTGACAGTGAGAACAATTAACCAGTGGAACTGCTTGCCACCAGAAGTTGTGAATGCTCCAGCACTGGAAGTTTTTAAGAAGAGGTTGGATAACCATTTGTCTGAAGTGGTGTAGGATTTCCTGCCTAAGCAGGGGGTTGGACTAGAAGACCTCCAAGGTCCCTTCCTACTCTTATTATTCTAAATTTTCTAACTCAAGCCATGATAGTGTAAAGTTACATGTTACATGGCGGGAAGGACAAAGGAATGGGAAAGGGACCCAATACAATGTGTGAAAACTCCTGAAGGGATTCTACAGTCCAGGATAAAGACTTCAAGAAAGGAGGTCACTGCAGGGATGAGAAAACAACACACCTGGGGTGTGAAATACCCACAAAAAGCTACAGGGCCAGGTTTATACAGTCGGAAAACTTCATTGGGGTTGAACACCACGCAAATGGTGGTTCTAGCCAAGCCTCAGATGGGAGGCCAGCAAAACCCAGCTCAACAGGCTCCAACTGGCGCAGAGTGCGGCCGCGTGGGTGGTTATGGGAGCGACATGGCGTTCCCATGTAACACCTCTCCTGCGCGAGCTGCACTGGCTCCCGGTAGTCTTCCGTGTGCGCTTCAAGGTATTGGTTACCACCTTTAGAGCGCTCCATGGCTTAGGACCTGGTTATCTACGGGACCGCCTGCTGCCACCAGTAGCCTCCTACCAGCCGGTACGCTCTCATAGAGAGGGGCTCCTCCGGGTACCGTCGGCCAAACAATGTCGACTGGCGGCCCCCAGGGGGAGAGTCTTCTCTGTGGGGGCACCTACTATCTGGAATGAGCTCCCTCCGGAGATACGGAGGATCCCGATCTACGCACCTTCCGCCGCGCTCTTAAAACCTTTTTATTCCATCAGGCTGGCCTGGCCTAATTTTTCCCTTTTTCCCTTTTTAAAACACAAATTTTAATTTGTTTTTAATTTATTGGGGTGTTTTAAATCTGTCTTCGGCCAAATTGTTTAATTCGGTTTTATTCTGTTTTTAAAATTTGTATTTATGTGTTTTTATCTTGTGGCTGTTCACCGCCCTGAGTCCTTCGGGAGTAGGGTGGTATACAAATCAAATAAACTAAACAAACCATGATGTGGAAGCTGGTTTCCTAGGGCACCTAACGTACTAAGCAGTGGTGGGTTTCAAATTTTTTTACTACCGGTTCTGTGGGTGTGGCTTGGTGGGTATGGCATGGCTTGGTGGGTGTGACAGGGGAAGGATACTGTAAAATCTCCATTCCCACCCCACTCCAGGGGAAGGTTCCTGCAAAATCCCCATTTACTCCCAATCAGCTGGGACTCGGGAGGCAGAGAATAGATGGGGGCGGGGCCAGTCAGAATTTTTACTACCGGTTCTCCGAACTACTCAAAATTTCCGCTACCGGTTCGCCAGAACTGGGTTAGAACCACAAACCACAAGGACTTGACTGTAATGCACCTTAGCACATAAAGTGGTTTGCTTCGTTTTGGGATCTAGGGCAGGATTTGCCAACCTTGGTGACTTGAAGACGGGTGGACTTCAACTCCCAGAATTCCCCAGCCAGTCTGGTGCTAAAATTTGCAAGAAAGTCTATTTTTTTTCCTTTTTTTCATGATGATATGCCTCTCTTAGAGCTTAAGACCAGAGTTTTTCAACTTTGGCGACTTTAAACCCAGTGGACTTCAACTCCCAGAATTCCCCAGCCAGCCATGCTGGCTGGGGAATTCTGGGAATTGAAGTCCACACACTTCAGTTGGCCAAGATTTGGGGTTAGGAACACCTGATTTAGGCGTGGTAGTGGGTTAGTGGCCCCAGACAGACAGGCAGACACTGTCTAACAATGGGGGGGAGCAACCCCACCGAAGGGGCGTCCCCATGAAATGCTAAACCAGGTTAAAACAAAGTCGGGGAACTGGGGTTCATCCCATGGAGGGAGGGAGGGAGAGAGAGAACTGGACCATCGGAGTCCGTGGCTCAAAGGACCGCGCGGTAGATCAAACGATGCGGAGCTGGAACAAACCCTGGTCTCCGTGTCACGTGTGAACCTACCTTTGTCCTCGGGACAGACGAACCCAGAAAACCAGGGGAGCCCCCCCCCACACCCAAACCCCAAAGATCCCTTGTTCCCCAATAGACCCCGAACCCAACTCGGGGTCCGCACCGCTCGTCTCGTGGGAATGCGGTCCTTGCCGCTTTTTTCTCCCCCTTCCCACATCTGGCGGGACTCCCCGGGGGTGCAGTGGAGAGTCCCCCCCAGGTGCCCACTCTCGCCTGCTCCTGGGGCGGCGGGGAAGCGCCGGTCGGACCCCTCGCGGGCCTCACCTGTGGCTTAGCATGGTTGGTCCCGGGGCAGCCGCTCGCCCTCCGCCCCCCCTCTGCCAGCCGGGCCAGGGCCAGGGTCGGACCGGGCCGGACGGGACGGGTCGCCCTGGCAACTCATTGTGCCGCGGGGGGGCAGCAGTGTTCTGGAGCCCGCGGGCGCCGCCTTGGCGGTGGGGAACGGAGGGGGGGGCGCAAGGGAGAGAGCCCGCCCTGCTTAGGAAAGTGATTTGGGCCAGGTGGGCAGAGGAAGAGTCCTGAGCCCCCTTGAAGGGATTTGGGGAAGGGGGAAATGGGAAGCAGCAGCCCCCCTCCCTCGGGGGGGGGTCTTGGAGAACTAAGCAGGGGAGACCCCTGACTCAGTCTTGGCAACGTTAAGAGGTGTGGACTTCAACTCCCAGCATTCCCCAGCCAGCGAAGAAGAAAGAGGAGGAGGAGGAGGAGGAGGAGGAGGAAGGAGTCTTGGATGTGGAGCTGTTGAGTTCCTAAAGCTTTCTGCGGACGGATAGTAGGTACATTAACATTAAGAGGAAGAGTTCAGTTGGCAGTCAGTTGCTTTGATTCCTTAGAGCAGCAAGATACCAAGTGCCTTTTCTTTTCTTTTCTTTTCTTTTCTTTTCTTTTCTTTTCTTTTCTTTTCTTTCTCTCTCTCTCTTCCTTCCTTCCTTTCCATTTCTCTCTCTCTCTCATCTTCCTCTTCTTCCTTCCTTCCTTCCCACTCTCTCTCTCATATTATTACTCTTCTTCCTCTTCTTTCTTCCCTCCTTCCTTTCCATTTCTCTCTCTCATCTTCCTCTTCTTTCTTCCTTTCTTCCTTTCCAGTCTCTCTCTCATATTACTCTTCTTCCTCTTCTTCCTTCCTTCCTTCCTTCCATTTCTCTCTCTCTCTCTCATCTTCCTCTTCTTTCTTTCTTTCTTTCTTTCTTTCTTTCTTTCTTTCTTTCTTTCTTTCTTTCTTTCTTTCTTTCTTTCTTTCTTCCTTCCTTCTTTCCTTCCTTCTTTCCTTCCTTTCCATTCTCTCTCTCATATTACTCTTCTTCCTCTTCTTCCTTCCTTCCTTCCTTTCCATTTCTCTCTCTCTCTCATCTTCTTTTTCTTTCTTTCTTCCCTCCTTCCTTCCTTCTTTTTTCTTTTTCTTCCCCCTTTTCCTTCCTTCCTTCTCTCTCTCTCACATCTTTCTTTCTTTCTTTCTTTCTTTCTTTCTTTCTTTCTTTCTTTCTTTCTTTCTTTCCTTCCTTCCTTCCTTCCTTCCTTCCTTCCTTCTGTCTCTCTCTCTCTCTCTCTCTGTCTCCCTCTTTTTCTTTCTTTCTGTGCACACATACCTTTTTTCACTAGAGGGCAGCAGAGTTCCTCTGTTTTCCCTTGAATCAGTAAAAAAAATGCTCCTTTCTGGTGAGAACAAGAAGCAATGGTTGGGTTTAAGAGTACAGGAAGTCCTCAACTTACGACCGCTATTGAGGCCAACATTTCTGTCGCTAAGCGAGACACCTTTTCTTTTCTTCCCACAGAGGTTCAGTGAATCACTGCCATTCTTAGCCACACGGTTGTTAAGTGAATCTGGCTTCCCCCTTGACTTAGCTTGTCAGAAGGACGCAAAAGGGGATCACATAACACCCCAACCGTCATAAAGATGAGTCAAGTTGCCAAGCGTCTGAATTTTTGATCATGTGACTGCGGGGATGCTGCAACAATGGTTGTAAGGGTGAAAAACAGTTCAGAATAACAGCGTTGGAAGGGACCTTGGAGGTCATCTAGTCCAACCCCTGATCCCCAGTCATAAGTCACTTTTTTCGGTGCCGTTGTAACTTTGAGAGGTCCCTAAGTTGAGGACTACTGTATAGAATAGCTTCTGGTTATGTATGTCTGATAAATCCCAGTAATTATGAAAAACATCTCGTGTTATTGTACCTCCTAGTGATCTGTCTATATTTATTTATTTGTTTGTTTGTTTGTTTGTTCGATTGATTGATTGATTGATTTATATCAATCAATCTAAGGTTGACTCAGCCTTCCATCCTTTCTAAGGTAGGTAAATTGAGGACCCAGTTTGTGGGGGCAATAAGCTGACTTTGTATAAATATACAAAAGGATGAAGGCTGTTGCTTAGCGCATTGTAAGCCGCCCTGAGTCTCCGGAGAAGGGTGGCATATAAATCAAATTAAAAAAATATATATATATGCCGCCCTTCTCCGGAGACTCAGGGCGGCTTACAATGCGTTAAGCAACAGCCTTCATCCTTTTGTATATACCTGCTTAGTAGGGCTTTTGGCCTCCCCCTCAAGCGATGTTCTTTTTTTATACAAAGTCAGCTTATTTCCCCCACAATCCGGGTCCTCATTTTACCTACCTCGGAAGGATGGAAGGCTGAGTCAACCTTGAGCCTGGTAATTGCAGGCAGCTGGCAGGGGGCGAGCCTTCTCTGTGGGGGCACCCGCCCTGTGGAATGAGCTGCCTCCTGGAATACGATTAATCCCGGACCTCCGGACCTTCCGTAAAGCCCTGAAGACGTTTTTATTTCATCAAACCGGCCTAGCCTAAATGGTTTTTAAATTGGGATTTTAAATTTTATGGATTTGGGGGTTTTAAATTGGGAAGCCAGTGATTTAATTCTTTTTAATTATCTTAACTTTTGTATTTGTATGTTTTTTAATTTTGGCTGTTCACCGCCCTGAGTCCCTTCTGGGAGAAGGGCGGTATACAAATTAAATTAATAAAATAAATAATAATAAATAAATACTACTTTAACAGTAGTTTAGTCCACTGCACCATCAGGCTCCTATGTTACTATGGATATTCCTGTTTACCTCCAAGGTCCCTCTGTTTACAAACCTATACAAATCTAAGCCACCTGCCAATCCAACTCGTGGGATAAAGATTCAGAAAGATAGACGGACAATATGATTTCTCAGCTTGCTCTTCACCATTTCTGACCGATAGCAGTCCAGTCTCTTCTTGAAAGCTTCCAATGATGAAGCTCCCACAACTTCCGAAGGCAACTTCTGTTCCATCGGTTGATGGTTCTCACGGTCAGAAAATGCCTCCTTATTTCTGGGTTGAATCTCTCCTTGATCACCTCTGTGGTCTGTTGTGACATGTTCCATGAGTCAGAGCCATATGCTAAATAAATTAAATCAATAAACCGTGAATCAGAAGATGAAACCATTTATTTCCTTGAGGGCAGCATGTGAAAGACAGTTTTAAGTAAAACTAGAGTATATATATATATACATGTCGATACAGTAAGCTGTAAAATAATATATGATGTCATGTTATGTTTGTTATGTGTTTTTAATGTGTTTTTGTTTTTGTTGTATTTTTCTTTTGTTTTTAAAAGTCAAAAGTTCAATATTTTTTTTTTTAAAAAAGAAAGACAATTTTAAGGTTTAACTTTTGTGATGAGCATCCAAATATTGTTACCATTACTCCTCGGCGTACGACCATCCAATTAGCAACCGTTCAAAGTTAAAACAGCACTAAAAAAAGTGACTTATGACCATTTTTCACACTTAACGACCGTTGCACTATTCCCATGGTCACATGATCAAAATCCAGAGGCTTGATAACTGACTCATACTTATGACGGTTGCAGTGTCACGTGATCCCCTTTTACGACCTTCTGACAAGCAAAGTCACCGGGGAAGCCAGATTCACTTTTAACAACCGTGTGACTAATTTTAACTGCACTGATTCGCTTAACAACCGTGGCAAGAAAGGTTGTAAAATGGGGCCAAACTCACTTAACAACTGTCTTGCTTAGCAATGGAAATGTTGGGCTCCATTGTGGTCGCAAGTCGAGGAATGGCTGTAATTTATTTGCTCCAGCGTAGCATGTGAAATGCAGCAATTTTGTTAACGCAGGTTGAAGATTTCGCTTTTTGGCAAATACCCAAATGTTGATAGAACAGAACAGAACAGAGTGGGAAGGGGCCTTGGAGGTCTTCTAGTCCAACCCGCTGTTTAGGCAGGAAACTCTATACCACTTCAGACAAATGGCTGTCCAGTCTCTTCTTAAAAACTTCCAGTGTTGGAGCATTCACAACTTCTGGTGGCATGTAGTTCCACTGGTTAATTGTTCTCACTGTCAAGAAATTTCTCCTTAGTTCTAAGTTGCTTTTCTCCTTGATTAGTTCCCACCCATTGCTTCTTGTTCTGCCTTCAGATGCTTTGGAGAATAGCTTGACTCCCTCTTCTTTGGGGCAGCCCCTGAGATATTGGAAGACTGCTATCATGTCTCCCCTAGTCCTTCTTTTCATCAGACTAGACATACCCAGTTCCTGCAACCGTTCTTCATATGTTTTAGCCTTCAGCCCCCTAATCGTCCTTGTTGCTCTTCTCTGCACTCTTTCTAGAGTCTCAACATCTTTTTTACATCGTGGCGACCAAAACTGGATGCAATATTCCAAGTGTGGCCTTACCAAGGCCTTATAAAGTGATATTAACACTTCTTTATTTCTTTTAACGGGAGTGCTGGTTTTACACTCTTCACTAACACACGGTTCCCCATCGCACAATTTGCATTTCTTCAGGTGCCTCCTCCAAGCCCCCATGTTTCGCCTTTCCATTCCCTAAATACCTCGCCATCCTATCTTCTTCTTCTTCTTCTATTTCTGAACCATCCACCCCCGCTGTTTCATGTCTTTTTAATGAAGGTTAGTCACTTTAAAAGCTTTCGCTCGATGCCCTTTAGCACCAGCCCACTTCTCCAACGTTAACACATTTGGGACAACTTGATCTGTAGCGGATCCACCCCCACCCTCTCCAGATTAGATTAGATTAACAGAGTTGGAAGGGAGGAACTTGTAGGTCATCTCAAAGTTCCTCAAATGCTATACCTAAAATGAGAAGCAACCTGTTCTGTCCCCAACCCCACGCACACACACCAACAGACGTTCAAGAGTTAAAGACCAAACCAGCCGGCAAAATCCTCTTCCTTATGATAACGAAACTTGGCAACTACCTAGTGGCTGCCTGCCAAGAGTTTATTATTTACGAAGAGGAGAGATAACTTCTCCCCACTCCTGGTACATCAAAAGAAACAGCTCAATAATTACGGAGTCAATCAAGTCCAGAGATAATCCAGCAAAGTCTATAGCAAAAAGTCCGGCAATGCAGAATGGCGTGGAAGCTTTCAGCTTTGTTCGTCACAAGGTTTGACTGGCCACCACGCTCCCTTTTATATCCTGTGGGGTGTGGTCCAGTGACTCAGCCTAATCTCGGGCATGCCTTTTCTTCTGTTGCGTGCGCTTATCTCTGCGACACTGGTGTGGATCCAACCAAGACTCATTACCCTCATCACTGTCCATCTGTGGCTGCGTGGACGTGCTTGGCCCCGGCCCTATCTCTTGCCCTTCTGCAGACACCGAAGGCATTGCCAGAGAGGAGGGTCCTGGAGAGGGAGGCCTTGCCAACTCCTCTCCTTCACTCTCGGAGTCCTCTCCTGCCGATGACACAGGCTCCGGTAACGGAGCCACAACACAATCCCTATGAGGTTATCCTCTTTCGCCTTCTTCTCCTTTCTGCTTGTCTTTCTTTCTAGGTCATCTAGTCCAGGGGTGGGCAATTGTGGCTCTTTTACAACCTGTGGACTTCAACTCCCAGAATTCCTGAGACAGCTTGGCTTGGCTGTCTCAGGAATTCTGGGAGTTGAAGTCCACAGATTGTAAAAGAGCCACAATTGCCCACCCCTGATCTAGCCCAACCTCCCCACCCAAGTAGGAGACCCTACACCAGTGGTGGCAAACCTTTTCGGCACCGAGTGCCCAAACCGGAACACATGTGCACGTGGCAGAGCGCCAGATACCCAAAGACCAGCTGGCCAGCACACACACACACACACACACACTGGTTTTTTGGGCGTTTCTCGGGCCATTTTCAGTCTTGTTTTCTGGGTCATTTTCAGGCCACTTTTCGGGCTGCTTTGAGGCCGTTTTTAGGCAGTTTTCAGGCTGGTTTTGGCCCCCCAAAAAAGCCTATTTTTTGCCGTTTTTCGAGGCATTTTCAGGCCATTTTGGGGCCTTTTCCAGGACATTTTCCAGTTGTTTTGGGGACCATTTTCCAGCCATTTTATGTCCATTTTCAGGCTGTTTGGGGGGCTATTTTCTGGCCATTTTTCGAGCTGTTTTCTGGCTGTTTTCCAGCCATTTTCCGGCCATTTTTCAGAAACCAGAAGAGCAGCTGGCGACGGTGTGTGTGCCCACAGAGAGGGGGCTCTGTGTGCTACCTCTGGCACGCGTGCCATAGGTTCGCCATCACGTCCCTGTACGATTTCACATAAATGGCTGTCCAATCTCTTCTTGAAAGCCTCCAGGGATGGAGATCCCACAATTTCCGAAGGCAGCTCCTGTTCCATTGGTTGATTGTTCTCTCTGTCAGAAAATTACAAATCAACTCAACATGGCCAACTCATTGCAGCCAACTTGCTGTGGGACAGCTCCCCTATGGTCAGCTCAACGTGGCCAACTCACTGCAGCCAACTCACTGCAGCACAAGTCAACTCAACATGGCCAACTCATTGCAGCCAACTTGCCACGGCCAACTCACTGCAGGACAAGTCGCTACAGTCAACTCACCATGGCCAACTCACTGCAACCAACTCACTGCATCCAACTGGCCATGGCCAACTTGCTGTGGGACAACTCCCCATGGTTAACTCAACGTGGCCAACTCACAAGTCAACTCAACATGGCCAACTCACTGCAGCACAAGTCAACTCAACATGGCCAACTCATTGCAGCCAACTTTCTGTGGGACAACTCCCCTATGGTCAGCTCAATGCAGCCAACTCACTGCAGCCAACTCACTGCAGCACAAGTCAACTCAACATGGCCAACTCACTGCAGCACAAGTCAACTCAACATGGCCAACTCATTGCAGCCAACTTGCTGTGGGACAACTCCCCATGGTCAGCTCAATGCGGCCAACTCACTGCAGCCAACTCACTGCAGCACAAGTCAACTCAACATGGCCAACTCATTGCAGCACAAGTCAACTCAACATGGCCAACTCACTGCAGCACAAGTCAACTCAACATGGCCAACTCACTGCAGCACAAGTCAACTCAACATAGCCAACTCACTGCAGCACAAGTCAACTCAACATGGCCAACTCATTGCAGTCAACTTGCTGTGGGACAACTCCCCTATGGTCAGCTCAACGCGGCCAACTCACTGCAGCCAACTCACTGCAGCACAAGTCAACTCAACATAGCCAACTCACTGCAGCACAAGTCAACTCAACATGGCCAACTCATTGCAGCCAACTTGCTGTGGGACAACTCCCCTATGGTCAGCTCAACGCGGCCAACTCACTGCAGCCAACTCACTGCAGCGCAAGTCAACTCAATATGGCCAACTCATTGCAGCCAACTTGCCACGGCCAACTCCCTGCAGGACAAGTCACCACAGTCAACTCACCACGGCCAACTCATTGCAACCAATTCACTGCAGCCAACTGGCCATGACCAACTTGCTGTGTGACAACTCCCCATGGTCAACTCAATGTGGCCAACTCACAAGTCAACTCAAAATGGCCAACTCACTGCAGCCAATTTGCCACAGGACAAGAGAGTTACACTAATATTGAAGAAATAGTCGAACCGAATCATTAAAGGAGATGCTTCAAAGGAGGGACAGAATAAAATGTGTATGGCAAAAATTAAAATAAATCTTTAATTATTTTTTAAAAATCCAATTGACTTGTTGGATTGTCCCGCGGCGAGTTGTTGCCGTGGCACGTTGGCCACGGCCAGAGTACAGGGGTTCTGAGAACTGAGGCACAAATAAATTTGCTCAAAGACGTCAAAACTCTTCGCTTCCCTTGATCAGCAAGATTTTCCTGTCAAGAAACCGATTGCAATTGTCCACGGCATTAACTCCTACGAACTACGGCAATTGGAATTAAGTATGTGTCATCGCTGCTGTCTCTGGGATCAAAACATAAAGGGAGAGATTGATTTTTTTCATCCCTTCTCTGGCTTGCTCTGATCCACTACTTAATAAAACATTATATTTTCATATGCCAGGACTAAGCAAAAAGTTTGCCGCTCCCTGTCAGAATGGCCGAAGGATCTGAAATTCATCTTCGGGTGAAATTCATTGCTTAAGGTTGCCAAAAGGAGCGAATTCCAATTAAAAGTCTTTGCCCATCTCTGGCCTCAAGTTAGAAGACGGCACTGCGGGGTCCTTCAATATAGGCCGTCCTCAATTTATGACCACGATTGAGCCCAATGTTTCTGCGGCTAAGCAAGACACCTGTTAAGGGGGCTTTGCGTTCAGCCCCAGTTATGGATCCCAAAGAATGCAGCACACACAAAGACCGTTCAAACCTTAGTTTACTGAATAAACCAGTCTTTTACAACAACGGCTGTTAATTAACTGCATTAACAGCCTCCCAAAATTCAAAGAATAATAACTGAAAGCTTACTGTGGTTGGAAGAATGCCCAGAAGCAATTTGCAGGAAGCTGATAAGATAAGCAAGGCAAGACACAAAGGTATGTGAACGAAGTTGTTCCCTGCAAATTGCTTCAGTCGGCATTCCTCCTTAAATAGGCTAGGGGAGGGGCCAATTAGCCCCAAGTCTTACTCCCGAGGAGACCTCCTCCTGAGAAGCCACTCCTGCCTTTTGGCAGCTCTGCGCACCCGTGCATCAAGAAGAGGCTCCTCCTTTTCGTTCTCTTCACTTAAAGGAGCTTCTGGAGGTTCTGAAGGCCCTGGCTGAATCCCCACCTCTGGCACCACATCTTCTCCAGCCTCCTCATTGTCTGACTCGAGTGCCAGCTGCACAGGCTGCTGGCGCAGCACCACACCAGCCTCCTCGCTGTCGGAATCAGCTACTAGCTGCACAGGCCGCTGACGGGCCACAACACTTTGCTCCATTTTACAAGCTTTCTCTCCACCCTTGTGAAGTGAATTGCTGCTGCTGTTAAGTTAGTCACATGGTCGTTAAGTGAATCGGGCTTCCCCCGTGGACTTTGCTTGTCAGAAGGTCGCAAAAAGGGGATCACCGGGACACTGAAACGGTCGTAAATACCGGTCAGTTGCCAAGCATCTATATTTTGATCACGTGACCATGGGGTCACAGGTGCAAAGGTCATAAGTGTGATGGTTATAAGTCACTTTTTTCAAATGGTCACTAAGTGAACTGTTGCATGTCGAGGAATACCTGTAATGGTCTGTTGCTGCTTTGATGTTTCTCCTCTTTCTCCTCTTCCTCCTCTTCCTCCTCCTCTTCTCCTTCGCCTTCTCCGTCTTCTTCTCCATCTTCTTCTTCTTCTTCTTCCTCCTCCTCCTCCTCCTCCTCTTCCTAAACTCCACTCCCTTCCATCCCTGATGATGTTGCCTAGCTGGGTCATGAAATGTCCATCCCCACAGTCCTTCCTTTCTTCTTCTTCTTCTTCTTCTTCTTCTTCTTCTTCTTCTTCTTCTTCTTCTTCTTCTTCTTCTTCTTCTTCTTCTTCTTCTTCTTCTTCTTCTTCTTCTTCTTCTTCTTCTTCTTCTTCTCCTTCTCCTTCTCCTTCTCCTTCTCCTTCTCCTTCTCCTTCTTCTCCTTCTCCTTCTCCTTCTCCTTCTTTTTCTCCTCCTCCTCCTCCTCCTCCTCCTCCTCCTCCTTTTCTTCTCCTTCTCCTCCTCCTCCTCCTTCTTTTCTTCTCCTCCTTCTTCTTCTTCTACTTCTCCTTCTTCTTCTTCTCCTCCTCCTCCTCCTTCTTTTCTTCTCCTTCTTCTTCTCCTCCTCCTCCTCCTCCTCCTCCTTCTTCTTCTCCTCTTCCTCCTCCTCCTCCTCCTTCTCCTTCTTCTTCTCCTTCTTCTTGTCCTTCTCCTTCTCCTCCTCCTCCTCCTCCTCCCCTCCCCCTCCCCCTTTCCTTCCCCCTCCCCCTCCCCCTCCCCTTAAGAGACAAACAGGTGTGCCTGCATCCCTAGACGTACATAATCTCACCATGACTCATTCTGAACTTCAATATTTTCTAGCAATGTTTGTACACCTGCTGCTCCTTTGCTACAACTTGCCCTCTAGATGTTGTTTCTTGACAGTCCTCTCTTGGGGGCAAATAGCAGCTGGACCAGCCCAGGAACCTTCTCCCGTGACTTTGCCTTCAAAACAGAAGGGGTGGAGTTGGCTTCTTATGAAATCTGAGTGAAGGACAGGGTAAGGAGGGGCTGTGCCTGGTTGCGTAAGGTTCGATCTCTCTATAATGATCTTCTTCTACCTGTTACTTCTTGTCCTGCCTTCTAGTACTTTGGAGAATAGGTTGACCCCCTCTCAATCAATCAATCAATCAATCAATAGAGCTGAAAGGAACTTCAAGGTCTTCTAGTCCAACCCTCTGTTCACGCAGGAGACTATACTATTTCAGACAAGGGGCTGTCCAGTCTCTTCTTAAACACCTCCAGTGATGGAGCACCCACAACTTCTGGTGGCAAGCAGTTCCACTGGTTAATTGTTCTCACTGTTAGGAAGTTTCTCCTTAGTTCAAGGTTGCTTCTCTTCTTGGTTAGTTTCCACCCATTGCTTCTTGTTCTACCCTCAGGTGCTTTGGAGAATAGCTTGACTCCCTCTTCTTTGGGGCAGCCCCTGAGATATGGGAAGACTTCTAACATGTCACCTCTAGTCCTTCTTTTCTCTAGTCCAACCCCCTGCACAAGCAGGAGACCCTACACCATTTCTGACAGATGGCAGTCCAGTCTCTTCTTGAAAGCTTCCAGTGATGAAGCTCCCACAACTTCCGAAGGCAACTTCTGTTTTTGTTCTCACTATCAGAAAATTCCTCCTTTCCAGGTTGAATCTCTCCTTGATCAGTTTCCATCCATTATTCCTTGTCTGGCCTTCAGGTGCTTTGGAAAGTAGCTTGACCCCCTTCCTCCTCTCTGGGGCAGCCCCTCAAATCTTGGAAGATGCTCTCATGTCTCCCCTGGTCCTTCTCTTCACTAGACTAGCCAGGCCCAGTTCCTGCAACCGTTCATCCTATGTTTTAGCCTCCAGTCCCCTCATCATCCTGGTTGCTCTTCTCTGCATTCTTTCTAGAGTCTCAACGTCTTTTTTTATAGTGTGGGGACCAAAACTGGATGCAGAATTCTAGGTGTGGCCTTATTAAGGCTTTATAGAGTGGTATTAATACCTCCCTTGATCTTGATTGTAGCTCTCTGTTAATGCAGTTTAGGATTGCATTGTTCTCTGTGTCCTCTGGTCCACCTTTGCAGATTCTGGAACCTCACCATCAACTGCTAAAACCTCAGGTTCTGTTATGTTCCCTTCCTTCTCCTTCTCTTCCTCTCCACAAACCCTTCTAGCCCTGAAGATGTTATGTAGTTTGCATCATGAAACAACTGCAAGAAAACAACTAACAACTAAGCACCAAGGACACCCCCCCAAGTCCTCCTCCTCCTCCTCCTCCTCTCCCTCCCCCCTCTATCCATAACTTGAAATGCTCATCTCTTTAAACCCCAGATCAATACAGAACATTCTGCCTTTAGCAGGAGTTGGCAACAACATGGCAAACTTTGAAGATTAATATAACTGAGATCTACAATTCTCTTTCTGGCTAACTTGAACTTAAAATTAAGTATAGATTAAATATCCTGCACTTCAAGCAACCCAAGTTTAATATTTAGAGGCTCTTTGATGTGGTGGAACATCTACTTTCTTTCTTTCTTTCTTTCTTTTTTGCTGTGCTATTTTTTTTTTCTGAATGTCGATTTTCTTTGATTAACTTCATTTTTTAAAAAAAAGTCTGCTAAGAAGGTAATGGAGAAAAAGATGCCTCTTTAGTTGACTGAAGATGGTGATTTTATGATAAAGAGCAAAAGCTGTTTTAAAATGGGATTAGGCGTCAAGGGAAATATTTTTTTTTAACTTATGGATGGACTAAACCCACTTCTCAGCAGTCTTGAAAGAACTTCAGTCGTCCAGAAGAATTGATTAGATGCCATTAAGTTGGTGTTGACTCTTAGGAACCCTATAGATAATTTTTTTTCTCCAAGACAATCTTCATCCAGTCTTCAACTGGTCCTTTCATTCTATCAACGGTGTCACTGGAATTGAGAACATCCATCTTGCTGGTCATAATCTTCTCCTTCCTTCCAACTTTCTCAGGATAATGGATGTCATGGCCTGCCAGCGGAGCTGGTGGCAGACTCAGACAGGAGATCGGAGAGGAACATGGGCCAGTCCTGGAGTCTGGGGAAGCCTCTGATGAGGGCTCTGCATCGGAGGCAGAGAGAGAGCCAGGGCCGTCTGACAGTTGTCAGCTGCCTTCGGAGTCGGACATCAAATGGGGCAAAAGAACAACTGGATCCTGTTCCCAGTGTGCGCATGTGCAGAGTTCCCAGATGAAGGGAACAGCTAAAGAACAAGGGTCGACTCAGGAGTAAAGCCTCAGGTGGACGGTGAACGGCCCCTCCCATAGGGAATAAAGAGGAGCGAAAAGGGAGGGGAGTTTGCAGGAGACAATTGGGTTTGTGACTCTGAGATTTCTTCCCAAGTTTTGAAGATATCGCCTGGCAGCTCTCCAAGCCAGATAAGGTCTGTGACTGTCAATTCTCCCTTGAAAGACTTTGCTGGATGTGAATGAGAGGAATTCACAGTAACTTAATAAAAAGGAGTTTTTGTCGGGACAAGGAGTCTGCTTCATGCTCTTGGGAAGCCTACGTCAGAACAATGGACTTCGTTTTTCATTTCATGCACTTCAGTGAATTTCATTTCATGGACTTCAATGAATTTGAATTTCCAGAAATGAATGTCGTCTCTGGAGGCGAAAACATATGAAGGAAGGGTTGCAGTAATTGGGTGTGTCTAGTTTAATGATAAAAAGGACAAAGGGTGACATAATAGCAGTGTTCCAATATTTGAGAGGTCGACACAAAAAAGAGGGGGGTAAACTTATTTTCCAAAGCACCCGAAGGCAGGAGAAGAAGCAATGGGTGGAAACTCATCAAGGAGAGAAGCTACCTGGAACTAAGGAGAAATTTCCTGATAGTGAGAACAATTAACCAGTGGAACAACTTGTCACCAGAAGTTCTGAATGCTCCATCACTGGAGGTTTTCAAGAAGAGGTTGGACAGCTGCTTGTCTGAAATTGTATAGGCCAGGGTGTCCTGCTTGAACAGGGGATTGGACTAGAAGCATGGGTGAAATGCTCTCGGTTCGGACCGGATCGCCCAATCCGGTAGCGATGGAGGCGGGTGGTTCGGAGAACCGGTAGCAAAAATCCCTGCCCCCCCCATGCCCAGCTGAGCTGCACAATAATCAGAGGCTTTTTTTTTTTTTTTTACTTTTAAAAGCATTTTTTCTACAACCTCTTCGACGGGAAAAAATGCTTTTAAAAGAAAAAAAAAAGCCTCTGATGATCGCACGGCTCAGCTGGGATCGTCAAAGGCTTTTAAAAGAAAAAAACACACCCCTTTTTTTTCTTTTAAATGCCTCTGACGATCCCAGCTGAGTGGCCTGATCGTCAGAGGCATTTAAAAGACAAAAAAAAAAAAGCCTCTGCCGATCAGGCCACTCAGCTGGGATCGTCAGAGCCTTTTGAAAGCATTTTTTTAACAACCTCTTCGCCGAAGAGGTTGTAGAAAAAAATGGTTTTAAAAGTTAAAAAAAAAAAATTGGCCACGCCCACCGTCACATTACCCCCCCACCAAGCCACGTCCACAGAACCAGTAGTAACAAATTTTAGATTTCACCACTGACTAGAAGCCCTCCAAGGTCTCTTCCAGCTGTATTTTGATTGATTGATTGATAGGTTCACTTGAGCCTGATGATTTGTGATTTCAGTGAGACCTTGGATGGGTTTATTCAATGATTCACAGACTCACAAGAATCAAAATTTGGGCACTTGGGGATAGGGGAGACATGTATTTACAAGAATTGCAGCATCCTGGAGTCACTTGTTCACCATTTGGGACCTTCCCAGTTGGCTGCCGACAAACAAAGTCACTGGGGGAAGCCAGACTTGATTAATGACCACCTGACTCACTTAACAAATATGGCGAATAAGGGTGTCAAATCAGGCCCGATTCACTTCACCTCCTTGCTTAGGAGATTCTTAGTCACAATTATGGGTTGTAAATTCGAGGATTATCTGTACAGGTAGCCCCCAACTTACAACAGCTCGTTTAGTGACCGTTCAAAGTTACAACGGCACTGAAAAAAAGTGATTTACGACCGTTTTTCACACTTACGACTGTTGTAGCATCCCCACAGTCGTGATTTACATTCCTATGCTTGACAACCGACTCACATTTATGACGGTTGCAGCGTCCCGGAATCACGCGATCCCCTTTTGCAACCACCTGACAAGCAAAGTCACTGGGGAAAAGCCAGATTCACTTAACAACCGGGTTACTAATTTAGCCATTGCACTGATTCATTTAACAAAGGTGGTAAGAAAAGTTGTAAAGCAAAGCAAAGCTCAGTTCACAAGTTTCTCGCTTAACAACTTAAACCAGGAGTCGGCAACCTGCGGCTCTGGAGCCGCGTGTGGCTCTTTCATCCCCCTGCTGCGGCTCCCTGTCGCCAGTCAGCTCCACAATTGATAGGGCTTTCAGTTAGGATAGGTAGAGGGAAAAGGACGCTGTGCTAGGGAGAGACTCTATGGTGGCGGTGAAACTGTACTTCCGGTCAGCAGAGGAAAAAAGGATGCCGTGCTAGGAGGAGACTTTATGGTGGGGGAACCGGACTTCCGGTCGTCTCCAGAATTGAACGTGGGGCTTCCGGTCGTCTCCAGAATTGAATGTGGGACTTCCGGTCGGCTCCAGAATTGAACGTGGAGTTCAGATTACTTTACAGTCCGCTGCAATTCATATTAGAAGAATCTTGGTATCTGTAAACTTATGAGTGTGTAACCTGGATACATGCTGTTAGTATTCACAGACTCCCAACATCTTTTAAGATTTTGCAGGTGCCTAACTGATGTCGATGAATGCATCGAAAACCCATATCAGAATGGCGCCCTGTGTGAGAATACATATGGTGCTTATAACTGTAACTGTATTCATGGATTTGGAGCAGGGTGAAATGTAAAATCTGTTACTACCGGTTCTGTGGGCGTGGCTTGGTGGTGGTGGGTTATGTGACTGGGTGGGCGTGGCCAACTTTTTTTTTTTTTTAAACTTTTCAAAGCATTTTTTCTAATGCTTTGAAAAGCCTCTGCCGATCAGGCAACTCAGCTGGGATCGTCAGAGACTTTTCAAAGCATTTTTTTGCAAAAGTTTTACAATTACATTTTCACCCCATTTCCCCCCCTCAACCCACCCAAATCTCCCAACCCAAAGCATTTTTTGTACCACCTCTTCGGCCAAGAGGTTGCAGAAAAAAATGCTTTGAAAAGCCTCTGATGATCCCAGCTGAGCCGCGCGATCGTCAGAGGCTTTTTTTGTTAACTTTTAAAAGTATATTTTCGTCCGAAGAGGTTGTAGAAAAAATGCTTTTAAAAGTAAAAAAAAAAAAGCCTCTGATGATTGTGCGCCTCAGCTGGGTGTGGGTGTGGGGGGCAGGGATTTTTGCTACCGGTTCTCCGAACCACCCGCCGCCATCGCTACCGGATCGGGCGATCTGGTCCGAACCGGGAGCATTTCACCCCTGATTTGGAGAAAAACCTTGTGTTGAGGTCCTTAACAAATACTCTTCAGCTTCCTGGAACATTGGCTTAGCCAAAGTAATTGGAATAATCATTTCCATAACAATAATCTAAGACCTTTGTGGCTCTTTGAGTGTTTAAGGTTGCCGACACCTGACCTAAACTTTGAGCTCCATTATGGCCGTAAGGCGAGGATTATCTCCATTCCTTTTTCTGGGTCTTGGAACAAGATGCACACAAAATATATTATTTCCCTCCCCCCCTTCACTTTCTTAAACCCAAACTCCCAAGCAGCCTTAGATATTTCTGAAATAAATGAGCCTCTCAGGATCAATATCCGAAGTTTGAGACTGGCGAAAAAGGCTTTTTTTTCCTTGTCACCCGGGGAATAATGAGCTTTTAATGCTCTCATTTGCTGAGGGTTTGAGAACTTCCCTTTGCAGATGTTTAATTCTCGGCCCGCGGATAGAGAGCCAAGAGCCATCGATCCTGGAATTAGAAAAGAGCTTTGCAAAAGAACATATTTTTCTACCCCCTGCCATATCGATCTTTATCTACCCATCCGAGGCCGGGTCAGTTTAACTCTCAAGTTGTTTAAAAGTTCGGGAGACTTTTGGCCAAAAAGCACCCCGACGAGGATGCGTGTCAAACAGGGAGAGATCCATAAAACCCACAGAGGAGAGTATTTGTAGCTCGGGGTTGGACTGTGGGGGTCCTTGGTGCTCTCGGAGTTTGGTTGTTTTCTTGCAGGCATTTCGTGGCCCAACTAGGGAATATGATCAGGGCTAGAAGGGAGTGGGATTTGAGGAGAGGAGGAAGAGGGGAGAGGAGAACTGTGGGATCCTTGATGCTCTCTGGGTTTGGTGGTTTTCTTGCAGACATTTCATGACCCAACTAGGTAACATCATCAGGGATGGAAGGGAGTGGGGTTTAGGAGGAGGAGGAGGAGGAGGAGGAGGAGGAAGAGAACTGTGGCATCTTTGTTTCTCTCTAGGTTTGG
>NW_026844114.1:532680-777680 GCF_029531705.1 Pantherophis guttatus
AGTGGGGAGAAGGGGAAGAAGGAAAAGGAGAAGAAGGAAAAGGAGGGGGAGGAGGAGGAAGAGAACAAGAGGAAGAGGAAGAAGAAGAGGAGGAGGAGGAGAGGAAAGGACTGTGGGGATCTTGGTGCTCTCTGAGTTTAATTGTTTTCTTACAGACATTTTGTTATTTGAGTTGTTTTCTTGCAGATGTTTCATTACCCAAGTAGGTACCACTTCTGCAAAATTTGGACACTGGCAGCATCCTGGGGTCATGTGGCTGCCGTTTACATCTCTTCCCAGGTAGTATCTGACAAGCAAAGTCAATGGGGGGAAGCTAGATTCGCTTAACAACGGTATAATTCACGTAACAATGCCACAATTGCATCAAAAAAATGTCGTAAAATGAGGCGCGATTCCCTCAGCAAAGGCCTTGCTCAGCCACAGACATTCCAGTCTCAATCTATGGTCGTAAGTCGAGGACTACCAATAGATATTTGAGAATATTTAAATTAACATAAAGAATTACGGGCAGCATTGATTTTCCTCGGTGCCGAAGAGTTCTTCGCCAATTGGAACTAGATTCTTTTGTGTAAAAGTTTGGAGGATTTGAATCGCGGGGAGAATTTTATTAAACGGGTAAAATCAATTTACACGTTCACAAAAGGCACAATTCCCTGTTGCGAATGCCGAATTAACAAAACCTTGTGAAATAGAATAAAGGACTAGATAAAGGCGCCTCTTGTCCCCATTGCTATTTATTTTAGCTCTGGAAGTATTGAAGAGAGATATAAGATAAGATGACAGAATTGCTGGAATGAAGATTAAAAAGAGAAACTTAATAAATTGTAAGATTTGCCAACAACCCGTGATAATTTTTTTGAAGAGCCTCCGGAAGGAATAAAAATATTAATGGGATATTGATGGACTTAAGGGTATTAGCCAGCTTTTAGCTGAAAAGACAGAGATATTATTAACCGAGAATACGATCTTCAAAAAACAAATGGCATTGATGGGAAAAACTGCTTTTAAGACTGAGAAAAAAAAAAAGGAAGATACTTGGGTATCGCTGTGACTAATATGAATTGTACATTACAGCGGAATAATTATGTGGAGACATGGAATGAGATTAGAGAGAAATTAATATTGTCACTGTTGGCGAGAAATGTCCGTGATAGAAATTAATGTTTTGCCAAGGAGTTTTTGGTTTGGAACAATGCTTATTCTGACAATTGCTGTACCACTTAAACAGTGGTGGAAAAGTAGATCTCAGTTTATATGGCAAGGGAGGGGGAAAAAATCAAGAGTTAAATAGAAACTACTTCAAAATGCAAACAGGAGCATGGAGAATTGGTCTTCTGATTTTTCACAGAAAACGTCACATTCTGTCTTCTGCTGCTCAATTTCAAATCATTTCCTCCTCCTCCTCCTCCTCCTCCTCCTCCTCCTCCTCCTCCTCCTCCTCCTCCTCCTCCTCCTCCTCCTCCTCCTCAACAAACACCCTCCCATCTAGCACTGATGATGTTATCTAGTTCTGTCATGAAATGTCTGCCAGAAAACAATCTCAGAGAGCACCAAGATCCCCATAGTCCTTTCCTCTCCTCCTCCTCCTCCTCTTCTTTTTCTCTTTCTCCTCCTCCTCCTCCTCCTCTTCCTCCTCCTCCTTCACAAAATCCCACTCCCTTCTAGCACTGATGATGTTATCTAGTTGGGTCAGGAAATGTCTGACAGAAAACAAAATCTCAGAGAGCACCAAAGACCCCACAGTTCTCTTCCTCCTCCTCCTCCTCCTCCTCTTCCTCCTCCTCCTCCTCCTCCTCCTCCTCCTCCTCCTCCTCCTCCTCCTCCTCCTTCACAAAATCCCACTCCCTTCTAGCACTGATGATGTTATCTAGTTGGGTCAGGAAATGTCTGCCAGAAAACAAAATCTCAGAGAGCACCAAAGACCCCACAGTTCTCTTCCTCCTCCTCCTCCTCCTTCCCCTCCTCCTCCCTCTCCTCCCCCTCCTCCTCCTCCTCCTCTCTCCTCCTCCTCCTCCTCCTCCTCCTCCTCCACATTCACAAAACCCTACTCCCTTCTAGCACTGATGATGTTATCTAGTTGGGTCAGGAAATGTCTGCCAGAAAACAACTAATCTCAGAGAGCACCAAAGACCCCACAATTCTCCTCCTCCTCCTCCTCCTCCTCCTCCTCCACATCCACAAAACCCTACTCCCTTCTAGCACTGATGATGTTATCTGGTTGGGTCATGAAACGTTGGCAAGAAGACAACCAAGCTTAGAGACAGAGGCGGACTTCACCTCATTTAACAATCGGTTCGCCCAGAATTGAACATGTGTACACGTGCGCCTTGCACACATGGGCGCTGCGTCAAAAACACAGCGATTGTATAGGACGGGATAGCTTCGCTCGTGCGCGCGCCTTGCACACATGCGTGTGGCATCAAAAACACGGCAATTGTATAAGACGGGATAGTGCCAGGGCAGTTGGGCGAGCCCATCCGCTGGCCCTAACTACCGATTCGCCCGAACCGGCTGAATCTCACTCTGCTTAGAGAGCACCAAGGACCCCACAGTTCAACTCAGAGCTACAAATATTCTCTTCTATGGGTAGCCCGGGAGTAGTTTCAAAACCACGGAGCTACGCCTCTACCCCCACTTTGCCTCGCTTGCAAATTGCAAGTTTTAATTTCACGCTCTCTGGAAGGAGTGCAAATTCTGATCCCTATCCAAATCAAATCAAACTGCCAATGTACTTAAGTAATTAATTCCATCCCTTTCTAGGGCTGCCTGACTGCACAAGGGCTGCGAGGAAGACGTAATATCAGGAAAGAAAGTTTTGTCACCCCAGGGATCAATAAAACCCCTCTCCAACATATAAAAATTAGTCTGAAAGGACCTTGAATTAGCCTAGCCCAAGGCCTAACAGATGTTCTAATGTGCCTCTAATGTACCATAATACGGTTTATTATATTTTGGGGAGAATGAAGGGGTGTGGGGGTTTTTTTTTGCATTTAAAGGCATAGGTATAAATGTTGGTTATAGGACAACGGGGGCTCAAAAATGGCAAGAGAGCAGCAATAAAGATGGAATGGCTAAAATAAGTCGCAACAGGGATAAGGAAATCTTTAGAACGGGAGTTACCAACCAATCTGTGGACTTCAATTCCCAGAATTCCCCAGCCAGCCAATTGCTGGCTGGGGAATTCTGGGAGTTGCAAGTCCACAAGTCTTAAACGTGCCAAGATTGGACATACCGTCTCTTGACAAAATAAAATGTAAAACAATATGCATTTCAAAAATTTTTTGAATGGTGACAGGTTTTGCGGATTGTTTAGCCTCGTGATTCAGTCACGCGCAGCACCCAAGTGTCAAATCTACGAGATTGGCAGCGCCCTAAATCTGATTAAATAAAAATAAACATATAAAAATAAATATTGTTAAAACATGCTCTATTTCTCTCTTTTCATCCCTTTTAAAAAATAACCCCACCACCAGGTTTCCTCCGGGCGGGATTCTCTCTGTTTGAAAGATGCTTGAAAGCATCGCGATTTTCAGCAGAAAAGGGTTTATTTTGGCCTTTGACCAGTGGTGAAATCCAATTTTTTTTTTACTACCGGTTATGTGGGCGTGGCTTGGTGGGCGTGGCTTGGTGGGTGTGGCAGGGGAAGGATACTGCAAAGTCTCCATTCCCACCCCACTCCAGGGGAAGGATACTGCAAAATCCCCATTCCCTCCCCACTCCTGGGGGAAGGATATTGCAAAATCCCCATTCCCACCCCACTCGGGGGCCAGCCAGAGGTGGTATTTGCCGATTCTCCGAACTGCTCAAAATTTCCACTCCCGGTTCTCCAGAACCTGTCAGAGCTTGCTGGATTTCACCCCTGCCTTTGACCCCCGGGGACGCTGCCACCGTCATAAATGTGAACTGGTAGCCAAGCATCTTAATTTTTGATCACATGATTGTGGGGAGGCTGCAACATTCTAAGGGTGAAAATTGGTTGTAAGGCTCTCTTTTTCAGCGCCGTTGTAACTTTGAAACGGTCACTAAATGAATGGTTAAGTCGGTTGCAACTTCCTGCGTTGCTGGCCTGCATTGATTACTAATCCAGCCACATCAAGAGAATGCGCTACAGAGGATGACTTAAAAGCAAGGCGTAAACCATCAAAATAAGGGTGTTTTCCACTTGCAAGGCATGAGTCACCCGGGGAAAAACGAAGGGATGATAAAATTACGTATTTTAAGACGTTGAGCCTGAGTGACAGCTTTCGGGGTTATGAGAAGGGACATGCAACACACTGGGCAGGTAAAGGCTGTTGTTAGAGAAGAGATGTCCATAGATACATAGATACGGCTGGGATATAATATAATAATATAGCAATAGCAATAGCGCTTATATACCGGTTCACAGTGATTTCCAACCCTCTCTAAGTGGTTTACAGAGTCAGCCTCTTGCCCCCGACAATTTCGGTCCTCATTTTACACACCTCGGAAGGACGGAAGGCTGAGTCAACCTTGAGCCTGGTGAGATTTGAACTGCTAAATTGCAGGCAGCCGGCAGTCAGCAGAAGTAGCCTGCAGTACTGCACTCTCACCACTGCGCCACTGCGGCTCATACTGACTTAAATATCATATCATATCATATCGTATATCATATCATATGATATCATATCATATCATATTATATCAGAGTCTTGGTGGAGCAGCGGACTAAAGCGCTGTTAAATAGCACTTAAGTAGCACTTAGTTGCCAGCTGCCTGCAATTACTGCCAGTTCAAATCTCACCAGGCTCAAGGTTGACTCAGCCTTCCATCCTTCCGAGGTAGGTAAAACGAGGACCCGGATTGTGGGGGCAATAAGCTGACTTTGTATAAAAAAAAGAACACCGCTTGGGAGGGAGGGGGGCGAAAGCCCTACTAAGCAGGAATATACAACAGTATGAAGGCTGTTGCTTAACGCATTGTAAGCCCCCCTGTGTCTCCGGAGAAGGGCGGCATATAAATCGAACCAATAAATAAATATCATATCATATATATGATATATGATATATGATATGATATATTTTATCAGTTTATATAATTTATAAAAATTTCTAAAGTAAATATAATTTATAGTTATAATTTATAATAATTATAATTATTACAATAATAATTGCAATGATAATTTATAATAATGATTATTTATAATAAGAAGCAACTGGGCAGCCATTTGCCAAAAGCTGGTCTCCTGTATGAGCCGGGGGGTTGGGCTGGATGACCTCCAAGGTCCCTTCCAACTCTGTTACCGTTATTGAGTTAATTTAATTTAAAATCACTGGCAAGAGTCATCAAGAATCTTAAAATATATTGTGGCAAAAAAGAAGAAGAAGAAAAGAATGTAAAATCAGGCAACGTTACGCGATGACTCATTTAAGGACCGTCACGACTTACAAACATAATTGCGGGCTCAATTACGGTTGTATGTCAAAGAATACGTGCATTACAATTTATAAGTCACCTGACTTCCAGTGACGCTGGGTGTCATTTGCAAAGGCCTTAAAATATGAAAAACAGGATAATAAAAGCGAAAGGAATAAAAACGGGTAAAGATGGCTGAATAATAGATCCAGTGGATCAAAAATTCACAGAAATGAAATCAAGAATCGTCTGCCACTCATGAAATGGGGAGAGACAGATTGGTCTAGTGCCGTGATGGCGAACTTACGGCACGAGTGCCACAGGTGGCACACGGAGCCATATCTGTGGGCACACGAGCATTGCCCTACCTCAGTCCAGCACGCATGTGCGCATCTAGCCAACTGATTTTCGGGCCTTCCGGGCCCACCGGAAGTCAGGAAACGGGCTGTTTCTGGGCCTCCGGAGGGCCTCCGGGGGAGTGGGGAAGGCTGTTTTCATCCTCCCCAGGCTCCTAGAAAGGCTCTGGAGCCTGGGGAGGGCAAAAAAAAATGGGCCTACTGGGCCCACTGTGCCATCGCGTGCCAAAAGCGGGGGGGGAGTGGGGTGTGTGTCACACGCGTATGTGTGGGGGGACGGGGCGCATTGAATTATGGGTGTGGGCACGCGCACGCGCAATCTCCCCCATTACCCCCACTTTTGGCACACGACGGCAAAAAGGTTAGCCATCACTGGTCTACTGGTTAAGGCACCAGGCTAGAAAGTGGGAGACAGTGAGTTCTAGTTCTGCCTTGTTCATGGAAGCCGGTTGGGTGACTTTGGGCCAATCAGCAGGAGACAGTGAGTTCTAGTCCCGCTGAAAGTGAGTTGATAAATGAATTGCACCTCATTTTATGACCTTTCTTGCTACAGTTGTTAAGGGAATCACTGCAGCTGTTAAGTGACTCATGCAGTCATTAAGTGAATCTGGCTTCCTTCCTTGACTATGCTTGTCAGAAGCTGGCTGGGAAGATCACAAAAAGGTGATTCTGGTCTGTGACTGTCAAAAAAGATTGAAGACTGACAAATCAGTAAAATCTGCATTTATTTATTTTCAATTAGGAAAGCTGTTGCCCATGGCAAAGTGAAGGAACAAGAGATGGCGTAGGGCGGTGATGGCTAACCTTTTTGCCATCGCGTGCCGGGAGGGGGAAGGGGTGAGGGAGGTTCGCGTTCGTGCGTGCCCACACCCATAATTCTATGCGCCCAACCCTGTGCATGCATGCGTGACTCCCTTCCCACCCCCGCTCCTAGCACGCAGAGAGGCTCTGGAGGCTGGGGACAGCAAAAAAGTCACTTCCTGTCCAACCAGAAGTTGGGAAAGAGGCCGTTTCGGACCTCCGGAGGGCCTCCGAGGGAGTGGGGAAGGTTGTTTTCGCCCTCCCCAGATGCATAGAGAGGATCTGGAGCCAGGTGAGAAAGAAAAACAGGCCTTCCCTGCCCTCCCCAAGCCCTCTGGAGGCAGGAAACAGACTGTTTCTCTACTTCTGGTGGACCCAGAAGGCCCGAAAATCATGGAGCTGAACTGGCGTGCCTACTGATACGGCTACACGTGCCACAGGTGGCACTCGTGCCATAGGTTCGCCTTCACGAGCATAGGGTTTCCTGCTTGAGCAGGGGGTTGGACTAGAAGACCTCCAAGGTCCCTTCCAACTCTTGTTTTTCTTCCTGGACAAAAAGAGTGTTTTTATCCTAGGTTTCTGTTGATATGACATTTCTTCCATGGGCTCCATCTTGATTTAATGATTCTTTGCACTCTCTCTCTCTCTCTTTTTAAACTACCTCTCCGTTTGGTGTGTTTGGTGAAGTTGTGAAAGGCACACAATCCTGTAACAAACCTTCGAGAATGAGTAGAGGGTGGCTTTGAATCAAACCAGGTTTGTTTGGGAAACTGCGCCAAGCCAAAAAAAATGGTATGAACAAGGAGGTGAAAACATTGCAATTTGACCTCTTCATATATGGGCTTGTCAACCAAAAAAGTTAGCTTTAATTTTTGCATGCTTCAGAGTGAGCCCTCTTGGGGGTTTTAGGAAACCCCCCAAATTTAATCCTGACATCCCTTATGGTGATGTCATTCTTGGGGTGTCATGAACCCTATTTGGTGACCGTTCCAGGTCTGGATACAGGGTAACCCCGTGATTGTTAGAGAACAGTGTGCAAAAATATGCTTGGGAATGAAGAGTTTTTGGCTTAGATCGGTGTTTCTCAACCTTTGCTGCAGGGGAATTCTGGGAGTTGAAGTCCTCCCATCTTTAAGAGGTCAAGATTGTCAAAAATGGTAGGTCGTCTAGTCCAGGGGTCTGCAACCTTAAACTCTCAAAGAGCCATTTGGACCCACTTCCCACAGAAAAGAAAACACCGGGAGCCTGTTGTGGCCCATCAGTGGCCGGTGCAGCTAGTAGCTGATTCCGACAGCGAGGAGGCTGGTGTGGTGCTGCGCCAGCAGCCTGTGCAGCTGGCACTCAAGTCGGACAATGAGGAGGCTGGAGAAGATGTGGTGCCAGGGGTGGGGATTCAGCCAGGGCCTTCAGAACCTCCCTTAAGTGAAGAGGACGAAGAGGAGGAGCCTCTTCTCAATGCACGGGCACACAGAGCTGCCAAAAGGCAGGAGTGGCTCCTCAGGAGGAGGTCTCCTCGAGAGTAAGGCTTGGGGCTAATTGGCCACTCCCTTAGCCTATTTAAGGAGGAACGCCAACAGAAGCAATTTGCAGGGAACAACTTCATTCACATAACTTCGTGTCTTGTCTTGCTTATCTTATCAGCTTCCTGCAAATTGCTTCTGGGCATTCTGCCGACCACAGTAAGCTTTCAGTATTATTCTTTGAATTCTTGGTGGCTGTTAATGCAGTTAATTAACAGCAATTGTTGTAAAAAAACTGTTTTATTCAGTAAACTAAGGTTTGAACGGACTTCGTGTGTGCTGCGTTCTTTGGGGTCCGTAGCTGGGGAAGAACAGAGCCACAAAACCCTTCCCGTGCCTGACTATTTCTTGAGATGCCACAAAACTAGCATATGTAGTTGAATTAAACATTCTGTTTTCTTCTGAAACTTTTCTTTTCTTGGATTTATCCATGGTTGGCCTACCAGGGGTTGAAAAAGCGTAATAAATTGTGTGCTGGCAGGTGTCGCACATTAGCAGTTGTGTCACAGGGAGCCTCAGCAGAGGGGTGAAAGAGCCACATGCGGCTCCAGAGCTGCAGGTTGCTGACTCTGGGTCTCGTCCATTTTCTGGAATGGCTCCAGACTGAGCGCAGAAAAAAATATCCCCCCAAAATAAAAGGAATGTGAAATGAAGCTGGACGTTCGTTTGTACCTTGGCTGTCCTGCAAGAATTGACCCCAAATTTTGCACCTTTAAGATTTGATGCTTGCATCCCTTTCCCAAACCATGGGGCCTGGTGGCGCAGCTGGCTAATAGCGTGTTATTAACATTCAGCTGCCTGCAATTACTGCAAGTTCGAATCTCGCCAGGCTCAAGGTCGACTCAGCCTTCCATTCCTTTCAAAGGTAGGTAAATTGAGGACCCAGATTGTGGGGGCAATAAGCTGACTTTGTATAAATATACAAAAGGATGAAGGCTATTGCTTAACGCATTATAAGCCGCCCTGAGTCTCCGGAGAAGGGCGGCATAGAAATCAAATTAAAAAAAAAAAATGTGCTCGGATGCCTTTCGGAGATTGTTTTCCAAGGATTTGCAAAGATTCGGTTAATCGGGATTGTCGGATTTGCAGATGTCCAGCGAAGCATCTGGTGCTCTTTGCTATTTTCATCCCAGGGAGCGCAAACGCCTTGCGAGCGGGGACGAGAAAAGCTCTTGTCAGCAATTGCATAACACCGTCGCGTTATGTAATCTGTCAAAGGCGAAACCCTTGATTTGTTTTGATCGGGCTTTGGCATTGTTGGTTGGTACCCGGTGCACATGGGAAGACAGTCAGGATATGCAAAACACGAAAGCCAAACAGCCGGCGGCTCTTGGAAACGGAACATGTCCGTATTGTGGCTCGTAATGTCCCCGGACAATGCTCTAAAATGGATCTCTTCCAGCTGACCGGCTTTGAATGATGCTTGTTTATATTCCAGTCAGAGGACAAAAGGGAGCTTTCCAAACATGTGTGATGGGGATGGGATTTGGTTTGTGCCAAGGTTGCTCCTTCCCACTAAAGTCTGATCTGTGAGGTCCTCGGTGCTCTCTGAGCTTGGTGGTTTTCTTGCAGATGTTTCATGACCCAGCTAGGTAACATTATCAGTGCTAGAAGGGAGTGGGGAGATGGAGGAACAGGAGGAGGAGGACTGTGGGCTCCTTGGTGCTCTCTGAGCTTGGTGGTTTTCTTGCAGACGTTTCATGACCCAGCTAGGTAACATTATCAGTGCTAGAAGGGAGTGGGGAGGTGGAGGAACAGGAGGAGGAGGACTGTGGGCTCCTTGGTGCTCTCTGAATTTGGTGGTTTTCTTGCAGACGTTTCATGACCCAGCTAGGTAACATTATCAGTGTTAGAAGGGAGTGGGGAAGTGGAGGAACAGGAGGAGGACGACTGTGGGGTCCTTGGTGCTCTCTGAATTTGGTGGTTTTCTTGCAAACGTTTCATGACCCAGCTAGGTAACATTATCAGTGTTACAAGGGAGTGGGGAGGTGGAGGAACAGGAGGAGGACGACTGTGGGCTCCTTGGTGCTCTCTGAATTTGGTGGTTTTCTTGCAAACGTTTCATGACCCAGCTAGATAACATTATCAGTGCTAGAAGGGAGTGGGGAGGTGGAGGAACAGGAGGAGGAGGAGGACTGTGGGCTCCTTGGTGCTCTCTGAGCTTGGTGGTTTTCTTGCAGACGTTTCATGACCCAACTAGGTAACATTATCAGTACTAGAAGGGAGTGGGGTTTGCAGATGTTTCATTACCCAACTAAATAACATAATCAGTGGTAGAAGAGAATGGGGTTTGCTCTTTGTTTATACATTAGTGCTGTGATGGCGAACACATGGCACACGTGCCACAGGTGGCATGCATAGCCGTATCAGTGGGCATGTGAGCTCAGCTCCGGCAGGAATATGCGCACCAACCAGCTGATTTTGAGGTCTTCTAGGCTCACCGGAAGTTGTCGAACGGGCTGTTTTCGCCCTCCCCAGACTCCTAGAGAGGCCCTGGAACCAGGTGAGCCCCAGGACCTGGGGGAACGGGGGTGGGTGGATTTGCGCATGCATGCGCAGGGCGCATAGAACTATGGGTGTGGGCATGTGCCCCCCACCCCCCGGGTATGCGATGGCAAAAAGGTTAGCCATCACTGCATTAGTGCCTTGTTCTGTCCAGCTTGCCCTGTACAGGTAGTTCTTGATTTACAACAGTTCATTTAGTGACTGGACAAGGTTATAATGGCACTAAAAAATCGACAAGACAATTTTTCACACTTCTGACCGTTGCAGCATCCCGATGGTCGTGTGATTGACATTTGGGTACTTGAATGATGGTTCATATTTATGACGGTCGCAGTGTCCCCCGGGGTCGTGTGTTCCCCTTTTGCGACATGCAAAGTCAACGGGGAAGCCAGATTCACTTAACAACGGTGTTGCTAATTTTGACAGATTCGCTTAACAAACGTGGCGAGAAAAGTCGTTAAAACGGGGCAAAACTCCCTTAACAAATTTCTCACTTAGCAGCATAAATTGTGGGGCTCAATGGTGGTTATTTAAATCAAGGAATACCTGTATATAGATGGCAAACCCCGCTCGCTTCTAGCACTGATGTTGTAACCTAGTTGGGTCATGAAATGTCTGCAAGGAAAAAACCAAGCTCAGAGAGCACCAAGAACCCCACGATCCTCCCCGTCTGCAAATCCGAAAGAGCCAAGTCGTGACTTGCCCAACCCTAAGCTTGGGTAGTGTTGAATGGTGGTTCTGGCTGAAATCCAGGATGGCATTGCAGTCGGCAAACTTTGTCAAGCCACGAGCCAAAACTGCATCCCCAGGAATGATTAAAAGCATCTAGGAAAACACCACTTGTTTTGGCTCTCCGGCTTAAAAGGGGCAAAAAATCCCTCTGTGGGGCAGCCCCTAACATCTTAATGAAGCCTTCCGGCTAATCCATTCTTCCTGCAAAAGAGGGCCTCATCGAGGGCCAAAGTCTCCACTATTTTTTAACCCCCCCCTCACTTAAACCAAAAACTACTTTTACAAAAAGCGTCCTTTTTGCAAGAATGCCATAAACAGGGCTTGAGAGGCCGTGTTCTCACCCAGCCTTAGCAGAAGCAAGAAACAGACTCCTTGTCACGGAAAAACCCTCTCTTTATTTATCTCCTGTGAATTAATGGCATTCACACACCGAAAAGTCCAGGCAAGAGTCCTTCAAGGAGTTAACTGCACTAACAGACCTGATCAGTTCCTTGAGATAATTGCCAGGCCGCAAAGCTGCAAATCTAAGTTCTGGCAAGCAGTCTTTGGGCCACGAAACACCATGAGCGAAATCTTCAGAAATACGAACGGTTGTCTCCTACGACCACCACTCCCCTTTCCTTCTTATTTGTTCCCCAGCCAGGGAGGGGCCATTCAGCGTCCATATGTGCCTTGCTTCCCGAGTCGATTCCTTGTCCTCCGTTGCTCACCTCTCCTAACTACTCTGCGCATACACTCATCTGGAACAGGTCCCAGCTGTTCTTCCTCCCCACTCGTATCAGCCTCCAAAGGCAGCTGCCTCTCTGGTGGCTGGGAAATGTCGGACAGCCCTGGCTCTATCTCTGCGTCTGACGCAGAGCATCCATCAAAGCCTTCCCTCAATTTCCTCCCCAACTTCCTCATCGTCTGAGTCTGCCGCCAGCTCCGCTGGTAGCTGGTGGGCCACAAGAAGTAGGGAGAAGACGCAGTTTAAATATTAAGTCAGCGTTTCCCAACCTTGACAAGTTTTAAGATCGGTGGACTTCAACTCCCAGAATTCCCCAGCCAGCTGGCTGGGGAATTCTGGGAGTTGAAGTCCACCGATCTTAAAACTCGCAAAAGGCTGTTCTAAGGCATTTAAAACTTTATTAAACACTGTTAATTCCAGTTTTAAAAATGTGCAGCACTCCTTTATCCTTTTCTGCTCTGTCTTCCAATTTTATCTCTGACATTCACTCTTTGCTGTGGACAACTATTGGATTCAGGCCTGAATTTTTTGGGAGGGGTTTAGTATTTTATTCCTGGAAATTCTTTATCACGCCCGAGATGCATTCCTCTGTGTCTGATTATGACGGAAAAAGAAAAAAAAAAAAGACAGACTCAAAAAGGTTTTAAAAACAAAAGCAAAGAGGCTTCGTTTCAAAACTGGGAAGGGCTTTTCAATCCCACCCACTAGCTTTATTCACACAAACATTTTAATTTACAAAGCTGCTGTCATTCATACACCATCAGGATTTCCACAGTGTTCCGAGGATTTAAATACAAGGTCTCACACCAACCCAAGTAAACCAAAAAAAAATAAAAAATAAAAATGGAAACCATAAAATAAAAAGATTTATTCACACACGGGTCCTAGAGTTACCAGCTTCTGTGCAAAGAAAAGGGAGGAGAATTCTCTTAAGACTAGCATGGGAAAACGGCCCCTTGAAATCTGGGATTTAAGACGTTCCTTCTGGACATTCAATTATTATTATTATTTTTCCCGGGATCTGTGTCCATGTTTGCAATGGGCCATGTCTGGGCCTGGATCCTGTGGGAAAAAAAAGAAGGGCTTTCCCCCCTTTTTCCTCAGAGGTATCTGCAGGAGAGGATTTTTTAAAAAAAAAAACCCAAAAAAAACAAGTTGGTGATCATAACGAGATAGTATATATGGATTATTTTCATCTTTCATGAACCTTGCTCTTCTAGACCAGGGGTCTCCATACTGGACAAGTTTTAAGACTTGTGGACTTCAACTCCCAGAATTCCTCAACCAGCTGGCTAGGGAACTCTGGGAGTTGTGGTCCACAAGTTCTAAAATTGCCAGGTTTTCGAGACACCCTGGTCTAGATTAAGGACCTTCCAGCTTCTTCAACCCAATGGGCCTCCAGTTAAGTTCTAGATACCCCTATCAGTTGGTATCTAGTTCCAGATATCTAATTCTACTAGAAACTAGGTATCTAGTATCTAAATATCCCTTCAGTTCTAGATATCCCTACCAGTTGGTATCTAGTTCCAGATATCTAATTCTACTAGAAACCAAGTATCTGGATCTAAATATCCTTCAATTTCTAGATATCCCTACCAGTTGTTATCTAGTTCTAGATATCTAATTCTACTAGGAACTAGGTATCTAGGTATACCTTAAGTTCTAGATATCCCTACCAGTTGGTATCTAGTTCCAGATATCGTTCTACTAGAAACTAGGTATCTAGATATCCCTTAAGTTCTAGATATCCCTACTTGTTGAGAGAAACCTGGAAATGGTAGCCCAATAGTTTCTGGAGGTCTTTAAAGTCAGGAAAACACTGACTCTTGGGAAAGTAGCAGAAGGAATGACAGAACGGATGACCTGGGCAGCGATCCGAGTTTTGCCAGGCGGAAGAAATTCTGTAAGAGGAAGACTCGTGTTCTTCAACTCAACATGGCAAAAAAGATCCTTGGGGGCCAATTGTGCCCAGCGCAACACGAAGGGGTGTACAATTTTTGAACCCAGTACACAGAGAGAGGGGGGGGGAGGGAGAGAGAGAGAGAGAGGGAGAGAGAGAGAGAGAGAGAAAGAGAGAAAGAGAGAGAGAGGGGGGCACCCAGCATCCGCTCAACCGCCAGGAGTGAGGTAGCTTTTCCATCATGTCAATCCAAGTCAGGTATTCCAGGAAGTGACACTGAATTATTTTTTTCTTTTTCAAACTTCCGACAGCTTTTTGCAACAATCGTTTTAATTCCGTGCAGGTCGAGAGCTGCTGCTTGCCTCGGGGTGCCCCAAAAGAGTTCTCCTCTCTGAGGAACCGAGCAAAGCCCCAGAGAGAAATGGCGCCAGATGCTTAAAAGGCAAGTTCTCAGATGTTCTGTCCAAGTCATCTTCTCTCATTTAGGCTCATGGAATATATCAGCGGTGTCCCACCTTGGCAACTTTAAGGCTTGTGGACTTCAACTCCCAGAATTCCCCAGCCAGCCATGCTGGCTGGGGGATTCTGGGAGTTGAAGTCCACAAGTCTTAAAAGTTGCAAGGTGGGACACCGCTGATATATATCGTGTCAGAGGCCAAAAACGAGAAGATCTAGCAGTTGTCCACCCATCAGCCACAACAAAACCCTGGGCTGGCTAGTTTTGAAGGAACCTTCCCAGCCCGCAACACAACGCTGCCCTCTTCGATTTTAACCATTTGGTCACTGGAAAAGCAGATCTACCCCGTTCCTGACAGCCTGTTTGGGTCAGCCATTTCTATGGGTTAGTAAAAGCCCCATCAGGCAACCGAGGACTTAAATCCAGATGATAACTAGATACAATACGTTGAGAAGCATAAAGACAAAAGAGATTCAAACTGGAATCTATCTCGCGTGCGCGCACACACACAGATTAAAAAAAAAAAAAGATTATTGCTCTATAAAAGGACCGGCAGTGTGGGAAGCTGAGGGAGCGAAGGTATTAGGGAGACGGCAAAACCAATGAGCAGCACCTCAACTCTTCAGTACAACATCTGGAGAAGTGGAAATCCTGCCCTCCCTCTTCCCCATGGGTCAGCTGGGAAGGTCAAGGCACAGCCCTAGAAGGTGACCAACTTGCAAAGAGAGTAGTCCTCATGATGGGGAGTGGGGTGCCCGAGTGCCCTGGGCAGTGTCTTCTGCTCTCACGCCGTTGATCTCCAGACTCTATGCTTCTAGTTCCTAATGCCAACTCAACAATTATATTCCACCCCCCCCCCCAGATGAGTTGATCTTGGCCAACGTCAACTGTGGTTGATGGCCAGTCTTCCCTCAATAGGCCAAAGCCTCCCAGGCCTTAGGCTAGTGACATCTATTGCTACTTAGGTAACCAGCTGCCCCCAAAGCTGGTGGGAAGGAAGACTTATAACCAAGAATGCCATGTGTTGGGTTGATCAAGAATGATGTGTTGGGTTCTTACCCCAACGCTCATTACAATCCAGACTGAGATGACAGCAGCTGTCGTCTTTGTAATGGCTACCTTTGACCTCTCGTTTTCCAACCTTACGGTGGGAAGAAGAGATACTGATACACAACCTTGGCAAAAGAGCTTTTTTTGGCCTAGAATGAGTGGGGAACTAGGTTCCTTTTATGACCTGCGGACTTCAGCTCCTAGAATTCTTGAGCCAGTCATGGCTGGCTCAGGAATTCTGGGAGTTGAAGTCCATAGGTCATAAAGCGATCATCGTTTCCTGTGACTGGCCTAAAATCTGATCAAAGCCAAAGGAAAGTTCAAACTTAGTTTCTCGATGGTACAGAACTTACCCATGACGGACTTTTTAAAAAATTCTTCTGCCAAGTTTAAGAGTCAAATGTGAGAATGCAATGTGGTTAAAAAAGGGAAACAGGAAGATATGGCCAGATGTACAAAAGAGAAGACAGGTGTGGATGGCACATTGGCACCTTTAGAAAAGCTGTCGAGATGATGCCAGCTTCGGTGCCATCCTTCCAATGAAAAGTAGAAATCGAGTCGTTGGGAAAAGGTGATGGGGGGGGGGGGAGGAAAAGGAAGGTTCTGTGAATGGGCCAGGGTCAAAGCACAAAGCCCACACTGTAAACAGCAAACAGAGATGTAAACAGTTTAAAATAAACTCGGGGAAAAAAAAAACCCGCCAATCGATCCCCAAATAACTTTTTTTTTTTTTTTTTACACCGGTGAGATCTGATCGCTCTCAATAATAAATTAGCAATCTCCATTCAACATTCATATAACCAGCGACTGAGGTGGGGACGGGGATGACGACTTCTGAGTGAAGGTGGGAGAGATACTTCTGCAGGAACCCCAGTCGTCGTGTCTGAAACCCGGGAGACACCAGGATCCTGGGGCCAAAGGTCTATTGCTTGTAACACAACACAGTCACATCCATTAAGTCAAAGGAAGATCACACCTGGGAGCAGGGAGAGGCTCCCGTCCTTAGGAACGAGGGCAAAAGACCTTAGGAGGAGACCCTCCTGAGATGCTGCTGCTGGCCTCCAGAAATGTCTTGTTGGCACCTGATGCAGCCAAACCAAGAAACGTTGATCGATTTCTAAAGAGCTTTTGTGGGCAACCGAGAAGAAGACCGACACGGACAAAGAGATTGTAAAGTGGAGAACCGGGGCTGAAGCACAACTCAACAACCCAAAGAGCTCTTTCCTTAGCTTTAACGCATTTCTTGCAAGAGGCTTTCAAAATCCTTGAATAAGGCACTTGAATAAGGTCTAAGCCAGGAGTGTCCGCAGCTTTTAAGACCTGCGGACTTCAATTCCCAGAATTCCCCAGCCAGCATGGCTGGCTGGGGAATTCTGGGAGTTGAAGTCCGCCAAAGATCTAAGCTATCACCACAAAAGCGTTAACCTCACCAACGGGAAAGGAAATCGCACGATGGCATCTTGCCCACGAGGCTTCCTCCGCACACACACACGCTCGCACCCACCCAAACATCCCTCAAAAGTGCAGAAGTAAAACGCGAGGACCCCTTGGCAGCACGGAAGCTCGCGGGACATTTGACACGCAATGCGACGTGGCTTGTGCCCTGGGATAGGTAGGATGCGTGGCTGAATGGACCTCAGTAGGAAAAGGGGGAGTTCTCAAAATCTTAATTCGGGGCCACGGGTTCAAAACAGGGCTTGTCAACACCCTAAATTTTTGATCCAACTCTACCCCCCCAAAAAACAGGCTAATTTCAAATGATAAAAGAGAAACATTCGGTAGTGTGAAACGTCTCTTGGGAAATTGTTTTAGTTTAGATTAGTTCACCTTGGATCTCAAAAGGATCTCTTTTGAGCTCTGTCTTGTCAATCAGGGCTGTGTAGAATGAAAAACCTTGCAAGCCACGTTACATCCACAAATAAGACTGATATTCATGGTCTAAAACTGGCTGCACATAACTAAGGAACGCCGATATTTTGGAGAGTAAATATTCTGCAGCACTCAATCCTCGAGAAACTGACGGACGACCTCAGGAACCATTTCAAATGACCCGGTTCGTCTTAGACCGGGGGAGGGGGAGAAAGGCAAAGCACCGATTCGGTTTTATGACGCCGATCCAATCGTGCCTTCCCTGCCGCTGAACAAAGAGCGGTAACCCCCAAGACCAACCTACGGCTGATTGAAAGGAGCAGGATAGTCAGTTCAAAGCAGGCGGTCGGCTTAGCGTCCCCGTCACCGAAGAGAAGCAACTGGCTTTCAGACTTTCGAGAACCATGGAATGATCGTCTTAGGAGAGCGCTACTTAGGGCAGCGTTTAAAATTGGGAATAATTCTTTTGTGGGTGCGTAAACGTAGACACGCGACGGCTGCAAGTGGATACCCTTAACTTTGAAAAGATACCCTTAACTTTGAAGAAGCCTTCAAGAAGTAAGAAAGGGCCTGTACTTCTGTGGAAGGGAAGAAATTTCAAGAAGACTGACGGCTAAAATAGGTAAAAGGCGATGTTAAGATAGCCACTTGATTTCAGGCTGGCTGAATTTAGCCAGCCAAGGACTAGCTAAGTAAGCTACAAACCCCTAGATACAGACTTAGGATAACTTTTTCTACATAAAGACCGTTTCTACGGATGTTTTCTATCACTTCTAAACCCCACACACCTTTCTGTAAAGTTTGGCATAGAGAAACACAGGCTCCTGGGATGCTTGGATCTGGATTTCTAACCCAGCAGCCACCTTGAAAGGTTTGTGTGTCTACCTTAAATATCCCTATCCGAAATCTCATGTCTTTAGGTCCCCCGATGTAGGTCATTTTGAAAAAAAGGGGAGCAGGAGAAATGTGTGTTCCGCTGTGTTTCTAGCTTTAGGGGCCAGGCAGCAGCAACCAGAAACCAAAAAAATAAAAATAAAATTTTGTCACAGATCTTCATACTCTCAACTAAATATCACCCTGCTCAACGACATTAGGAGAGGGGGGGAAAAAAACAAAACAAAACAAAACCTTATGTACATTTTGTCCCAGAATTCTGGTACTTAAACAGTAGCAGCAACAGAAAATTATTTGCTGGGGTTTTTTTTTCTTTAGTATTTTGTTTAAGTGAAAGAGGAATTCCAAATGAACTGCGCAGATGAAGGGAATAAGCAAAAGATGAGCCGGGAGGGAGGGGGGGAAAAAAGGAAGGGGGAAATGTAAAAAAAAATAAAAGAGGATTTAATAGTCTTATAATGAAGTCGGTTGCAGCAGCTCCTGCCCTCCTTGAATCTCCCGGGGCCTCCAGACGAGTCTCAAAAGTTTCACGATATACCAGAGAACTTGGTGTCTATATTAGTTGCTTCGTAAAGTTTGCATGTACGTCGGGGAGACTCTCCAGGTCCCAGTAAAAAATCCTGCAAGAAAAGAAAGAAAGAAAAAAGAAAAGTGCTGGTGAAATGTCTATTATCAGAGCCCTGATATTAATTTACTTAATATAATTATTATGCTGAAATCGGTTAACAACTGATTACGGAGAAACTGTAGAGTGAAGGGTCTGAAGAATGCCACTGGAGAAGCCAACTTTCTGAAATTCCTTGATATGGGGTTCCTGGGGCAGTGGTGAAATCTAAAATTTGTTACTACCGGTTCTGTGGGCGTGGCTTGGGGGAGGTAATGTGACTGGGTGGGCGTGGCCAATTTTTTTTTTTAACTTTTAAAACCATTTTTTCTACAGCCTCTTCGGCGAAGAGGTTGTAAAAAATGCTTTCAAAAGGCTTTGATGATCCCAGCTGAGTTTTTTTAAAAAGCCTCTGCCGATCAGGCAACTCAGCTGGGATCGTCAAGAGGCATTTAAAAGAAAAAAAAGGGTTTTTTTTCTTTTAAAAGCCTTTGACAATCCCAGCTGAGCCGCACGACCATCAGAGGCTTTTTTAACTTTTAAAAGCATTTTTTCGGCCAAAGAGGTTGTAGAAAAAAATGCTTTTAAAAGTTAAAAAAAGGCCTCTGATGATTGTGTGGCTCAGCTGGGCATGGGGGTGGGGGCAGGGATTTTTTTTACCGGTTCTCCGAACCACCCACCGCCATCGCTACCGGATCGGGTGATCCGGTCTGAACCGGGAGCATTTCACCCCTGCCCTGGGGCCTCCCTGAGCCTGGTGGGGTTTTCTTGCAGACGTTTCACGAGCCAACTAAGTAACACCATCAGTGCTAGAAGGGAGTGAGGTTTGCGGAGAGGAAGGGGAAGACTGTGGGGCCCTTGGTGCTCTCTGAGCTTGGTCGTTTCCTTGCCGACATTTTATTACCCGACTAGGTAACATCATCAGTGCTCAAAGGGAATGGGGCTTGCAGGGAGGAGGAGGAGGAGAACTGTGTGTGTGTGTGGGTCCTTGGCACTCTCCGAGATTAGTCGTTTTCTGGCAGACGTTTCATGACCCAACTAGGTAACATCATCAGTGCTACAAGGCAGTGGGGTTTGCACTGTTGGTGATGTTACCTAGTTGGGTCATTAAAGTTTGCAAGACCACCACCAATCTCAGGGAGCACCAAGGACCCCCCCAATATTGTTACTCAACTATTGTAAAGCCCCTCGCATTCGAGGACTACAAGCATCAAAGTCAGTGACATCATCAGTAATTCACAAAGTTTGCCTCCTAATTTAGCTGGGTCACAAGGGAAACCTTGCCTGGCCTTTTAGCTCCTAGCATCCAAACTCAGTCACCAAGTTTCTTGGGACTAAATCCTCCTCCTCCTCCTCCTCCACCGTCCCCCAGTGGAAAGGCCCAATTAGCCTTCAGAAGAAAACAATGGCTAAAAGTATGCCATAATTAGACATGGCTTTTACTCCTGCTCTAATTTCCTTGCTGGCTTTGGCAAAAGGGTGTTTCTGAAATCGGAGCTATGGAGTGTCGAAATTGGCCCCTCGGGAGAGGAGAATTCTGCTGAGGCTGCTGTAACTGGCATCACGTCAAGCAAAGCAGGACCAGCTATTTTACAGGATCAGCTAAGGCGGAGAAATCTATAATAATAATAATAATAATAATAATAATAATAATAATAATAATAATAATAATAATAATAATAATAATAATAATAATAATAATAATAATTGTTATTATTATTATTATTATTATTATTATTATTCACTGGAAATTGTGCCAGAAGTTTGGATTTGAGTACAGCAAAAACCACTGGGAACATCAGGTTGAGAAAGTTTTAGAGAATGAGAAACTCAAGATCTTGTGGGACTTTAGGATTCAGACTGACAGGCACTTGGTCCACAACACACCTGACATAACAATAGTTGAAAAGAAAAAAGGATGGTTCATTGACATTGCAATACCTGGTGATGCACGGATTGAAGATAAGCAGCAAGAAAAAATCACAAAGTACCGGGATTTGCAAATTGAAGTTGAGCGACTGTGGAAAAAGAAATCGTGTGTTGTCCCGATTGTAATTGGAGCCCTTGGAGCAATACCCAAAGGGCTACCCCGCTATTTAGAAATTCTAAAATTGCCGGACTTGAACATTTTGACTCTACAAAAAACCACCTTACTCGGAACAGCTTACATCCTCCGACGATACCTTAACAGTTCCTAGGTCCTTGGTTAGGACTCGAGCTGCTGAGCTATTAACCAGCCTCAAAGGCTGTGAATCTCACTAAAGATTAACTAATAATAATAATAATAATAATAATAATAATAATAATAATAATGACGACTGTGGAAAAAGAAATCGTGTGTTGTCCCGATTGTAATTGGAGCCCTCGGAGCAATACCCAAAGGGCTACCCCGCTATTTAGAAATTCTAAAATTGCCGGACTTGAACATTTTGACTCTACAAAAAACCACCTTACTCGGAACAGCTTACATCCTCCGACGATACCTTAGCAGTTCCTAGGTCCTTGGTTAGGACTCGAGCTGCTGAGCTATTAACCAGCCTCAAAGGCTGTGAATCTCACTAAAGATTAAATAATAATAATAATAATAATAATAATAATAATAATAATAATAATAATAATAATAATAATAATAATAATAATTTTTTTTAAAAAAAAAGACCAGGAGGCAAAGAAAACTGTTCTGCTATTAGACAGCTCTGAAAGATCTGATCTGGCAAAATCCTTCCAGTGTGCAGGACCATAAATACACGGCATCTCCAATTTTTTTACTGCCTGAATCAAATCTTTAACACAACAGAATGACAGAATTGGAAGGAACCTTGGAGGTCTTCTAGTCCAACCCCCTTCCTGCAGTTTAAGATTGGTTCTTCTAGGCTAATTCTTTCTTTGATGGTCTCATTTCTGATTTTATCTCTTTTGGTCACTCCAGCAGCTTTCCTCAACCATCTCGTTTATTCAGTTTCATTTATGTTTTGTCATAAGTGTCCATGTTTGGCACTTGTACAGAACAGGGTTGGAAGGGACCTTGGAGGTCTTCTAGTCCAACCCCTTACTTAGGCAGGAAAGCCTACACCACTTCAGACAAATGGTTATTCAACATCTTCTTAAAAATTTCCAGTGTTGGAGCATTTACAACTTCTAGAGGCAAGTTGTTCCACTGGTTAATTGTTCTCACTGTCAGGAAATTCCTCCTTAGTTCTAAGTTTCTTCTCTCCTTGATGAGTTTCCACCCATTGCTTCTTGTCCTGCCTTCAGGTGCTTTGGAGAATAGCTTGACTCCCTCTTCTTTGTGGCAACGCCTGAGATATTGAAAGACTGCTATCATGTCTCCCCTAGTCCCTTTTTTCATTAAACTAGACATACACAGACACTTAAAGGCTTATAGTGGAAAGACAGCATAGGATATAGAATAGAATAGAATAGAATAGAATAGAATAGAATAGAATAGAATAGAATAGAATAGAATAGAATAGAATAGAATAGAATAGAATAACAGAGTTGGAAGGGATCTTGGAGGTCTTCTAGTCCAACCCCCTGCTTAGGCAGGAAACCTTACACCACTTCAAGCAAATGGCTTTTCAATCTCTTCTTAAAAACTTCCAGTGTTGGAGCATTTACAACTTCTGGAGGCAAGTTGTTCCACTGGTTAATTGTTCTAACTGTCAGGAAATTTCTCCTTAGTTCTAGGTTACTTCTCTTCTTGGTTAGTTGGTGGCGCAACAGACTAAAGCACTGTTAAGTAACACCAGCTGCCTGCAATTACTGCAAGTTCAAATCTCCCCAGGCTCAAGGTTGACTCAGCCTTCCATCCTTCCGAGGTAGGTAAAATGAGGACCCAGTTTGTGGGGGCAATAAACTGACTTTGTATAAAATAGAACACTGCTTAGGAGGGGCCGAAAGCCCTACTAAGCAGGTATATACAAAAGTATGAAGGCTATTGCTTAACGCATTGTAAGCCCCCCTGAGTCTCCGGAGAAGGGCGGCATATAAATCGAACCAATAAACAATAAATCGAACCAATAGTTTCCACCCATTGCTTCTTGTCCTGCCTTCAGGAGCTTTGGAGAATAGCTTGATTCCCTCTTCTTTGTGGCAGCCCCTCAAATATTGGAAGATTGCTATCATGTCTCCCCTAGTCCTTCTCTTCATTAAACTAGACATACCCAGTTCCTGCAACCGTTCTTCATATGTTTTAGCTTCCAGTCTCCTAATCATCGTTGTTGCTCTTCTCTGCACTCTTTCTAGAGTCTCCACATCTTTTTTACATCGTGGCGACCAAAACTGAATGCAGGATTCCAAGTGTGGCCTTACCAAGGCCTTATAAAGTGGTATTAACCACTTTATATATAGAATAACAGGGTGGGAAGGACCCTTGCTAGACAGTTCTGAAAGATCTGATCTGGCAAAATCCTTCCAACGTGCAGGGCCATATATACACGGCGGGCCCAATTTTTATTGCCCAAGTCAAATATTTAACACAGCAGAATAAACAAGAGTTGGAAGGACCCTCGGAGATCTTATAGCCGAACCCACTGCTCAAACCAACTGTCTGGCTCAGCAACAGAAACGTGGGAGCTCAATTGCAGTCGTAAGTGGAGGACTACCTCCACTTACCACTGAGGATTACAGAGGGCAAACCAGACCGTAGCCAGACACAGTGATCTGGCTACAAGCCCAGTTCATCAAGAGATGCTGTCACGGTAAGAAACCGGCTTCCCACAAGTTCAAAAGGAAGAAAATGCCGCGTTTGACCGACCCACAACTAAGTCTGTGTAAACAAGGCAATCCCTCTCGCTCGGAAGCACGCAAGGGGTCAGCCAGTGTGTGTCGTTCCCCCCTCCTCCTTTTCGGTTACGTAACGAGCAGCCCTCTTTCGCTGTTTTTTTCGGAGTAGACCCATTCCTGACTCAGCTCATATCCAAGGGAGGGGGGGGGATAAGGACAGACGGCTAGCCCCCCTCCCGGCCAAACAAACAGCCAAAGGGGCAGTTCCGTCCTGGCCTTTTGTGTTTACTGGACTCGCGTGTAAGCATCCTGAATTTTGAAGGATTTTTTTTTTTCCTCCCCAGAGGGCACAGCCTGGTTATGCAACCCTGCACCGTCGTGTTATGGGCGCAGGAATAATTGCAACTGGCAGACGGAGACGATTTGAAAAGTTTTGGGTGGGGAGGATGGGCTCAAAGAAAAAGAAAATTAAAATAAACAGAAATCGAAGACAACATCAAATGCTCCAAAAGGACCCGAGAGGAAGGAAAGCCATTCCTCTGGAGCTTTTGATGCCCTCATAAACAAGTCCGGGGGATGGAGGGCTCCTTACGTAACCCCTAATCATCTCTGTGCCTGAGAAGCAAATGTCTACGAAAAGGATCAAAAAGGTCTGGACAGGTACTCTTTTAAAAAGGTACAGTCATGTCCCGAGGGATGCAAAACTTCACTCGTTGTCCTGGGATTAATCCAAAGCATGTAGAGTTTTCTTTTAAAAAAAAACAAACAAGAATGGAAATATCGCTTGTTTTTGGATTACGGAGAGGTCAGACGAGGCTTCTTCCGTCACGTGGCAAATGTTTTATTTTGATTGTATTTATTGGTACCCCTGCCTTTTATTATTTTTTTACAAATCGCTCAAAGCGGCAAAACGTATCCAATGGACCTTTCTCACTTTATAATGCCTTGGTAAGGGATATTACAGCCACGATATTTGGTCGTCACGAGATAAACAAGATGTTGAGACGCTGGAAAGAAGGCAGAGAAGAGCAACAAAGAGGATACGGGGATTTAGGCTAAAACATGAAGAATAGTTTTTGGGTATGTCTAGTTTCATGAAGAGAAGGACCAGGGATGACATGATAGCAGTCTTCCAACATTGGAGAGGCTGCCATAAAGAAGAGGGAGTGAAGCTATTCTCCAAAGCACCTGAAGGCAGGACAAGAAGCAATGGGTGGAAATTAATCAAGGAGAGAAGCAACCTAGAACTAAGGAGAAATTTCCTGACAGTGAGAACAATTAATCAGTGGAACGACTTGCCACCACAAGTTGTAGGTGCTCCATCACTGGAGGTTTTTAAGAAGGGACTAGACAACCATTTGTCTGAAATAGTATAGGATCTCCTGCCTGAGCAGGGGGTTGGACTAGAAGACCTCCAACTCTGTTATCTATTATCCTCCTGGTTTCCCCACAACAACAAAGGTGGGTTGGGCTGGCAATCACTGGTCCAAAGTCACCCAACCCAAGAGCCTTGGTGGTGCAGCAAACTAAAGTATTGTTAAATAGCACCAGCTGCCTGCAATTACTGTGAGTTCAAATCTCACCAGGCTCAAGGTTGACTCAGCCTTCCATCCTTCCAAGGTAGGTAAAATGAGGACCCGGATTGTGGGGGCAATAAGCTGACTTTGTATAAAAAAGAACACCGCTGGGGGGGGCGGGGGCGCAAAAGCCCTACTAAGCAGGTATATACAAAAGTATGAAGGCTATTGCTTAACGCATTGTAAGCCGCGCTGAGTCTCCGGAGAAGGGCGACATATAAATCGAACCAATAAATAAATAAATAAATAAATAAATAAATAAATAGATAGATAGATAGATAGATAGATAGATAGATAGATAGATAGATAGATAGATAGATAGATAGATAGATAGGCTTTAATGGCTAAGGTGGGACTTGAACCCATGGCTTCTTGCTTTCTAACATGGTGCCTTAATTACTAGGCCAGGCCGACTCTCTATTTAGGGCGTCTCTTCCGAGAATGTAGGACAGCATTTAATACGTTTAAACATCCTTCCTCTGTTCACCCCACAAGTCCAAGGCCTAAGTGAGCCAGGTTCAGCTGACAAAAAGTAGTAGAGGTAATGCTCAACTTACAACCGTTCATTTAATGACCGTTCCAAGTTACGACAGCACTGAAGAAAGTGACTTATGACCGTTTTTCCACACTTACGACCATTGCAGCATCCCCAGGGTCACGTGATCAAACTTTGGAAGCTTGGCAACTGGCTCATATTTATGACGGTTGCAGTGTCCCTTTAGCGACCTTCTGACGAGCAAAGTGAATGGGGAAGCTACATTCACTTAACAACAGGGTTACTAACTTAACACCTGCAGTGATTCCCTTAACAACCGCGGCAAGAATGGCCGTAAAATGGGGCAAAACTCACTTAACTGTTTTGCTTAGCAATGGTAATTTGGGGCTCAATTCTGGTCGTTAAGCCGAGGACTACCTGTATTCTTTTGATATTCATTATTTGAATACTAAGCTTGGTGAATATGATTTATTATTTTTAATGATTGATGCAACAGCAGGTATCCATGTTAAATTAATTACGAACAACTGAAAACAAGATCAATACTGGCGAAACACTTCAGCCCAGCTTCATTTCAGAGCAACTATTCGATAAGGGGCTTCGGGTCTTAACTTTTTAATCCAAACAGCCTTGTCAACTGATGTATAATCAATGCATCAAGGTATTTTCTGGGATGGGTTCTTGAGGGCTCAAAGAGGCTCACCCAAAATGAGCTGGAAAGCAAGACAGAGAATTAATTTCGGGTCATTTTTCTAAGGAGGACTGGACGGGACTTTCCTTTTAATGCCAAATGGGAGGGGTCGTGTCACAGGTAACACACCTGCACAAAAGCTGCGGCCGGATACCAATCAGGCAATTTAACCATTTCATTGAGCCCATCGTAGACGACCCAATGGGCTTCCAATTCAAGGAAACTGCAAGGACTTTCTCCCGATGGGCATCTGTTCCCTAACCCTTTACATCTTAAAATACCCATATTTGCATTTCATAATATTAACTGATTTATTTTTTAGCCTGTCTTCTTTTATTGCTTCCTCCAATTTTCTCCACAACTACCATTCTGTGAGGTAAGATAGGGCTGAGAGAATGACTGGCCCAAAGTCACCCAGCTGCCTTTCATGCTTAAGGCAGGACTAGAACTCACCATCTCCTGGTGATTGGCTCATAGTCACCTAACTAGCTTTTATGTTTAGGGCAGGACTTGAACTCACCATCTCATGGTGATTGGATCAAAGTCACCCAGTTGCTTTCATTCCTAAGGCAGGACTAGAACTCACTGTCGCCAGGTGATTGGCCCAAAGTCACCCAACTGGCTTTCATGCTTAAGGCAGGACTAGAACTCACCATCTCCTGGTGATTGGCCCAAAGTCACCCAACTGACTTTCATGCTTAGAGCGGGACTAGAACTCACCATCTCCTGGTGATTGGCCCAAAGTCACCCAGTCCCTTTCATTCCTAAAGCGGGACTAGAACTCACACCATCTCTTGGTGATTGGTCCGAAGTCACCCAATCATCTTTCATGCCTAAGGCGGGACTAGAACTCACCATCTCCTGGTGATTGGCCCATAGTCACCCAGCTGCTTTCGTGCGAGACTAGAATTCAGTCTCCTGGTTTCTAGGCCGCCACCTTCACCACTACCCTCAACTGATTCTATTTTCAAATTCCTGCCAAGCAAAACTGACATGTTTTCTGAATTCGGCCACTTTGTTCCAGCACAGGGGTAGGTAGCCAAGCTGTCTCAGGAATTCTGGGAGTTGAAGTCCACAGGTTGTAAAAGAGCCACAATTGCCCACCCCTGGCCTAGGGGATAATATACTACCCCCCTCATCTATGGAAATCCGGATCACGGTTGTCCCAAAGGTGCTTTTTTTTTCAAGAGGCAAATGGACTTTCGGGTGTTTCTTTGACGGCGTTTCGCTTCTCATCCAAGAAGCTGCAACTCAGAGCTGAAGAAGCTTCTTGGATGAGAAGCGAAACGTCTTCAAAGAAAAAGAGCCTTGATAGTACAGTGGTTTAGTGCACCCTGTAATTAACACAGCTGCCTGCAATTTCTGCTGGTTCGAATCTCGCCAGGCTCAAGGTTGACTCAGCCTTCCATCCTGTCAAAGGTAGGTGAAATGAGGACCCAGTTTATGGGGGCAATAAGCTGACTTTGTATAAAATATACAAAAGAATGAAGGCTATTGCTTAACGCATTGTAAGCCGCCCTGAGTCTCCGGAGAAGGGCGGCATATAAATCAAATTAAAAAAAAAAAAAATAGAAAGTCCAGTTGCCTCTTGAAAAAAAAAACATCTTTGGTACCCCTCCTCCTCGTTTTAGTGAATAAAATCCTTCAGACTGCTCTGTAGAAAAGCATCTATTTTCATACTCCCTTCTTCATATCTGGGGCCAACAAGCAAAATGCGCTTTTTAAAGCCTCCCTCAAAGCAGCAGAGCGGGGAAACAAAAGAAAAAAAAAGTAAGAGTTCTCAAACTCTTGTTCCTAACCCCCAATTTGCAAGCGGAGACGCCTCTCAAAAGCAGAAGAATTCCCCTTAGCCACCCAGGCTCAATTCAGTGAGCAGAACACAGGGGGTTTTGCATGACAGCAGCTAGGCAATTATTTAAAATTACAGGCCGTGGTTAAGAGGTTCCCCGGCTGGCTTCTGCGGTGATCCACAAATACGGCAGGGTGACGAGAGAGAGAGTGCGGGAGCTCCAGGGAGTATCTGTTGTGCTACTTCGGAGCCTGCAAAAGCCCGAACTTTTGTTCGTGACACGGTGATGTTTGGAAAGCATCTTGCTATGTCTGGAATGTCTCTAGAGAGAGACGGGCCTCTGCGTCTCTGCCGATTGTTCTCCGGCCTCGCTTGGAGCCAGGGTGGATAAAAATCAATGATTTTAAAAAAAAAAAAATCAGATTTTTTTTTTATTTAAATCGGATTTTTTTTTTTTTTTTTTAAATTTGATTTATATGCCGCCCTTCTCCGGAGACTCAGGGCGGCTTACAATGTGTTAAGCAATAGCCTTCATCCTTTTGTATATTTATACAAAGTCAGCTTATTGCCCCCACAAACTGGGTCCTCAATTTACCTACCTTAGAAAGGATGGAAGGCTGAGTCGACCTTGAGCCTGGTGAGATTCGAACCAGCAGAAATTGCAGGCAGCTGGTCTTAATAACCAGCTTAATAACAGGGTGCCTTAAACCCCTGTCCTACCAAGGCTCTTTGATTTAAATCGTTTTTTTTTTATTTTTATTGAATTTATTTTAATAACAAACTTTTGGGGTAAAAATCTATCGTAAGATAGTTTTCTATTTATTATTTATTTATTTATTTATTAAATTTATATACTGCCCTATTCCTGAGGGACTCAGGGCGGTGAACAGCGAAAGATAAAAATACATGTAATACAAACGTTAAAAAAAACCCAATTAAAATATACTAAACACTCTGGTCCTAGATAATTCAAGACATCCCAGTTTAAAACAAAATCAAAAGCAATATAAAGGGAAAGTTAGGCCAGGCCTAACTATTTAAACTATTTAAGATACATAAATAACTTAGTTTATTCAGCATGAAATGGAGCTGAGTTATGTAGCAGGAGGCTGTATATTCTGCAACACTGGGACTATCGGTGAGTCAACGGTGGGTCAAAGGAGTAGCAGGGATGACAGTTGCTCTTTAAAAATTATGATTTAAATCGAGCTGATTTAAATCAAGCCTTTTTACTAGTGATTTAAATCATGATTTAAATCACGACGATTTAACTCGATTTAAATCAAATCCAACCTGCTTGGAGCCCAAAGGAAAAAACAGACCCCCTCCTGCCGAATTTGACTTGTGAGCAGCGGGTGAGGGCAACCACAGCTGGCTTCATGGCTCTTGCAGGCTGGCCACGCTCTCTCAACCTCAGCAAGGTCCTTGCTGAGCAAGGAATAAAAGCATTTTATTAAAATAAATTTGATAAAAATAAAAAAAAATCTGATTTAAATTTTTTAAAAAAATTTACAACTCCCAGAATCTTTCCCAGCTAGGGTCTTAAATTTGCTAAGGTTGCGCAACACTTGTCTGGAGAAACTACAGGCAGTCCTCGTTCTATAGCCATTCGTTTAGTGACTGAAGTTGCAACGGCACTGCAAAAAGTGACATTCACTTAATAACGGCGGCCAAAAAGGTAAAATTGAGCCTGACACATGCAGCTTAAGAGGAAGCCCACCCTGCATTTAAAAAGAGAGGGAAAGTTCCAGAAAGTTCTTTACCTGGGCCGAGACTTTAAATTCATAGAGGTAGCAGGAAAGGACCTAACTTGCCTTCCAAACAATAAATAAGTCAATCTTTTTGTGGTGATGCCTTCTTTTACGGCAGGGGTGGCAACTTTAAGACCTGTGGACTTCAACTCCCAGAATTCCCCAGCCACTTGAAGACTGCCTGTAACCCCATACAAAGACCCTTGGTGGCGCAGTGGTTGAAGTGCAGTATTGCAGGCTGATTCTGCCCACTGCCAGCAGTTCAATCCTCACCAGCTGCAGGTTGGCTCAGCCTTCAATCCTTCTGAGGTTGGTAAAAGGAGGACCCAGATTGTTGGGGGCAAGATGCAAATAATGCTCTCCGAGTGGATTTGATTTAAATCAAGTCGATTTAAATCACGATTTAAAGCATGATTTCAATCCCTAGTAAAAAGGCTTGATTTAAATCGACTCGAGTTAAATCATCATTTTTAAAGAGCAACTGTCATCCCTGCTGCTCCTTTGACCCACTGTTGACTCACTGATGGTCCCAGTGTTGCAGAATATGCAGCCTCCTGCGACATAACTAAGCTCCATTTCATGCTGAATAAACTGAATTATTAATGTATCTTAAATAGAAAACTACCCTTGGATAGCTTATTACTCCAAAAGCATTTTATTAAAATAAATTTGATCAAAATAAAAAAAAAAAATCTGATTTAAATTTTTTAAAAATCCAATTTTTTTAAAAAAAGAATCATAAGATTTTTATCTACCCTGAATCCTCTACATTGTAAACTGCCCACAGAGTGCTCTAAAGCAGTGGCCCCCAACTTTTTGGGCACCAGGGGCCGGAGAGGGTTTTTTCCATGGACCAATGGGCTTCAGGTGCTACCTGGCTTCATGTTTGTGCACAGATTGGGTTTTGCTCATTTGTGTGTGTGACCTGGTTTCTGGTGTGCCGGTTCACAGCCCAGACGTTGGGACCCCCTACTCTAAAAATGTTATGGGGAGGGGAAGGATGTTTATTTTATTTATTTGATTTGATTTGATTTCTATACCACCCTACTCCCGAAGGACTCAGGGCGGTGCACAGCCAAACAATAAAATACATACATACAAAATTTAAAAGTGGAATTAAAATCAAATTAAATAGTTTTGGCCCAGACAAATTAAAACCCCAATCAATTTAAAACCTATTTTAAAATTTGAATATATAAAATACTAAAAAATTAAAAAATTAAAAATCTTTTATAAAAGAGGGAGAAGATTTAGGCCAGGCCCGCCTGATGAAATAAAAAGGTCTTTAGAGCGCGGCGGAAGGTGCGCAGATCCGGGATCCTCCGTATCTCCGGGGGGAGCTCGTTCCAGATAGTAGTTGCCCCCACAGAGAAGGCTCTCAACCTGGGGGCCGCCAGTTGGCATTGTTTGGCCGACGGCACCCGGAGGAGCCCTCTGTATGGGAGCGTACCGGCCGGTGGGAGGCTATTGGTGGTAGTAGGCGGTCCCGCAAGTACCCAGGTCCTGAGCCATGGAGCGCTCTAAAGGTGGTAACCAAAACCTTGAAGCGCACCCGGAAGACCACCGGGAGCCAGTGCAGCTCGCGCAGGAGGGGTGTTACATGGGAGCGCCATGTCGCTCCCATTACCACCCGCCGGCCGCACTCTGCGCCAGTTGGAGCCTCCGAGTGCTCCTCAAGGGGAGCCCCATGTAGAGAGCGTTACAATAGTCCAGGCAGGAGGTGACGAGGGCATGAGTGACTGTGTGTAGGGAGTCCCGATCCAGAAAGGGACGCAACTGGCAGATCAGGCGAACCTGATGAAAAATCCTCCCGGTCACGGCCGTCAAGTGCTCTTCTAAAGACAGCCGTGAGTCCAGGAGGACGCCCAAGTTGCGAGCCCTCTCCGTGGGGGCCAATGATTCGCCCCCAATAGTCAGTGATGGCGTCAACTGACTATATCGGGACGTCGGAAACCACAGCCACTCGGTCTTGGATGGGTTGAGTCTGAGCTTATTCCTCCCCATCCCGATCCGCACGGCCTCCAGGCACCAGGACATCACTTCAAGGGCATCGTTGGGGTGGTCTGGGGTGGAGATGTAAAGCTGGGTGTCGTCAGCGTACTGGTGGTACTTCACCCCGAAACCATGGATGATCTCACCCAGCAGCTTCACATAAATGTTGAACAGGAGGGGCGAGCGCGGACCGACCCTTGTGGCACCCCGCATATGAGGGGCCTCGGGGTCGACCTCTGTCCCCCTGTCAACACAGACTGCGACAGGTCAGAGAGAAAGGAGGAGAACCACCGCAACACAGTGCCTCCCACCCCGAACTCTTCCAACCGGTGCAGCATGATACCATGGTCGATGGTATCAAAAGCCGCTGAGAGATCTAACAGGACCAGGACAGAGGAGCACCCCATGTCCCGAGCCCTCCAGAGATCATCTATCAACACGACCAATGCCGTTTCCATGCTGTACCCGGGCCTGAAACCCAACTGGAACGGATCCAGATACGACGTTTCATCCAGGTGCTGGGGGAGCTGTTGCGCAACCACACTCTCAACAACCTTCGCCACAAAGCGAAGGTTGGAGACCGGATGATAGTTTACCAATATTGCCGGGTCCAGGGAAGGCTTCTTGAGGAGAGGATTCACCACCGCCTCTTTCAAGGCGGCGGGAAAGTCACCCTCACCCAAGGAAGCATTTATAATCCTCTGGAGCCAGGAGATTAAATAGATGTTTAATCCTAAATGCTATTGCTATCTCCTTTCCAGCATTCCCTAACCTGTTGCTACCAGAAAGAGCATAAATAGCCTCAAGCTAGTGGTGAAATTCAAAGATTTTCCCTACCGGCTCTGTGGGTGTGGCGTGGTGGTGGGATCATGTGACTGGGTGGGCGTGGTCAACCTTTAAAAACATTTTTAACTAAATTTTTTTTTAAAAAACTTCCGATGAACAGCTGTGACAATCAGCTGTGCCCGCAATCGTGGGAACTTTTTTTTAAAAAACTTTTTTAAAAAAACCCTTTTAAAGCATTTTTTTTACTACTGGTTCCAGCGAATAGGTAGTAAAAAATGCTTTAAAAAAGAAAAAAAAAATGTTCTGACAATGACGCAGCACAGCTTATTGTCGGAATTTTTTTAAAACATTTTAAAGCATTTTTTACTACCTATTCGCCCGAACTGGTAGTAAAAAATGCTTTAAAAAAGTAAAAATAACTGTTCTGACGATCGCGCGGCACAGTTGATTGTCACAGCTGATCATCGCAAGTTTTTAAAAACTTTTTAAAGCATTTTTTTACTACCGGTTAGGCCGAACCGGCCCGAACCGGTAGAATTTCACCCAAGTGCCTTGAGCCCTTGGATTCATGGCAGGATCATTTTAATAGGCAGAGAAACAGAAGAAAGGCCCCTTACCCTGTTTTCAGAGCCCACCAACACTTTGACCTGAGTTTAAGCAGCACAAGTAACCTGGTCCATTCTGGATTCAAGCTCAAAGGCATCGGGTCGATCTTGCGGGTTAGCAGCCAACATGTCTTTCAGGAGCTGTTTGATTCCTTCAGACATGGAAGTCCTGCGTTTCTGAGGAATGTGCAACTCCATCTTTGGGTTTTCTAGTAGAGCTTCCCCGACAGGTACGATCTCGGTCCCCTGCTTGACGTAAGTCCCCAAGAGTTCCTTCTTGGTCTCGGCATCGATGAAGGTTATCCGCTCGATCATGGCCCAGATAATGATGCCCAGCGCAAAGATGTCCGCTTTGGCCGTGTAGTGCCCCTCCCACACTTCGGGAGCCATGTAGAAATCCGAACCGCAAGCCGAGGACAACCAGTACTTGTTCACATTCACATTTTTGTCGTCGTCGTCGCCGCCGTCCTTGCCTCGGGCGGTCAATCCCGCGCACACTTTGCTCAGCCCAAAGTCTGCGACTTTGAGAACCGGAGCTCCCGACTGCTCGGTGATCAGGATATTGTCCGGCTTCAGGTCTCTGTGCACGATGTGGTTTTTGTGCAGGAACGCAATGGCGCTGGTCAGCTGGAGCATGAAACTCTTGTTGGTGGCCGGGTCGGGCCTGCGGGAAAGAATATACTGGTTCAAGTCTCCCCCTTCGCAGTACTCCATGACGAACCACAGGTAACAAGGCTCTTCGGCGTAACCCAGAATCCTCTCGCCTGGCAGAAGGAGAAAAGAGCAGGAGGAATAATTACTGCCTTGGGCAAAACGGAGTGACTCCAAATCAGTGTGAACGGATTGAAACCATTCATTTAGGATTCACACAGGTTAAGACAAGAGGTGGTATTCAGCCGGTTCGGGCGAATCGGTAGCAGCATAATGCCATCCTATTTAACCACGTTTTTGAGGCCGAGCACATGTGTGGAAGTTGTGTGTGTGCGCTTTGCGCACACGGGGTGAAGCAGTAATAATGTGAAACCCACTGCTTGTTAAGACACCAAAATATCAGTAGTCTTTGACTGCTGACCACAATTGAGTCCATGATTTATGCTGCTAAGTGAATTTTGCCCCATTTTCTTGCCACAGTTATTGGCATGTGCACCTAACAACTGCATTACTAACTTAACAACTGCAGTGAATCAATCTGGTTTCCCCACAGACTTTCCCCGTCAGAAGTTTGCAAATGGTGCTCCTATCACCCAGGGCACTGGAACCGGCAGAAATATACATGCCAGTTGCCAAGTGTCTGAATTTTGATCATGTGACCATGGGGGTGCTGCAACGGTCATAACAGTGGAAAACTGTCATCAATTCATTTTTCAGTGCTGTTGTAACTTTGAACGGTCACTGAATGAATTGTCATAAGTTGAGGACTACTGTATTTCTCAACCTTGGCAACTTGAAGATGTGTGGACTTCAACTCCCAGAATTCAATTAATTCTGTCTGTCTGGGGAATTGAATTCTGGGAGTTGAAGTCCACACATCTTCAAGTTGCCAAGGTTGAGACCGCCTTAGAATCTTAGCAACTCGTGTGTGATGCTCAGAGCTGGATACCGGATTCCAGACAGCATCAGACCAAAGGAGAATAATAAAATAAAGCTATTACTTCCTGGGAGCCTTCTAAAATCCTATTTCTGCTTTTTTTTGCAGCCACAGCCTGCTGCTGAGTATACACAAGATTTGTGTATACTCAAATCTTGTGTATACTCTTCACACGTCCCTTTTTCTAGCATTGAGAAGTCATCACACTGTTGTGGTTCCGTTACCTGAGCCTGTGTCATCGGCAGGAGAGGACTCCGAGAGTGAAGGAGAGGAGTTGGCAAGGCCTCCCTTTCCAGGACCCTCCTCTCTGGCAATGCCTTCGGTGTCCACCGAAGGGCAAGAGTTTGGGCCGGGGCCAAGCACGTCCACACAGCCACAGGTGGACAGTGATGAGGGAAATGAGTCTTGGCTGGATCCTTGGCAGCGTCACAGAGATAAGCGCGTGCAACAGAAGAAAAGGCGTGCCAGAGATTAGGCTGAGTCACTGGACCACACCCCACAGGGTATAAAAGGGGGTGAGGTGGCCATTCAGACTCTGTGACGGACAAAACTAACTACTATCGAGTCACATTGCATCTGTGGAAACAACATTATCGGCCTTGGATTTATTTTACGAACTGGACAATTCTTGACTGTGGGTATTTTGTTTATTGAGTAAAAGTTCTTGGCAAGCAGCTACTGGGTTGCTGCCAAGCCTCTTATCGGAAGAATTGGTTGTCTGCCAGTTTATTTAACCCCCGGCTGTCTGTTTGTGTGCGTGTGTGAGACGGGGACAGAACACACACTGGTTTAAGTACAGAACTGACTTTTCCCCTTCCTCAAACTTTGATGTAACTTTGCCATTCTACTCTATATGAGCCTGGGAGGCTTACAAAATAATATCACTAATCTTCCAAACAGAATGAGGCATAGATAACTAAATGCTGCTAACACACACACACACAAAAAAAACCTACAGGTAATCCTCCGACAGTTTGCTTAGTGACCAGTCAACGTTATAACGGCCCTGAAAAAAAAGTGAGTTATGACCATTTTCCACAGTTACGACCTTTTGAAGCAGCCGCTATGATCCTGCGATCAAAATTCAGATGCTTGGCAAGTGGTTCGTACTTACGACCGTTGCTGTGTCCCAAGGTCGCGTGGGTCAAGCAAAGTCAAATGGGGAAGCCAGATTCGCTTCACAACCAGGTTACTGACTTATCAACTGCAGTGATTCCACTTAGCGACTGTGGCAAGGAAGGTGGTAAAACGGGGCAAAAAACTCACTTAGCCAGTGTCTTACTTAACAACCGAAATGTTGGTCTCAATTGTAGTCGTAAGTCGAGGACTACCTGTATCCAGATTGGTTTTTTTTTTTTAATATTATTTTTGCCATAAAGGATTGTGAGAAACGCTGGTTATTTGCATAAACATGTCTGTCACCATGACTATTACTATGGTAATTGAAGGTCCTATCAAAATTTGGCTGGGCTTCCTCCTCAACAAAGAAAACATGTTGGAAAATGGGTGTGAACTACAACCCTGAAGGATCGAAGGGCTTAATCCCACATAAAGGAGCTTTTTCTCATCCTATTTCCTCCTTAATCTCGGCTGGTAAACAAACACGGAGAGGAAAGGCAGGGCCCAAGTTATAAAAATTCTATGGTGGCTGCATTCAATAATTAAAGAAATAATATTACTGCTTTTTCTTTCGTTATGAGGATGCGGAAGAGCGCTTCAAGATTGCTTTCTCTTTCAGACCACAAAAGAGGAAATACTGTACAAGTACTAAGCAATAGCATTGATATAGCCCTTTACAGCCCTTTCTAAGCAGTTTACAGAGTCAGCCTCTTGCCTCGAGTTATGACCAATCGAGCCCAAAATTTATGTTGCTGAGTGACACATTTGTTGTGAGGTTTGCCTCATTTTTGCGGCCTTTCTTGCCACCGTCGTTAAGTGAATCACTGCAGTTAAGTTAGGAACACGGTTGTTAAATGAATCTGGCTTCCCCAGCTTGTCAGAAGGCCGCAAAGGGGGAATCACATAACCCTGGGACACTGCGACCGTCATAAATATGAGTCAGAGGCCAGGTGTCTGAATTTTGATCATGTGCCCACGAGGATGCTGCAACGGTCGTAAGTGCGAAAAATGGTCACGATGGTCACTTTTTTCAGTGCCGTTGTAACTCTGAGCAGTCACTAAATGAACTGTTGTAGGTCGAGGACTACCCATAGTCAGAAAAAATTCTCACAAGGAACCGTCGCTTCCAAAGACTACAGAGAGTTCTCGACTTACAACAAAACATTTGATGATCGTTCAAAGTTACAATGGCGGTGGAAAAAGTGACTTGCAACCGTTGTTCACACTTAACGACTGTTGCAGTATCGTCTCGTGATCAAAATTCAGGATGCTTGGCTATCATATTTATGACGGTTGGAGTTATCTCAGGATCACACATTGGCAACTTTCTTTCTAGCAAAGTCAATGGGGAGGCCAGATCCACTGAATAACTGTGTTACTAACTTAACAACCCCAGTGATTCACTTGACTGTGGCAAAAAAGGTCACAGAATGGGGCAAAACCCATTGAACAACTTTCTCACTTAGCAACATAAACGTTGGGCTCAATTGTGGTCGTAAGTTGAGGACTACTTGTATATAAAAAGAGAGCAAACCCCACTCCCTTCTAGCACTGATGACGGTACCTAGTCTGGTAATGAAATGTCTGTAAGAAAACAACCGAACTCAAGAGATTACCACGGACCGCAGTCTTCCGCTGCCTCTCCGCAAACCCCACTCCCTCACTTGAACTCACTTAACAATTGTTTTGCCTAGTGGCAGAAATTTGGGGGTTCTATTGTGGTCGTAAGTCGAGGACTACTTGCCGTTCACCCCATCCTGACTTTTCAAAGAAAGAAGTAGCTTTGCCAACGTTTTATCCCAGCTTCTGCAAGGCCCTTCAAAGACCGATCCAGACCAGATGGCACTTTGGCACATCATATATATATATATATATATATATATATAGGGAACTCCGACTGCAGCTGATTTTATGAGAGATAATGTTGGGAGGCAGATGTTTTATTGCTCTTAGCCACTTAACTATTTTTTTTTCTTTCTATAATTTAATACCAACAGGTTTTGCAGGTTCGAACCTGTATGAAGCGAGTGAGTTTGGGCAAATCTGACAGATGTTTAACTGGCATTACCATATGGACACTACCTGCTGCATGGAAACAACCAAAAGAGAACAATTGCTCGTTTCTAACGAACTAAAATCTTACTCAGATTGCCTTGATTTATAACGTTTGAAGTTTCAAACGTTTTGGGCCTGGAAAGCCTCCTGCACCAAGCTGGAAGCCAAAACGGGGCGTGGGGGCGCGTGTGCGGGGATGCGTGTGCATGCATTGAATTTTGGGTGTTTGGGCACGCGTGCGTGCATTCACATGCGTGGGCACTCGGGGCCCAAAAAGGTTAACCATCATTGCACTAGAATATCCATCCAATATAAACATACTCCAAAAAAGTTGTTTTTACGTAACAAGGTTCCAACGAGGATACTGTACCTTATACCCATTGGAACCTTGTTACGCAAAAACCACCTTTCTGGAATCCAGCGGGAATCCTTCCAAGTAAATGTGCTTAGAAGTACAGATTTCATTGATGTCACAGGCTTCCCTTTAATCCACAGCTTGTTATCACTTTAAAAATGTTTGACACTCGCTTTGTCTCTCTCTCTCTTTTGCTGGTCACTGGATCGAATAAGACACGACTTACTTGTTTTGCCTATTGTAAGCAGGCGGATTAAGGGGATGAAGCTCTTTATTTTTGTTCGCTAAGTGAAGGTGAAGCGATCAGGGAATTGTTTATACTTGTCATGGTGGTGGTCGCGAGAAATCAGTTTCGGGGAGTGGGAGGGGGGAGGAAAGTTCTTTTAGTGCATTATTTTTCTTGCTTCTGCTTTATATAATCTTTCACTGTTCTATTCCACGCTTGTAAAAAAAAAATAAATTGTTTTTTAAAACGTTCCGACAAAATCCATCGGTTGGTTGGACAACAAAGGGATCGGTGCCCCCTTCTCTACATCAGATGGATCGTGTAGTATTAATTCCACTCGGTGACCGCTTATTCTGTGTTGACCTGCCGTGTTAGGCCCAAGAGATTACAGCCAGCAATTAGCCACATGACAGATGATATAACTAGAAGCACAAAGACTGCTGATGCCCGGCAAATGAATAAGGCACAATGCTCGGTGCCCATCTGCCCACTCTGTGTGCTCTGGCACGTCCCCCCCCCCACATCTGCAGCAGGCTGGCTGACACGTGAAAGGGTCTGGCTTATTTAAGAAGCCGTTTCTGCTCAAAAAAAAAAATCACACACACATGCGTGACCGATGACGTGCGTGATGCCCAGCCCACGTCTGGTTATGCGGTGACCGGGCACGCTGCTCGGCCATGTGGTTTCCTCTCTGCTCTCCCCTCCACCGTTCTGTTCTCAATTAAACAGCAAGGTTCACTTGAGTCTACAGGATACCTCGTTAAAACCAGATTTATACTAAATATAGAGGAATGAAATACTGGCAGCCGCAGTCTGCCGAAGAACTGGCTACTGGAAGCCCGAGCGAGCATTGGGCTTTCCTTGTTATTTTGGCAAATTTGTATTTGCAAAGGAGTTGAAGTCCACAAGTCTTAAAGTTGCCAAATTCAGAGGCCCCTGCTTTACTAGTTAGATTACCCTTCTGTGTAAGCAACACTACACAGTGCATGTAAAAAGTTCTCCTGGCTTGAAAAAGCTCAAACACAAGAGTAGAGGATTCACAGTGATTGCACCACGACTGGGAAAGTTTGAATGTATGAATTCCCAGCATTTTCAGGGTGGCTTAGAAAAGGCTCACCTGCTCTCATATATATTCCAGAAAGCATAAGACAAAACAATGGTATCAATATAGGAGAATATTTCTACAGGCTGAAAAGAGGGGTCCTTGGTACTCGCTTGTGCTTGGTTTTCTTGCAGACATTTCATTACCAAACTAGGTAATATCATCAGTGCCGCCACTGTTTCACTCAGAATAATGCTTATGGAGCACTGATGATGTTACCTAGTTTGGTAATGAAACGTCTGCAAGAACACAGCCACAGTGGAAGGAAAGCGAAGAGGGTGACCAGCAGCAAGGTGGATGGTCTTGGTTAAAATGGTCTTCAGAAGACCTAAAAAAAACCAAGTTAAGGGCAAACCTTTCATAGAGAAAGTCTATATGGAAATTAGAAGTCCAAAATGATGACATAATCATTTATTTAATCATTATGAGGTCCTTGGCGCTTTCTGAGCTTGGTTGTGTTCTTGTGGACGTTTCATTACCAAACTACATAACACTATCAATGCTACATAAACATACTGAGTGAATCAATGGTGGGACTCAGCAGCTTTCTATTTCTTTATCCAGAACAGCATAACTAACAGAGATGGATAGTGAGCATCCTAAGGTGCTTTTGGCTTGCAGGACTAAGCCAGGATCCAAAGACTTATTATTCTTCAGCTATTACCTAAGGGCATTATCTCAGCTTCTCACTACCGTGTTTCCCCAAAAATAAGACCCTGTCTTATATATTTTTTGAACCCTGAAATAAGCGCTTGGCCTTATTGCCATGAGCTCAAAAGCCCGATTGGGCTTATTATCAGGGGATGTCTTATTTTGGGGGAAACGGGGTAAATTTTGAAAATTATTTTTTTTATTAATCATATTTCTATGCCACCCACTCTCCGAGGACTCTAGGCGGCTTACAACAATCAACAGTATACTAAATAGCATATTGCCCCCCAACAATCTGGGTCCTCATTTTACCCACCTCGGAAGGATGGAAGGCTGAGTCAACCTTGAGCCGGTGAGATTTGATCCGCTGATCTGCTGAGCTAGCAGTCAGCTGAAGTAGCTGCAGTACTGCACCCTAACCACTGCGCCACCTTAGCTCTCAAAAATTACACTTTGAGGGCCATTAAATTCAGAGCCAACAAAAGAACCAATGTTGCATATATTAAAGATGCTACTGTAAAGAGTTCCTGCGTTTCTCAACCACAGCAGTTTGAAGATGCATGGACTTCAACTCCCAGAATCCCCCAGCCAGCAGAGCTGACCTAGAAACAGGAAGATTTTGAGTTCTAGTTCAGTTTCAGTCCCTCTTTCTCAGCCCAACCCTCTCGCAGGAGCATTGTTGTGGGGAAAAAATAAGAAACAGGAGTACAGTGGTAGTATATTCACGGCAGGAGGATATAGTACTATCTCTTCAGTTAGTAATAGTTAAGGACTTACCCGTTTCTTCCAACATCTCCCTTGTAAACCCATCACTTTCCTTCAGAGGAGGGGCACTTCTACACCTGTTAGCTGCCCCTTCCTTCCCCGGTTTATCCCTCTACGTTAGCTAGGCTGATGGGGTTTGGGCTCTTCCCTTATTACTAGCACTGATGATATTACCTAGCTGGGTCATGAAACGTCTGTAAGAGAGCCAACCAAGCTCACAGCACCAAGGATCTCAACAGTCCCCCCACAAACCCCACTTTTTTCTAGCACTGATATTACCTAGCTGGGTCCTGAAATGTCTGCAAGAAAACTACCAAGCTCAGAGAGCACCAAAGACCCCACAGTCCTCTTCCTCTACCTCCTCTACTCCACATACCCTACTCCCTTCCAGTATTGATAACGTTCCCTAGCTGGGTCCTGAAATGTCCGCAAGAATACCAAGTTCAGAGAGTACCAACGGACCCCAAAGTCCTATTTCTCCCTCTCTTCCTCTACAAACCCCTCTCCTTTCCAGCACTGATAACGTTCCCTAGCTGGGTCCTGAGATGTCTGCAAGACACCCCCCCACACACCCAGCTCAGAGACCACCAAGGACCCAAAGTTGACCTCCTCTTCCTCCACATCACACTCCCTTCTAACACTGATGACGTTCCCTAGCTGGGTCCTGAGACATCTGCAAGAAAACAAGTAACCTCAGAAAAGACCGAGCCCCACAATCCTCCCCCACACACCCCACCCGCTTCCAGCACTGATGACGTTCCTTAGCTGGGTCCCGAGACGTCTGCAATAACCCCCCCCCCCCACAGCTCAGAGACCACCAAGGACCCAAAGTTGTCCTCCTCTTCTCCCACACCCTCTGGCACTGATGATGTTCCCTAGCTGGGTCCTGAGACGTCCCCAAGATCCCCCCCCAACTCAGAGACCACTGCAAGAAAACCACCATGTTCAGAGAGCACCAAGGACCCCACAATCCCCCTCCTCCCCTCTGCAAACCTTACTCCCTTCTAGCACAGATAACGCTTCCTCTGCAAGGAAACAAGCAACCTCAGAAAAGAGCAAGAGCCCCACAATCCTCCTCTCCCACCCACACACCCCTCTTCCCTTCTATCACTGATGATGTTCCTTAGCTGGATCAGGAGACGTCTCCAAGACCTCCCCACCCACCCAGTTCAGAGACCACATCAGACCCCCATTCCCCAAGTTGAACCCCTCCTCTCCCCAAGCACCCCCCACCGTTGCTCCCCCTGCCCTCAGCAGCACCGCCTCTCAGAGCTCAGCACCCTCCCATCCCTTCCCCCCTCCCCATTGTGCAAACGGCCCCGACACGTGTCCTCCCCTGGGAGACCGTCCAGACTAGGGATCTCCAACCTTGGCCACTGTAAGCCTGGCGGACTTCAACTCCCAGAATTCCCCAGCCAGCTTTGGTTTCACCACTGATGACACCCCTCCCATCCCCAGACACCCCCCACCTTTGATCCCCCTGCACTCAGCAGCACCCCCTCCTCCCTCTCATTGTGCGAACGTCCGACACGTATCCTCCCTCAGGAGACAGCCCAGAGCAGGGGTCTCCAACCTTGGCCGCTGTAAGCCTGGCGGACTTCAACTCCCACAATCCCCCTCCTCCTCCCCTCTGCAAACCTTACTCCCTTTTAGCACTGATGACATTCCCTAGCTGTGTGATGAAAAGACCGAGCCCCACAATTCTCCCCCACACACCCCACCCGCTTCCAGTACTGATGATGTTCCCTAGCTGGGTCCTGAGACGTCCCCAAGATCCCCCCCCCAACTCAGAGACCACTGCAAGAAAAACACCATGTTCAGAGAGCACCAAGGACCCCACAATCCCACTCTTCTTCCTCCTCCCCTCTGCAAACCTTATTCCCTTCCACCACTGATAACGTTTCCCTAGTTGGGTCCTGAGACGTCTCCAAGACCGCACCCACCCAGAGACCACATCAGACCCCCATTCCCCCCAGTTCACGGATAACGTTCCCTAGCTGGCTCCTGAGACGTCTGCAATACCCCGCCCCCTCAGCTCAGAGACCACCAAGGACCCAAAGTTGCCCCCACACCACACTCCCTTCTAGCATTGAATGACGTTCCCTAGCTGGCTCCTGAGACGTCTGCAAGACCACAGACCCCCATTCCCCCCAGTTTAACCCCTCCCCTCCCCAGACACCCCCCCACCTTTGATCTCCCTGCCCTCAGCAGCACCGCCTCCCAGAGCTCAGCACCCCCTCCTCCCTCTCATTGTGCGAACGTCCGACACGTATCCTCCCTCAGGAGACAGCCCAGAGCAGGGCTCTCCAACCTTGGCCGCTGTAAGCCTGGCGGACTTCAACTCCCACAATCCCCCCATCCTCCTCCCCTCTGCAAACCTTACTCCCTTTTAGCACTGATGACATTCCCTAGCTGGGTGATGAAACGTCTGCAAGGAAACAAGCCACCTCAGAAAAGACCGAGAGCCACAATCCTCCTCCCCCACACACCCCTCTCCCTTCCACCGCTGATAACATTTTCCTAGTTGGGTCCTGAGACGTCTCCAAGACCGCACCCACCCAGAGACCACATCAGACCCCCATTCAACCCCCGTTCACAGATATCGTTCCCTAGTTGGCTCCTGAGACGTCTCCAAGACCCCAGACCCCCATTCCTCCCAGTTCAACCCCTCCCCTCCCCAGACACCCCCTCCCACCTTTGATCCCCCTACACTCAGCGGCACCGCCACCCAGAGCTCAGCACCCTCCCCTCGTTGTGCGAACGCTCCCGACACGTGTCCTCCCCCGGGAGACAGCCCAGAGCAGGGGTCTCTAACCTTAGCCACTGTAAACCTGGAGGACTTGTTGACCTCCTCTTCCCCCACATCACACTCCCTTCTAACACTGATGACGTTCCCTAGCTGGGTGATGAGACGTCTGCAAGGAAACAAGCAACCTCAGAAAGCCCCACAATCCTCCTCCCCCACACACCCCACTCCCTTCCACCACTGATGACGTTCCCTAGCTGGGTCCCGAGACATCTGCAATAACCCCCAGCCCCTCAGCTCAGAGACCATCAAGGACACAAAGTTGTCCTCCTCTTCCCCCACACCACACTCCCTTCTAACATTGATGACATTCCCTAGCTGGCTCCTGAGACATCTGCAAGACCCCAGACCCCCATCCCACCCACCCCCGTTCAACCCCTCCCCTCCCCAGACACCCCCCCACCTTTGATCCCCCTGCCCTCAGCAGCACCCCCCCAGTTCACGGATAACGTTCCCTAGTTGGCTCCTGAGACGTCTGCAAGACCCCAGACCACACAGTTCAACCCCTCCCAGACACCCCCCCACCTTTGATCCCCCTGCCCTCAGCAGCACCGCCTCCCAGAGCTCAGCATCCTCCCCTCCCTCCCCCCCCCCCCGTGCGAACGTCCCTGACACGTGTCCTTCCCGGGGAGACAGCCCAGAGCAGGGCTCTCCAACCTTGGCCGCTGTAAACCTGGAGGACTTCAACTCCCAGAATTCCCCAACCAGCTTTGCTTTCACCACTGATGACATTCCCTAGCTGGGTCCTGAGACATCTGCAATAACCCCCCCCCCCCACCCCTCAGCTCAGAGACCACCAAGGACCCAAAGTTGTCCTCCTCTTCCCCCACACCACACTCCATTTTAGCATTGATTTACGTTCCCTAGCTGGCTCTTGAGACGTCTCCAAGACCCCAGACCCCCCCATTCCAACCCCTCCCCTCCCCAGACACCCCCCCACCTTTGATCCCCCTGCCCTCAGCAGTTGGGTCCTGAGATGTCTCCAAGACCGCACCCACCCAGAGACCACATCAGACCCCCATTTCCCCCACTTCACGGATAACGTTCCCTAGTTGGCTTCTGAGACGTCTCCAAGACCCCAGACCCCAATTCCCCCCAGTTCAACCCCTCCCCTCCCCAGACAGCCCCCCCACCTTTGATCCCCCTGCCCTCAGCAGCACTGCCTCCCAGAGCTCAGCACCCCCTCCTCCCTCTCGTCGTGCGAACGTCCCCGACACGTATCCTTCCCAGGTAGACAACCCAGAGCAGGGGTCTCCAACCTTGGCTGCTGTAACCCTGGAGGACTTCAACTCCCAGAATTCCCTAGCCAGCTTTGCTTTCGCCACTGATGACATTCCCTAGCTGGGTCCCGAGACGTCTGCAATAACCCCCCAGCCCCTCAGCTCAGAGACCATCAAGGACACAAAGTTGTCCTCCACTTCCCCCACCCCCCACTCCCTTCTAGCATTGATGACGTTCCCTAGCTGGCTCCTGAGACATCTGCAAGACCCCAGAACCCCATTCCCCCCCCCCGTTCAACCCATCCCCTCCCCAAACACCCCCCCCTGCCCTCAGCAGCACCCCCCCCCCCAGTTCATGGATAACGTTCCCTAGTTGGTTCCTGAGACGTCTCCAAGACCCCAGACCCCCCCATTCCAACCCCTCCCCTCCCCAGACACCCCCCCACCTTTGATCCCCCTGCCCTCAGCAGTTGGGTCCTGAGACGTCTCCAAGACCGCACCCACCCAGAGACCACATCAGACCCCCATTTCCCCCACTTCACGGATAACGTTCCCTAGCTGGCTCCTGAGACGTCTGCAAGACCCCAGACCCCCATTCCCTCTAGTTCAACCCCTCCCCTCCCCAGACACCCCCCCCACCTTTGATCCCCCTGCCCTCAGCAGCACCGCCTCCCAGAGCTCAGCACCCTCCCCTCCCTCCCCCCCCCCGGTCGTGCGAACGTCCTCGACACGTGTCCTTCCCGGGGAGACAGCCCAGAGCAGGGCTCTCCAACCTTGGCCGCTTAAGCCTGGAGGACTTCAACTCCCAGAATTCCCCAACCAGCTTTGCTTTCACCACTGATGACATTCCCTAGCTGGGTCTTGAGATGTCTGCAATAACCCCCCCACCCCTCAGCTCAGAGACCACCAAGGACCCAAAGTTGTCCTCCTCTTCCCCCACACCACACTCCATTTTAGCATTGATTTACGTTCCCTAGCTGGCTCTTGAGACGTCTCCAAGACCCCAGACCCCCCCATTCCAACCCCTCCCCTCCCCAGACACCCCCTCCCACCTTTGATCCCCCTGCCCTCAGCAGTTGGGTCCTGAGACGTCTCCAAGACCGCACCCACCCAGAGACCACATCAGACCCCCATTTCCCCCAGTTCACGGATAACGTTCCCTAGTTGGCTCCTGAGACGTCTCCAAGACCCCAGAACCCCATTCCCCCCAGTTCAACCCCTCCCCAGACACCCCCCCCCACCTTTGATCCCCCTGCCCTCAGCAGCACTGCCTCCCAGAGCTCAGCACCCTCTCCTCCCTCTCGTCGTGCGAACGTCCCTGACACGTGTCCTTCCCGGGGAGACAGCTCAAAGCAGGGGTTTCCAACCTTGGCCGCTGTAAGCCTGGAGGACTTCAACTCCCAGAATTCCCCAGCCAGCAAAGCTGGCTGGGGAATTCTGGGAGTTGAAGTCCGCCAGGCTTACAGCGGCCAAGGTTGGAGAGCCTGGGCCCCGACGACCCCTCCCTCTGCCCCTTCCTTCCCCTTCCTCACCCTTGAGGGAGGTCTCGACCAGGCGGAGGTAGAGCGCGCTCTGCTTGTTCCCGTGGCTCATGCGCTGCCCGAGCCCGTCGCGTTGCAGGACGCACTCCTCGAAGCGCACCACGTTGGGGTGGTGCCGTCGGAGGCTGGTCAAGGCCCAGAACTCGGCCAGGGCCAGCTCCACGTTCTCCGGAGCGTCGCACCTCAGCCTCTTGACGGCCAGGCGGGCCCCGCTGCGGCCCGACACCGCCTCGTACACCACGCCGTAGGCCCCGCGCCCGATTTCAGACACCAGGCGGTAGCGCGGAGGGGAAGCCAAGGCGGCTTTGACCGACGACGGTGAGGCCCGGCTAGGAAGACCGACCGAGCGGCCTTCCATGGCGCCCCTCAGAAACGGCGGCGGCGGCGGCGGGAGCCGCTCGCGCTCGCCGCGCCTCAGGCGCCGCTCGGCAACCTTTCTGTCCCTCGGCGGCCACCGTCGCCGCCCGTTTCCATAGCAACGCCGCGGCGGGGCCTAGCTGCCACCACTGCAGCAGCCGTCGCCGCCGCCGCCTTTTTGCCCGTCGTGGTCGGAGTCGTCGCGGGCGGGGAGCGCCTCTCTTCATCCCGCCCGCCCCGCCGGACCGGGGCTCGACGGAGGCTCACGTTCGCTGCTTTTTTTTTTTCCCCCCCCGGCTCGCTTCCTCGCCCGCTTTGCCCGGCTGGCTGGCTGGCTTGCGGGCGGGCGGGCGGAGGACGGTAATTCTCCGAGCGGCTGAGGCGAAGATGGGAAGCGAGAGGAAAGGAAAGGTCGGAGGGTAGAAAAAGCGCGCCTTGTCTGCCCCTTTAAAATGCGCCCAGCCAATCGCGGCGCTGCCCGCCCACCGAGGAGGGAGGGAGCGGCTCGAACTATTTTTCCGAAAGAAAAGGGGGGAAAAAAATCATAAAAACCACCCCGCTCTAAGGACTCTCTCGCCTCTTCCGAACTGTGCTCCGTATCTCTTCTTATTCTTTGTAAAAAAAATAAAACCAAGCACTCCGAATGTCTCCGCACGTCGGAAACCTAAATTTGCAGTTGTAGTTAAGAGCAAACCTCCCCCTTCGTTAGAATGGTCTGCTCCTTTCCCTTTCGCGGCAAATATTTCATTCATAGCTTCTGGAAGAAGGGAGAGTCCATTCCATCTCAGAAACGGGGGGGGGGGAAACGAGAGAGAATTCGGATCGCTCTTGCCTCTTTTTAGTTTAGGGCATTCCTTAATCTTCCTCCACAGGAGGTCCATCTCCCTCCAGCAGATCCAGATGAGGGGCAACGGTCGGATGAATGGAAATCCCTCTCCTATATTTGGGGGTCTGTAGTGAGTCCCCCCCCCACCGCGTACTTTGGAAATGCCGGCGTCCGCATGAATGGAGGTTAGAGATGCTTGAAAGGATAGAGACGCGGAGTTGCTGATGGCGACCTCGGGGTGAAAGCAGGAGGGGGGGGGGCTCCGTTGCATAAGCGCCTTATGTAAGAGTTCCCGTCTGTCCCCGGAGAAGGGAAAGGGAGGGCCGGGCAGGCACCTGCTAAGCCGCACGAAGAGCCTGGCTGGGGGGGAGATCCGCCTGGCGATCCACTTTTTTTTTTTCAAAGAGTAACAGAATTGGAAGGGACCTTGGAGGTCATCTAGTCCAGCCCCCTGCTGAAGCAGGAGAGCCTGGCTGGGTGGACGAGACGAGATCCACCTGGCGGTCCAAGAGACGCGTCAACTTCCCCCCCCCAAAAAAATAACAGAATAATAAGAGTGGGAAGGGGCCTTGGAGGTCATCTAGTCCAGCCCCCTGCTGAAGCAGGAGAGCCTGGCTGGGTGGACGAGACGAGATCCACCTGGCGGTCCAAGAGACGCGTCAACTCCTCCTCCCCAAGTAACAGAATATTAAGAGTGGGAAGGGACCTTAGAGGTCATCTAGTCCAGCCCCCTGCTGAAGCAGGAGAGCCTGGCTGGGTGGACGAGACGAGATCCACCTGGCGGTCCAAGAGACGCGTCAACTTCCCCCCCCCCAAAATAACAGAATAATAAGAGTGCGAAGGGACCTTGGAGGTCTTCTAGTCCAGCCCCCTGCTGAAGCAAGAGAGCCTGGCTGGGTGGACGAGACGAGACCCACCTGGCGATCCAAGAGACGCGTCAACTCCTCCTCCCCAAGTAACAGAATATTAAGAGTGGGAAGGGACCTTGGAGGTCATCTAGTCCAGCCCCCTGCTGAAGCAGGAGAGCCTGGCTGGGTGGACGAGACGAGATCCACCTGGCGGTCCAAGAGACGCGTCAACTTCCCCCCCCAAAATAACAGAATAATAAGAGTGGGAAGGGGCCTTGGAGGTCATCTAGTCCAGCCCCCTGCTGAAGCAGGAGAGCCTGGCTGGGTGGACGAGACGAGATCCACCTGGCGGTCCAAGAGACGTGTCAACTCCCCCCCCAAAATAACAGAATAATAAGAGTGGGAAGGGACCTTGGAGGTCATCTAGTCCAGCCCCCTGCTGAAGCAAGAGAGCCTGGCTGGGTGGACGAGACGAGATCCACCTGGCGGTCCAAGAGACGCGTCAACTCCCCCCCCCAAAAAATAACAGAATAATAAGAGTGCGAAGGGACCTTGGAGGTCATCTAGTCCAGCCCCCTGCTGAAGCAGGAGACCCAATATCATTTCACATAAATTTATGACTGTCCAATTTCTTCTTAAAAAGCCTCCAGTGTTCGAGCACCCACAACTTCTGGAGGCAGGTCGTTCCACTGCTTAATTATTTTTTTTTTAATTTGATTTATATGCCGTCCTTCTCCGGAGACTCAGGGCGGCTTACAATGCGTTAAGCAATAGCCTTCATACTTTTGTATATTTTTACAAAGTCAGCTTATTGCTCCCACAAACTGGGTCCTCAATTTACTACCTTAGAAAGGATGGAAGGCTGAGTCAACCTTGAGCCTGGCAACCTTGAGCTTAGCAAGATTGGAACTTGCTAATTGCAGACAGCTGGAGTTAAATTACAATGCATTAGTCTGCTGAGCTATCCAGGCTCCTAACAGTCAGGAAATTTCTCCTTAGTTCTAGTTTGCTTCTCTCCTTGATGAGTTTCCATCCATTGCATCTTGTTCTACCCTCAGGTGCTTTGGAGAAGAGCTTGACTCCCTCTTCCTTGGGGCAGCCCCTGAGTTGATTCTCTTTTTTTAAAGCAGAAAACTGAGCAACATTGCAGCACAAGTGGAAAAAAAATGTGGTTTGCTGGGTGGCTCGAAAAAAAAGGGCACAAAGATAGCAGGGAAGTTGACTGTATGCGCTACCTGGGTTCACACAACACCTGAACTAAGTTAGCTTGGAACTTAGCAGTGACATTAGTACAACAAGCTGAGCAGAATAGAATAGAAGGGAAAGGAAGGGAAGGGAAAGGAATAGAATCTGGAAGGGACCTTGGAGGTCTTCTAGTCCAACCCCCCTTCTCAGTCAGGAAACCCTATACCAGTGATGGCTAACCTTTCTGCCATCACATGCCAGGAGGGGGTGGGTGGGGGAGGTTCACACGCATGTGTGCCCACACCCATAATTCTACGCCCCGCCCTGCACATGCGGGCGCAACCCACTCCCCCGCCCGCTCCTGGCACACGATGGCCCGGTAGGCCTGTTTTTTTTCTTCACCTGGCTCCAGATCCTATCTGCATCTGGGGAGGGTGAAAACAGCCTCCCCCACCTTGCCCCAGGCCCTCCGGAGGCAGGAAACAGCCTGTTTCCCTACTTCTGGTGGGCCCAGAAGACCCGAAAATCAGCTGGCCGGCGGGCGCATGCACACCAAAGCTGAGCTGGTGTGCCCACTGATATCGCTATGCGTGCCACCTGTGGCACACGTGCCATAGGTTCTCCATCACTGCCCTATACCATTTCAGACTGATCTCTTAAAACTAACCAAGGAGAGAAGAATTAAGGAGAAACTTCCTAACAGTGAGGACAATTAACCAGTGGAACAGCTCGCCACCAGAAGTTGTGGGTGCTTCATCACCGGAGGCTTTCAAAAAGGGATTGGACTTGAAAGAGCCGAGGTGGCGCAGGGGTTAGAGTGCAGTCCTGCAGCTACTTCAGCTGACTGCTAGTTCAACAGATCGGCGGATCAAATCTCACCGGCTCAAGGTTGACTCAGCCTTCCATCCTTCCGAGGTGGGTAAAATGAGGACCCAGATTGTTGGGGGCAATATGCTAATGCTAATGCAATATGCTAATATGCGATATGCTAATATGCTAACTTTGTAAACCGCTTAGAGAGAGCTGTAAAGCACTATGAAGTGGTATAGAAGTCTAAATAATAATAATAATAATAAAATGGTATAGGCCAGAGTCCCCTGTCTAAGCAGGGGGTTGGACTAGAAGACCTCCAAGGTCCCTTCCAATTCTGTTATTCTATGTATCTATGTCTCTTTTTAAAAACTTGTTATTCAGTGAACTGTTATTCACTGAATAACAGAGTTGGAAGGAACCTTGGAGGTTTTCTAGTCTCACCCTCAATAGGGTCTCTGCTCGAGCAGAAGACCCTATTCCAGACAAATGGCTTTCCAATCTCATCTTAAAAACCTCCAGGGAGCATCCACAACTTCTGGTGGCAATCTGTTCCACGGATTGACTGTTTTCACTGTCAGGAAATTCCTTCTTAATTCCACGTTGCTTCTCTCCTTGATTAGTTTCCATCCGTTGCTTCTTGTCCTGCCTTCAGGTGTTTTGGTTGTTAATTAACACGGTTGTTAAAGTGAATGTTTCTTGCCACCGTTGTTAAGTGAATCACTGCCATTGTCAAGTTAATAACGTGGTTGTTAAGTGAATCCGGCTTTCCCATTGACTTTAAGGTTGCAAATTGGGAACACATGATCCCGGGATACTGCAGCCGTCATGAATATTCGCCAGTTGCCAAGTGTCCAGATTTTTTTTTAAATTTTTATTTTTTAAAACAAAACATAAAAACAACTATCATCCACACATCCGGTTACAATTCTTTTGTGCTTAATCCCATATCCAAAATTTACAAATTACAAATTACAAATTTCATTCACAATTAAATATCTCAGTTCTCTATTATATATTTTGACCACTTGACCCTGGGACATAAATATGAACCAGTGGTCAAGCATTTAAATTTTGAGGATGTGACCCCGGGAATGTTGCAATGGTTGTAAGTCTGAAAAACTCAAAAGTCACACTTTTCAGTCCCGTTGTATATTCAGTCACTAAACGAATGGTTGTAAGTCCAGGACTACCTGTATGTGTTGTCTACCTAAACACTGAGAATTCTGGTTTGACTTTTTATTTAGACGATTAGATGAGATCAGAAACGAGATTGTCTTCATTCTCGCTCTGAGACCAGTTGTTTCAAAGTCTGGTTGAGAACTGTGCCAAGTTTTTCAAATGAGATTTGATAGTAGTAACTGTAAGAGGGATCTTGGAATCCCAGTGGACAACTATTTAAATATGAGCCAGCCATGTGCAGCAGCTGCCAGAAAAGCCAACACAGTTCTAGGCTGCATCAACAGAAGAATAGAATCAAGATCACGTGAAGTGTTAATACCACTTTATAAGGCCTTGGTAAGGCCACACTTGGAATATTGCATCCAGTTTTGGTGGCCACGATGTAAAAAAGATGTGGAGACTCTAGAAAGAGTGCAGAGAAGAGCAACAAAGAGGATTAGGGGACTGGAGGCTAAAACATTAAAAGAACCTTTGCTTCTATGTTTAGTTTGATGAAAAGAAGGACTAGGGGAGACATGATAGTGTTCCAATATCTCAGGGGCTGCCCCAAAGAAGAGGGAGTCAAGCTATTCTCCAAAGCACCTGAAGGCAGGACAAGAATCAACTGGTGGAAACTCATCAAGGAGAGAAGCAACTTAGAACTAAGGAGAAATTTCTTGACAGTTAGAACAATTAATCAGTGGAACTGCCTGCCTCCAGAAGCTGTGAATGCTCCAACACTGGAAGTTTTTAAGAAGAGATTGGATAACCATTTGTCGGAAATGGTATAGGCCCTATACTATAGGGTTTTCTGCGTAAGCAGGGGGTTGGACTAGAAGACCTCCAAGGTCCCTTCCAAATATTCCTATTCTATTCTATTCTATTCTATTCTATTCTATTCTATTCTATTCTATTCTATTCTATTCTATTCTATTCTATTCTATTCTATTTATTTTCCCTATTCTATTCTATTCTATTCTATTCTATTCTATTCTATTCTATTCTATTCTATTCTATTCTTCCTATTCTATTCTCCTTATTCTATTTATTTTCTCGATTCTATTCTATTCTATTCTATTCTATTCTATTCTATTCTATTCTATTCTATTCTTATTCTATTCTATTCTACTCTACTCTACTCTACTCTACTCTACTCTACTCTACTCTACTCTACTCTATTCTCATTCTCATTCTCATTCTCATTCTCATTCTCATTCTCATTCTATTTATTTTCCCTATTCTAGTCTATTCTATTCTAGTCTATTCTATTCTATTCTATTCTAGTCTATTCTTCCTATTCTATTCTCCTTATTCTATTTATTTTCTCGATTCTATTCTATTCTATTCTATTCTATTCTATTCTATTCTATTCTATTCTATTCTATTCTTATTCTATTCTATTCTACTCTACTCTACTCTACTCTACTCTACTCTACTCTACTCTATTCTCATTCTCATTCTCATTCTCATTCTCATTCTCATTCTATTTATTTTCCCTATTCTAGTCTATTCTATTCTAGTCTATTCTATTCTATTCTATTCTAGTCTAGTCTATTTAAAAGTTATAGCTAGTAGCCAGCATGGGTTTGTTAAAAACAGATCATGCCAAATCTTATTTCATTCTCCCCAAATCCTAACTTACCTGAATAGGCACCCCTCATTCGTTGTCTGGAGTCATCTCTCGCCTTCCTACCACGCTGCTCCAGAGCGGCTCACTGAAATTAAAAGCCGACAACAGCCAACTCAATAAAACATCACAGGTCATAAATTCAGAGCCCGGCTAAGATTCAATTAACATCCGTCCTGTTCAGAGACATCCATCTTGGGCTGCTGTGTCTCTGCTGATGTCACTCGGTCGACCGGTTTCTCCGAACGTGGCCAAACACAATTTTGAAGGAATATATTGCTTTATGAAAATGATAACTATGCCACCATAATCGAAGTGACAAGTCGGCGGCCGGCTTAGAAAAAAGCAGGTTCGAATATAAAACAAATCCCGGGGCAAAAATAAAAAGAGAGCCAACAGTATGAGAATATGAAGAAACTTTAAAAATGGAGGATGAGGTCCAAGCCTATCTGGGGTGAACTTTCTGATTGGGGGGGCTCACCTGATCCCCAAATGGCATCCCAAAGAAGAATTGCCTCCTTACTTCAGTCCTTAGAATTGCCCAGATGTTTGGGCTTTGCAGTAATTTTTCCCTGAATGAACTCATAAACTTTTTCAAAGATGCATGGACTTCAATTCCCAGAATCCCCCAGGTGGCATTCTGGGAGTTGAAGTCCAGACATCTTAAAATGGCTAAGCTGAGAAACTCTGCTTTAAATGATTCTATAAGGTGCATTAAGAGCCAATTCGGTCTGCAGTACAGCTAGAAACAGGGAGATGGGGAATTCTAGTCCCGACTTAGGCACGAAAGCTGGCCGGGTAGCCCTGGGCCAATCACCAGGAGCCAGTGAGTTCTAGTCCTGCCTTAAGCATGAAAGCTGGCTAGGTGACTTTGGGCCAGTCCTTCTCTCTCAGCCCTGTCCACCTCATAAGGTTGTTGTGGGGAAAAGAAGAGAAGGAAGGAAGGAGAAGGAATTAAATACGTTCGCTGCCTTGAGTTACCTACTGTATAAACCTATGAAGGTGAGGTAAAAACTTTAATAATAAATAAAATCCTGGTGAATTCACAGCAGGAGTGAGATTTCAATTCAAGAACTGATTTATAATTTGCTTTTTGGGGGGCATCACACCAGTTTTCAGAGGCTCCCTTGAGCTTAAGATCTAAAATAGACTCCCTTTGATCTCATCATTCATCTCTCCCTCTCTCTCTCTCTCTCTTTCTCTCTCTCTCTGTCTCTGTCTCTTTCTCTCTCTCTCTCTCTCTCTCTCTGTGTGTCTCTGTTTCTCTGTCTTTCTCTTTCTGTCTCTCTCTCTCTCTCTTTGTCTTTCTCTCTGTCTCTCTGTGTCGTTCTCTTTCTCTCTGTGTGTCTTTCTTTCTCTGTCTCTCTGTGCCTCTCTCTGTGTCGCTCTCTCTGTGTGTCTTTGTCTTTCTCTCTTTCTCTGTCTCTGTTTCTTTCTCTCTGTCTGTCTCTCTCTGTCTGTCTCTGTCTCGGTGCCTTTCTCTCTCTCTCGCTCTCTCTGTGTGTGTGTGTGTGTCTCTCTCTCTGTCTCTCTTTCTCTGTCTCTCTGTCTTTCTCTCTCTCTCTTTCTCTGTCTCTGTCTGTGTCTCCCTTTCTCTGTCACTCTCTCTCTCTCTCTCTCTGTCTCTCTCTCTGTGTCTCTGTCTCCCTGTCTTTCTCTCTTTCTCTTTCTCTTTCTCTCTGTCTGTCTCTTTCTCTCTCTCTGTCTGTCTCTTTCTCTCTGTCTCTGTCCCTTTCTCTCTCTTTCTCTCTCTGTTTCTTTTTCTCTCTGTGTGTCTGTCTCTCTCTCTCTGTCTCTCTTTCTCTGCCTGTCTCTGCCTGTCTCTGTCTCTGTCTCTCTTTCTCTTTCTCTTTCTCTTTCTCTCTCTCCCTCTCCCTCTCTGTCTGGTTCTCTTTCTCTCTCCCCACCCCAGGTTTCTTGATCTGTCCTGTTGGCTTGAAGATGATAGAGCCCACCGTGTTAGGTACCGGTAAAAGTTTTGCAACTTTCTTCAGAAGGTTATTTCTTCTGAAGGCCAGTAGATGGTGTCCGAGAAACTCATTTCTCCTTGTTTACCAGCATTGCCAGCTGATGTGGAAGCTGGCGCCTTGAAAAATGCACGGAGATGGCCTAACAGTGAAACGCTTTGTCTGATGAGCAGGCAAACACCCTGGCGTGCTTCTGAATTTCTGGGAGGAAAATTAGGTCATTGCACGGATACAAACTTTGCAGAAAAGATGCAAGGTCCCAAATGGTCTCCCAAATGAACAAACTTTCTGGTGGCTCTACAGACTAAAGCACTGTTATTAACATCTACTTACATCTGCTGCCTGCAATTACTGCAAGTTCAAATCTCACCAGGCTCAGGGTTGACTCAGCCTTCCATCCTTTCTAAGGTAGGTAAAATGAGGACCCAGATTATGGGGGCAATAAGCTGACTTTGTATAAATATACAAAAGTATGAAGGCTATTGCTTAATGCACTGTAAGCCGCCCTGAGTCTCCGGAGAAGGGCGACATATAAATCAAAATTAAAAAAAACCTTTCTGATAAAAGAAAATATTTATAGCTCAAGCCCGAACTGTGGGGTCCTTGGCGCTTTCTGAGCTTGTTGGTTTTCTTGCAGACGTTTCATGACCCAATTAGGTAACATCATCAGTGCTAGAAAGGGGTGGGATTTGCGGAGAGGAAATGGAGAAAGAATAGGAAGAGTGGGAAGAAGATTATAGGGGCCTGGAGCCCTCTGGGCTTGGTGGTTTTCTTGAAGACATTTCATGACCCAACTAGGCAACATTATCAGTGCTAGAAGGGGGTGAGATTTGCAAAAAGGAGGAGGAGGAGGAGGATTCTCTGATCTTAGTTTTCTCCTGGTTACTAAGGGATTTTTTCAACCACTATATCAAACTCCCTCTCCAACGCACCCCCGGGAGTCCTGAAGAAAACAGGTTAGGGATGGCTCATAATGGTGGAGATCTATTTATCTAGGAGTCGAAAACAACTTGATGGCATAGAATCAATCAGTTTTTTTTTAAAAAAAATCCCATAAAAGTACGAAAACAAACCTACTTAATTTTTCAAGATCAGGCAAGGATGGCCAGATGTTTCCAATTACTTTGACAGTATAATTATGTAGACCTACATACTGGAATATATTTTGACAGTATAATTACATATGTAACTGCACAATATCTAGCGAACCCTGTTAGGATAAGCTACACAAGGTACCTGCTCTTGGGAATATCATCCCCTCGTAGCCTGTATATTTTGGGTTTTTAAAAAATTATTTATGCCCCACGTTTAATTATTTTTGTAAACAACTCAAGGTGACAAATATATTTAATGCTCCTTCCTGTTCCTATTTTATCCAAAACAACAACCCTGTGAGGGGGACCGGGCCGAGAGAAAGGGACTGGCCCAAAGTCACCCAGGTGGCTTTCATAATTAAGGCGGGACTAGAACTCACCATCTCCTGGTTATTGGCCCAAAGTCACCTAGCTGGATTTCATACCTAAGGCGGGACTAGAACTCACAGTCTCCTGGTGATTGGCCCAAAGTCATCCAGAGAGCTTTCATGCCCAAGGCAGGCCGGACTAGAACTCACAGTCTCCTGGTGATTGGCCCAAAGTCACCCAGAGAGCTTTCATGCCCAAGGCGGGACTAGAACTCACAGTCTCCTGGTTAATGGTACATAGTCACCTAGCTGGATTTCATACCTAAGGCGGGACTAGAACTCACCGTCTCTTTGTGATTGGCCCAAAGTCATCCAGAGAGCTTTCATGCCCAACTCACCGTCTCCTGGTGATTGGCCCAAAGTCACCCAGAGAGCTTTCATGCCCAAGGCAGGCTGGACTAGAACTCACCGTCTCCTGGTGATTGGCCCAAAGTCACCCAGAAAGCTTTCATGTCCAAGGCGAGACTAGAACTCACTATCTCCTGGTAATTGGACCAAAGTCACCCAGAGGCTTTCATGCCCTAGGTGGGACTAGAACTCACAGTCTCCTGGTGATTGGCCCATAGTCACCTAGCTGGATTTCATACCTAAGGGGAGGGGACTAGAACTCACCGTCTCCTTGTGATTGGCCCAAAGTCATCCAGAGAGCTTTCATGCCCAAGGCGGGACTAGAACTCACAGTCTCCTGGTTATTGGCCCATAGTCACCTAGCTGGATTTCATACCTAAGGCGGGACTAGAACTCACAGTCTCCTGGTGATTGGCCCAAATTCACCCAGATGGCTTTCATGCTCAAGGCGAGACTAGAACTCACAATCTCTTGGTTAATGGCCCATAGTCACCCAGATGGCTTTCGTCCCTAAAGTGGGACTAGAACTCACCGTCTCCTAGTTTCTATCTTGCTACGTTAACCATTAGACCAAACTCTCCCCCTCTCTCAATCTCCTTGCCTCCCAAACGTAGCCATGGCTTCTGCCTTCTTGCCAGAAGAGCTGGTGATGATCTGTAGCCCAGATGAATCTATTGACTGACTCATGAGTGGTACTCTCCTCCTGATGATGTTTTACGGGTTTTAATTCAGTTTTAATGGGGTTGTTTTTACTGTCATCTGTATTTTACTTATTGTGTTTTTGGGGAGGCCGTTTTAATCATGTGAGCCATCCCGAGTCACGAACGTGAGATGGATGGCGATATAAATTCAATAGATAGATATAAACAGATAAATAAACATAAGGCGAAGCATAAAAAAAAGAGTTATGGGGGGAATAAGACCAAGGAATTACAGTTTAAGCAAAAGAAAGGGTAAGCTAGATAAAGCTGGCTTATACCTATGACTTCCCAGTACTTTTCCATTTTTTATTTTTATTTTTAGCTTTTTTCAAGCATCCCAAAGTTATTTTATTATTTTATTTTATTTATTTACTTTTATATGCCGCCCTTCTCCGGAGACTCAGGGCGGCTTACAATGCGTTAAGCAATAGCCTTCATACTTTTGTATATTTATACAAAGTCAGCTTATTGCCCCCACAAACCAGGTCCTCATTTTACGTACCTTAGAAAGGATGGAAGGCTGAGTCGACCTTGAGCCTGGTGAGAATTGAACTCGCAGTAATTGCAGGCAGCTGGATGTTAAATGCTGCCTTAGTAGGAGGCATTAGCCTCCTACGCCACTCAGGCTCCTGTTGCTTTTTCAAGAGGCAACTGGACTTTTGGTTTGCTTGAAGACGTTTCGCTCCTCATCCAAGAAGATTCTTCGGTTCTGACTGAATGGTGGAGAATGGAAAGCTTTATATATTCCTCGCAGTCATCTGCTCATTAGTACTCTCTCTGAGAGTCCTTGAGGTCACTTGGAGGTTATCCGTGCCCGAATAGTGCAAATGGCTACGGAACCTTCTTGGAACGGCTGAAAGGACTGTGTCGTAAACAGGAGACAGGTGGGGTCGTGTCGTATCCCACCCGCTCCATTGAGAGAGGGCTGTTCAATCTTAACACAGATGGCCTCTTTGACCCCTCTTTCAAACCAGAGTTCCTCTCTGTCCAGAAGGTGGACTTTGCTGTCTTCAAAAGAGTGATCTTTGTCTTTCAAATGCAGGTGGACTGCTGAATCTTCTCCTCATGGGTCGGTTTTCCTACGTTGTGCCCAGGGGCGGGATTGAAAAATTTTAGCAACCGGTTCTCTGCCTGGTTGCTGGGTGGGTGTGGCCATGGGGGTGTGGCCTAGTCAGCTTCCTGCACCATGGTGGGGGGGCGTTTTTGCCCTCCCCAGGTTCTGGAGGCTTTGAGCCTCCGGGAGGGCGAAAATGGCCTACCCCGGGCTCTGGAGGTTTTCTTGGAGCCTCCGGGAGGGCGAAAACGGCCTCCTCCAGGCTCTGGAGGCCCTCCGGAGGCCAGAAACAGGCCCATTTCCAGACTTCCGGTACTTCCGGTAGGCCCATTTTTCACCCTCCCCAGGCTCTGGAGGCTTTTTTTGAGCCTCCGGGAGGGTGAAAATGGCCTCCCCCGGGCTCTGGAGGCCATCCGGAGGCCAGAAACAGGCCTGTTTTCAGACTTCTGGTAGCCCCATTTTTCACCCTCCCCAGGTTCTGTAGACTTTTCTTGAACCTCCGGGAGGGCGAAAATGGCCTCCCCTGGGCTCTGGAGGCCCTCCTGAGGCTGGAAACAGGCCCGCTTCCAGACTTCCGGTAGGCCCATTTTTCACCCTTCCCAGGTTCCGTAGGCTTTTCTTGAGCCTCCGGGAGGGCGAAAACAGCCTCCCCCGGGCTCTGGAAGCCCTCCGGAGGCTGGAAACAGGCCTGTTTCCAGACTTCCGGAACTTCCGGTAGGCCCATTTTTCACCCTCCCCAGGCTCTGGAGGCTTTTTTCGAGTCTCTGGGAGGGCGAAAACGGCCTCCCCCGGGCTCTGGAGGCCATCCGGAGGCCAGAAACAGGCCTGTTTCCAGACTTCTGGTAGCCCCATTTTTCACCCTCCCCAGGTTCTGTAGGCTTTTCTAGAACCTCCGGGAGGGCGAAAATGGCCTCCCCTGGGCTCTGGAGGCCCTCCTGAGGCTGGAAACAGGCCCGCTTCCAGACTTCCGGTAGGCCCATTTTTCACCCTTCCCAGGTTCCATAGGCTTTTCTCGAGCCTCCAGGAGGGCGAAAACAGCCTCCCCCGGGCTCTGGAGGCCCTCCGGAGGCTGGAAACGGGTCTGTTTCCAGACTTCCGGAACTTCCGGGAGGCCTGTTTTTCGCCCTCCCAAAGCCTCCGCGTAGGCACTGCACTTACCTGGCATCCAAAACAGGCCGCATGGAGATTCCTGGCAGGGGTGGGGTAAGGTGGGCGGGATCAGCCAGTCATTTCAACTACCGGTTCGGCGGAACCAGATGTAAAATTAACTTTCAGTTCGGCCGAACTTGTCCGAACTGGCTGAATCTCACTCCTGGTTGTGCCATGCATTTGCGAAGTGGTTGTTTTCAAACCTATATTATATTTTCCCCATGTCTACAAACTGCTCCATGCATCATCTTTAATCCACATCTAACTCATGAAGATCTCCTCCATATTGCTCAACCCTGATTTTCTTGTTCCTCCTCTCTTGACCTCATCTAATGGCCTCTTCTTGAGAGGGTCTCCACGATGTCGTTCAACCATCAACTTTCTCGATCTTCCTCTCTTGACCTCCTACATTAATTGTGCACTTCATTCCTCACCTCCTTCTCCCGAGGACCTCCTCAACGATGTTATCCAATCATCAACTTTCTCTTTTGACCACTTCACTATTTCATCAACAGAGAAGAGCAACAAGGATGATGAGGGGACTGGAGGCTAAAAGATACGAAGAACGGTTGCAGGAACTGGGTATGTCTAGTTTAATGAAAAGAAGGACCAGGGGAGACATGATAGCAGTCTTTCAATATCTCAGGCGTTGCCACAAAGAAGAGGGAGTCAAGCTATTCTCCAAAGCACCTGAAGGCAGGACAAGAAGCAACAGATGGAAACTCATCAGGGAGAGAAGCAACTTAGAACTAAGGAGAAATTTCCTGACAGTGAGAACAATTAGCCAGTGGAACAACTTGCCTCCGGAAGTTGTGAATGCTCCAACATTGGAAGTTTTTAAGAAGAGATTAGGATAACCATTTGTCTGAAGTGGTGTAGGGTTTCCTGCCTGAGCAGGGGGTTGGACTAGAAGACCTCCAAGGTCCCTTCCAACTCTGTTATTCTATTCTATTCTATTCTATTCTATTCTATTCTATTCTATTCTATTCTATTCTATTCTATTCTATTCTATTGTTATTTTCTCTTCTCCCCTTCCCCTTCCCCTTCTCCTTCCTCCTCCTCCTCCCCTTCTTCTTCTTCCTGTTCTATTCTATTCTATTCTATTCTATTCTATTCTATTCTATTCTATTCTATTCTATTCTATTGTTATTTTCTCTTCTCCCCTTCCCCTTCCCCTTCTCCTTCCTCCTCCTCCTCCCCTTCTTCTTCTTCCTGTTCTATTCTATTCTATTCTATTCTATTCTATTCTATTCTATTCTATTCTATTCTATTCTATTCTATTCTATTCTATTCTATTCTATTCCATTCCATTCCATTCCATTCCATATTTTCTATTCTACTCTATTCTTTTTTAATTCCAATATTCTATTCTATTCTATTCTATTCTATTCTATTCTATTCTATTCTATTCTATTCTATTCTATTCTATTTAATACTGGAGGTTTTTAAGAAGAGACTGGACAGCCGTTTGTCTGAAATGGAATCAGGATCTTCTGCTTGAGCAGGGGGTTTATTTATTTATTTATTTATTTATTGGTTTGATTTATATGCCGCCCTTCTCCAGAGACTCAGGGTGGCTTACAATGCGTTAAGCAACAGCCTTCGTACTTTTGTATATACCTGCTTAGTAGGGCTTTCGGCCCCCTCCCAAGCGGTGTTCTTTTTTATACAAAGTCAGCTTATTGCCCCCACAAACCGGATCCTCATTTTACCTACCTCGGAAGGATGGAAGGCTGAGTCAACCTTGAGCCTGGTGAGATTTGAACTTGCAATAATTGCAGGCAGCTGGTGCTATTTAACAGCACTTTAGTCTGCTGCGCCACCAAGGCTCTTGGTTGGACTACATGACCTCCGAGGTCCCTTCCCACTTTGCCATCCCCTTCTTCATCTCCTTGCTTTATTACATAGGCTGACCTTAAGTATTCCTTTCCCCACACGTTCAGCTTGCTTCTTCAGAAATACTCAGATCTGACCTTCCTTAAGAGCAAAATCAAAAGAAGGAAGCTCTTAGACTCAGCCTTTGGCCCCTTCTTTGGACCCAAAGCCTTCCAACCCCCTAACAGGCCACGTGTCCCTGAAAAGGGTGTCAGACCTGCCAGAACGTAAGCCTCTAAATCAGGGGAGGGGGATCAATGGCCTCTGGATTGCCTGTGGACTTCAACACCCAGAATTCCTGAGTCAGCCATGTTTGATAATTCTGGTAGTTGAAGTCAACGCATGGCGGCTGATGATGTTACCTAGTTGGGTCATAAAACGTCTGCAAAGAAAAAAAAAACCCGACAACCCAAGCTCAGAGAACACGAAGGACGCCACAGTTTATATATACATATATATTGTTTATATTTATATTTATATATATATAAATATATATTTATATATTATATTTATATATTATACTGCCCTTCTCCCGAAGGACTCCTCCTCCTGCTCCTGCTCCTGCTCCTCCTCTCTACAAACCTCACTCCCTTCTAGCCAGGGGTGAAATGCTCCCGGTTCGGACCGGATCACCCTATCCGGTAGCGATGGAGGCGGGTGGTTCGGAGAACTGGTAGCAAAAATCCCTGACCCCCTCCCATTGCCCAGCTGAGCCACACAATCATCAGAGGCTTTTTCTTTTAATTTTTAAAAGCATTTTTTCTACAATCTCTTCGGCCGAAAAAATGCTTTTAAAAGTTAAAAAAAAAAAAAAAGCCTCTGATGATCGCGCGGCTCAGCTGGGATCGTCAGAGGCATTTAAAAGAAAAAAAAATCCTATTTTTCTTTTAAATGCCTCTGACGATCCCAGCTGAGTTGCCTGATCGGCAGAGGCTTTTTAAAAAACTCAGCTGGGATCGTCAGAGGCATTTAAAAGAAAAAAAATCCTATTTTTCTTTTAAATGCCTCTGACGATCCCAGCTGAGTTGCCTGATCGTCAGAGGCTTTTTAAAAAACTCAGCTGGGATCGTCAGAGGCATTTAAAAGAAAAAAAATCCTATTTTTCTTTTAAATGCCTCTGACGATCCCAGCTGAGTTGCCTGATCGGCAGAGGCTTTTTAAAAAAAGCCTCTGCCGATCAGGCAACTCAGCTGGGATCGTCAAGAGTCTTTTGAAAGCATTTTTTTAACAACCTCTTCGCCGAAGAGGTTATAGAAAAAATGGTTTTAAAAGTAAAAAAAAAAAAAAAAGGCCACGCCCACCCAGTCACATTACCCCCCCACCACCACCACCAAGCCACGCCCACAGAACCGGTAGTAACGAATTTTAGATTTCACCACTGCTTCTAGCACCTAGTTGGGTCATGAAACATCTGCAAGAAAACAAGCTTAGAGACCACCAAGGATACTAGTTCTCCTCCTCCTCCTCCTCCTCTCCACAAATCCCACTCCTTCCAGCACTGATGATGTTACCTAGTTGGGTCATGAAATGTCTGTAAGAAAACAATCAAGCACAAAGACTAGCAAGGACACCACAGTCGTCGTCATCCTCCTCCTCCTCCTCCTCCTCCTCTCCACAAACCCCACTCCCCTCCAGCACTGATAATGCCACCTAGTTGGGTCATGAAATGTTTGCAAAAGATCTGCTCCGAGATCACCAATAACCCCACAGTGCAACCCACCTAGTCTCACCTCTGGCATTCTCTTCCCAGGTGAAAACGGAGAAGCTCCCTTCGCCTGGTGGGGGATGTTGGGTCTCGTACTCAGGTTCCTTGCTGAGATCAGAGTGATTTTTCATATATATATATAAAATCTTAGGGAGCAGCAAATCACTGTCTGGAAAGGGAAACTTCTACTGTCTCAGCAGCTCCTCCGTGGCTTAATTTTCCCAGAAATCGTTCGCTGGTGAACAAATTGCTAGGCAGCTTGGCAGCCTAATAAATATGGGTTGGATTAAAGAGGAGGTGAAGTTGTCTGGGTATAAATGGGCAGAGATGGGTTCTCGGTTTCTTTTTTTATTGGGAGATTAAGCCGGCCTGTCCGTCATTTGAGATGTCAGTTGGGGGAAAAGAGCAGGGGTGAAATCCAGCTGGTTCTGACAGGTTCTGGAGAACCGGTAGCGGAAATTTCGAGCAGTTCGGAGAACTGGCAAATAACACCTTTGGCTGGCCCCAAAGTGGGGTGGGAATGGGGATTTTGCAGTATCCTTCCCCCAGGAGTGGGGAGGGAATGGGGATTTTGCAGTATCTTTCCCCTGGAGTGGAGAGGGAATGGGGATTTTGCAGTATCCTTCCTCTAGAGTGGGGTGGGAGTGGAGATTTTGCAGTATCCTTCCCCTGGAGTGGGGTGGGAATGGGGATTTTGCAGTATCCTTCCCCTGGAGTGGGGTGGGAATGGGGATTTTGCAGAATTCTTCCCCTGGAGTGGGGTGGGAATGGGGATTTTGCAGTATCCTTCCCCTGGAGTGGGGTGGGAATGGAGATTTTGCTGTATCCTTCTCCTGGAGTGGGGTGGGAATGGAGATTTTGCAGTATCTTTCCCCCAGGAGTGGGGAGGGAATGGGGATTTTGTGGTATCCTTCCCCTGGAGTGGAGAGGGAATGGGGATTTTGCAGTATCCTTCCCCTGGAGTGGGGTGGGAATGGGGATTTTGCAGAATTCTTCCCCTGGAGTGGGGTGGGAATGGGGATTTTGCAGTATCCTTCCCCTGGAGTGGGGTGGGAATGGGGATTTTGCAGTATCCTTCCCCTGGAGTGGGGTGGGAATGGGGATTCTGCAGAATTCTTCCCCTGGAGTGGGGTGGGAATGGGGATTTTGCAGTATCCTTCCCCTGGAGTGGGGTGGGAATGGAGATTTTGCAGTATTCTTCCCCTGGTATGGGTTTGGAATGGTGATTTTGAAGTGGGGAGGGAATGGTGATTTTGTAGTATCCTTCCCCTGGAGTGGGATGGGAATGGAGGTTTTGCAGTATCCTTCCCCTGGAGTGGGGTGGGAATGGAGATGTTGCAGTATCTTTCCCCCAGGAACTGGGAGGGAATGGGGATTTTGTAGTATCCTTCCCCTGGAGTGGGGTGGGAATGGAGATTTTGCTGTATCCTTCTCCTGGAGTGGGGTGGGAATGGAGATTTTGCAGTATCTTTCCCCCTGGAGTGGGGAGGGAATGGGGATTTTGTGGTATCCTTCCCCTGGAGTGGGGTGGGAATGGGGATTTTGCAGTATTCTTCCCCTGGAGTGGGGTGGGAATGGGGATTTTGCAGTGTCCTTCCCCTGGAATGGGGTTGGAATGGTGATTTTGCAGTGTCCTTCCCCTGGAGTGGGGTGGGAATGGTGATTTTGCAGTATCCTTCCGGTACTCTGGAGGCCCTCCGGAGGCCGGAAACTGGCTCGTTTCCGGACTTCTAGTACTTCCGGTAGGGCCGTTTTTGGCCCTCCCAGAGCCTCCACATGGGCCCTGCGCTTACCTCGCACCCAAAATGGGCCGCGTGGAGACTCCTGGGAGAGGAGGGGAGGGGAGGTCGGGGCCACCCAGTCCTTGCAAGTCCCGGTTCGACGAATCAAAATTACCATCTGGTTTGCCTGAACCTGTCTGAACCCGCTGAATCCCACCCCTGCATCTACTCCCTTCTAGCACTGATGATGTTCCCTAGTTGGGTCATAAAACGTCTGCACGAAAACCACCAAGCTCAGAGAGCATCAAGGACCCCACAGCCCTTCCTTTCTCCCTCCTTCCTTCCTTCCTTCCCTCCTCCTCCCCCTTTCCACAAACCTGCCTGATTTATTTTGGAAATCAATCCATTTCAATCCAGGGATTGAAAAACAGCCCAGAAAATCGATCCGACTTAAGTTCCACTTAACAATTTGATCACTCTCTCACCTAATAATTACGAATGCTTGTTTTTTTTTTTTGTCTGTGTTCGGATCTTCAGCCAGCATCTCCTTTAACTTTACAGTCAGACCTGAGATTTCATCAGATTACAAATAAATAAATAAATAAATCTGCTTTCATTTGATGCCATTGATAAGAAAATTTGCAGCATAAATATCTGGTTATTATTATTTTTCCCCCCTGATATGATATGAATTCATAAAAAGCTTAGCCTTTTGTCCTTGAAAGCAAAGCTTGAATATTCACAAGGGAATCGGAGTTGAGAGAATGCTATAATTATTCTGGGTGCATCAGACAGTGTTTTTCAATATGCTCATTATTATCAATTTGATGTAAATTGCTCTACCCTTTCCTTTCCTTTCCTTTCCTTCCCTTCCCTTCCCTTCCCTTCCTTCCCTTCCCTTCCCTTCCCTTCTTTCCTTCCCTTTCCTTTCCTTTCCTTCCCTTCCCTTCCCTTCCCTTCCCTTCCCTTCTTTCCTTTCCTTCCTTCCCTTCCCTTCCCTTCTTTCCTTTCCTTCCCTTCCCTTCCCCTTCCCTTCCCTTCCCTTCTTTCCTTTCCTTTCCTTTCCTTTCCTTCCCTTCCCTTCCCTTCCCTTCCCTTCCCTTCTTTCCTTTCCTTTCCTTTCTGTTCCTTTCCTTCCCTTCCCTTCCCTTCCCTCCCCCTTCCCTTCCCTTCCCTTCCCTTCTTTCCTTTCCTTTCCTTTCCTTTCCTTTCCTTCCCTTCCCTTCCCTTCCCCTGCCCTTCCCTTCCCTTCCCTTCTTTCCTTTCCTTCCCTTTCCTTTCCTTTCCTTCCCTTCCCTTCCCTTCCCTTCCCTTCCCTTCCCTTCTTTCCTTTCCTTCCCTTCCCTTCCCTTCTTTCCTTTCCTTCCCTTCCCTTCCCCTTCCCTTCCCTTCCCTTCTTTCCTTTCTGTTCCTTTCCTTCCCTTCCCTTCCCTTCCCTTCCCTTCCCTTCTTTCCTTTCCTTTCCTTTCCTTTCCTTTCCTTTCCTTTCCTTTCCTTTCCTTCCCTTCCCTTCCCTCCCCTCCCCTCCCTTCCCTTCCCTTCCCTTCCCTTCCCTTCTTTCCTTTCCTTTCCTTTCCTTTCCTTTCCTTCCCTTCCCTTCCCTTCCCCTGCCCTTCCCTTCCCTTCCCTTCTTTCCTTTCCTTCCCTTTCCTTTCCTTTCCTTCCCTTCCCTTCCCTTCCCTTCCCTTCCCTTCCCTTCCCTTCTTTCCTTTCCTTCCCTTCCCTTCCCTTCTTCCCTTTCCTTCCCTTCCCTTCCCTTCCCCTTCCCTTCCCTTCCCTTCTTTCCTTTCTGTTCCTTTCCTTCCCTTCCCTTCCCTTCCCTTCCCTTCCCTTCTTTCCTTTCCTTTCCTTTCCTTTCCTTTCCTTTCCTTTCCTTTCCTTTCCTTCCCTTCCCTTCCCTCCCCTCCCCTCCCTTCCCTTCCCTTCCCTTCCCTTCTTTCCTTTCCTTTCCTTTCCTTTCCTTCCCTTCCCTTCCCTCCCCTCCCCTCCCCTCCCCTCCCTCCCCTCCCCTCCCTTCCCTTCTTTCCTTTCCTTTCCTTTCCTTTCCTTTCCTTTCCTTTCCTTTCCTTCCCCTTCCCCTTCCCTTCCCCTTCCCCTTCCCCTTCCCTTCTTTCCTTTCCTTTCCTTTCCTTTCCTTCCCTTCTTCCCTTCCCTTCCCTTCCCTTCTTTCCTTTCCTTTCCCTTCCTTTCCTTCCTTCCTTTTTTTTTTTTTGAGATATCACTGAAGGGCTTCATGTAATTTTGATGCATCTTACAGTTTCTTCTACTATGCCAAATCTATGTTAATTAAACTGCCAAAAATCAATGTATTTTCAGACTTAAAGCAAACTCCCTACAAAATATATCTGGGAAGGCCAGGAGGACTCACCATTTCAATTACTTTTCCATCACAATGCAGAAAAGGTCTTATGATATATTGTTTTTTTAAAAAATAGTTTTTATTAAGCATTTTTCACCTTTAAAAACAGAAAAAAAAGGACAAAAAAATAATAATAATAACCCCCAGTAAAAAACACGACAAACATAACAATGTGTACTATTTTCACAGCTTTCTGCATCGGCATGTATATTCTGCTTGTATATTCCACTCTTCTACTTTATCTTTCTATCCTTTATAACAGGATAATAGCTCTGAAGGGTACTCACCCCAAATTGTATAGCTAAAAGTCTGCAGAGCTGAAGAAGCTTCTTGGATGAGAAGCGAAATGTCTTCAAAGGAAAAAACAAGAAAGTCCAGTTGCCTCCTGAAAAAGCAGCTTTGGGGGACACAGTTGACTGAATTATAAAGTCCCAGAGCACTTTACTTTTTCATTTTCTATTATTGAGCCTTGGTGGCGCAGCAGACTGAAGCGCTGTTAATTAGCACCAGCTGCCTGCAATTACTGCAAGTTCAAATCTCACCAGGCTCAAGGTTGACTCAGCCTTCCATCCTTCCGAGGTAGGTAAAATGAGGACCCGGATTGTGGGGGCAATAAGCTAACTTTGTATAAAAAAAAGAACACCATTTGGGGTGGGGGCCCCGAAAGCCCTACTAAGCAGGTATATACAAAAAGTATGAAGGCTATTGCTTAACACATTGTAAGCCGCCCTGAGTCTCCGGAGAAGGGCGGCATATAAATCGAACCAATAAATAAACAAATAAATAAATTTTCTCTACATGTTGTCCTCAATTTACAACAATTCGTTTAGAGACCATTCGAAGTCCCGACAGCACTGAAAAAAGTGACTTATGATTGTTTTTTACACTTATGTGATCATTCAGATGCTTGGCAACTGACTTGTACTTATGACAGTTGCAGTGGGATCACGTGATTCTCCTTTTGCGACCTTCGGACAAGCAAAGTCAATGGGAAAGCCAGATTCACTCAACAACCCTGTTACTAACTTAACAACTGTAGCCATTCACTTAACAACTTTGGCAAGAAAGGTCGTAAAATAGGACAAAACTCACTTAACAGCTGACTGGCTTAGCAACACATTTGGGCTGAATCGTAGTCGTAAATCAAGGACTACCTGTATTTTGTGGTCCCGCCAGTTCATGCTAGCAGGCAAATGATATTTCTTGCAGATCTTAGCATGTACCATAGTTGCCACTTTGTCGTGTTGTTATTTGTAGTTTGTGTTAGAATTAGTTTTATGATGTATTCATACCTTACACAGTATGAAATTTCAACCAACTGATAAGTTGGGTTGGTTCAGCCCACTAAGGAACAGATGCCCATTAACCAGGTTAATGCTAACCAGGATTAACCTAGTGTGCAAATGGAACTGTTTGGTTTTGATTAAAGAAGTTGTGTGACCCTAATCAAGATAATTGTGTGTGTGTGTGCGTGTGTGAAATTGACAAAGGTTGTCAACTCGCAAAGCATCCCTGGCCTGCTCTCAAGTTGCCATAGGCAAGGGGGATGGGAAAACGGCGAAGCAGCACGGCAGCCAAAAACAAAAGCACATTCCAGACATCTCTCTCTCAAGGCTGTCTCCCAGGGTTACCCACAGCGGCCTGAGGGGAGTGATCGCTACAACCCACGAAATTGCTCTGTTGGCAAATGTGACTGATGACACACCCTGGGGGGATGGGGGAAACAGGGTCAAGTCTGGGCCGTAAATTACTTGGGGTCAGAGTGTCAGAACCCCGACAAAGAGCCTGATAGTACAGTGGACTAAAGCACTGTTATTAACACCTGCTGCTTGCAATTACTGCAAGTTCAAATCTCACCAGGCTCAAGGTTGACTCGGCCTTCCATCCTTTCAAAAGTAGGTAAAATGAGGACCCAGATTGTGGGGGCAATAAGCTGACTTTGTATAAATATACAAAAGGATGAAGGCTATTTCTTAACGCATTGTAAGCAGCCCTGAGTCTCTGGAGAAGGGCGGCATTTAAATTAAAGCAAAAAAAAAAAAAAAAGGGGGGGGGTTGCCTGCCATTTGACAGAAAAAGTTCCCAAACATTCTCGGCAAACTGAGATTAATAAAACTCACTGAAGGGTTTTAGAAGTTGATCGAAAATAATTTTTCCCCTACCGAGTAAGCAAAACCAAGAGACTCAATAAATAAACAAAACAACCAGAAGAACAAGGCGATTATATATAATAAATATTGTTACAACACCGCCAGCAAGCTTTGGACTCACCCAACCGCTTTATCAAAAATTCAAATTGACATTAAAAACAGGTATGGCTTAAGCGGATGAAAGACTCGAAAAACCTGATAATAAAACGGTCGCAGGTCTTAAATTTAAATTGCTTTCAGCGGGTTGAAGATTAAAACGGATTTATCCGAAGATTTTATTTGAAGTCTGCTGGACACATTATTTAACAAGTGTGAATCATCTGTTGGAAAACACGGATCTCTTTCTGAGCAAAGTAACGCTCGGGGGCTGCCTTCCCACAAGGAGCCCTTAAGAAGGCTACTAAATCAGTTTTTTGGGTTTTGCACGCCAGCTTGAACTCAGGTTATTTGCCCTGCAGACTAAGCCAACATTCATCTCTTCAACCCTATGACTATCATTACGTTTTGTACGTTATGATTCTTGATGAACGTATCTTTTCTTTTATGTACACTGAGAGCATTATAGACCAAGACAAATTCCTTGTGTGTCCAATCACACTTGGCCAATAAAAATTCTATTCTATTCTATTCTATTCTATTCTATTCTATTCTATTCTATTCTATTCTATTCTATTCTATTCTATTCCATTCCATTCCATTCCATTCCATTCTGCATTCTATTCTATTCTATTCTATTCTATTCTATTCTATTCTATTCTATTCTATTCTATTCCATTCCATTCCATTCCATTCTGCATTCTATTCTATTCTATTCTATTCTATTCTATTCCATTCCATTCCATTCCATTCCATTCCACATTTTCTATTCTATTCTATTCTATTCTATTCTATTCTTTTTTCTATTTCTATTCTATTCTATTCTCTTTTCTATTTCTATTCTATTCTATTCTATTCTATTCTATTCTATTTTCTATTTCTATTCTATTCTATTCTTTTTTCTATTTCTATTCTATTCTATTCTCTTTTCTATTTCTATTCTATTCTATTCTCTTTTCTATTTCTATTCTATTCTATTCTATTCTGCATTCTATTCTATTCTATTCTCTTTTCTATTCTATTCTATTCTATTCTATTCTATTCTATTCTATTCTATTCTATTCTATTCTCTATTCTATTCTTTTTTCTATTCTATTCTATTCTATTCTATTCTATTCTATTCTATTCTATTCTATTCTATTCTATTCTATTCTGCATTCTATTCTATTCTATTCTATTCTATTCTCTATTCTATTCTATTCTATTCTATTCTATTCTACCCTACCCTACCCTACCCTACCCTACCCTACCCTACCCTACCCTACTCTACTCTACTCTATTCTATTCAACATTCAGTAAAGTCTTACACTTAGGCAAGAAAAACCAAAAGTCCACATATAGATTGGGTGAAACCAGGCGTAATAGCAGTCTCTATAAGAGGGATATTGGAGTCTTAGTGGATAAACAGTTAAATAGAAGCCAGCAGTGTGCGGCGGCAGCCAAAAAAGCCAATGCAATCCTAAATTGCATTAACAGAGGGAGTGAATCAAGATCAAGTGAGGTTCTAATACCACTCTATAAAGCCTTAGTAAGGCCACACCTAGAATCCTGCATCCAGTTTTGGTCCCCACACTATAAAAAAGATGTTGAGACTCTAGAAAGAGTGCAGAGAAGAGCAACAAAGAGGATTAGGGGACTGGAGGCTAAAACATAGGATGAACGGTTGCAGGAACTGGGCATGGCTGGTCTAGTGAAGAGAAGGACCAGGGGAGACAAGAGAGCATCTTCCAATATTGGAGGGGCTGCCCCAGAGAGGAGGAAGGGGGTCAAGCTATTCTCCAAAGCACCCAAAGACCAGACAAGGAAGAATGGATGGAAACTGACCAAGGAGAGATTCAACCTGGAAATGAGGAGAAATTTTCTGACAGTAAGAGCAATCAACCAAAGGAACAGAAGTTGCCTTCGGAAGTTGTGGGAGCTTCATCACTGGAGGCTTTGAAGAAGAGACTGGACTTCCGTCTGTCAGAAATGGTGTAGGGTCTCCTGATTGGGCGGGGGGGTTGGACTAGATGACCTACAAGGTCCCTTCCAACTCCGTGAATCTGTCATCTAACCAAGATTAGTATTAACCAGCGTTATCATGTTACCTAGCACCTCTTAAGTCTTTACTTTCCCGTTCCAACTATAGAATATAGTTGTGTTCTAAGATGGTCCTAGACTTACAACACTTCATTTAGTGACTGTTTGAAGTTACAACGGCACTGAAAAAAGTGACTTACGACCGCTTTTCACATGCATATGCGCGCGTGAGCCCCCTGCACACACCCCACATATGCGCAGCAGTGACCTGAAGACTAGCTAACTGGTGGGAGGCACACATGCATGCGTGGTGGAGCAGAACTGCAGCGACGGCTCACATACCCACAGAGAGGGTGCTGCATGCCAGCTCTGGCACATATGTCATACAGTGGTGGGATTCAGTTTTTTTTACTATTAGTTCTGTGGGCGTGGTTTGCTTGGTGTGGCTTGCTGGGCATGGCAGGGGAAGGATACTGTAAAATCTCCATTCCCACCCCACTCCAGGGGAAGGTTACTGCAAAATCCCCATTTCCTCCCAATCAGCTGGGACTCGGGAGGCAGAGAATAGATGGGGGAGGGGCCAGTCAGAATTTTTACTACCGGTTCGCCGAACTACTCAGTTCTCCAGCTTTGCTGGCTGAGGAATTCTGGGAGTTGAAGTCCACAAGTCTTAAATGTGCCAAAGTTTCTCTGAACTACTCAAAATTTCTGCAACTGGTTCTTCAGAACTGGTCAGAACCTGCTGAAACCCACCTCGGATGCCATAGGTTCGTTCCTCATAGGTTGTAGGTCATCTAGCCCAAGCCCCCCGTCCAAGCAGTGATGGGTTGCTCCCGGTTCTGTTCCGGTTCTATAGAACCGGTAGTAAAATTGGCAGGAGGCTCCACCCACCCGGCACGACGTCATCATCGGGGATCTGTGCATGTGCAGAAGCTTCTGCGCAGAAGAGTGCATGTGTGATCTACTACGAACCGGTAGCAAAGATAAGAGCCTACCAAAGAGCCTTGGTAGTACAGGGGTTTAAGGCACCCTGTTATTAAGCTTATTAAGACCAGCTGTCTGCAATTACTGCAGGGTTCGAATCTTGCCAAGGCTCAAGGTTGACTCAGCCTTCCATCCTTTCTAAGGTAGGTGAAATGAGGACCCAGTTTGTGGGGGCAATAAGCTGACTTTGTATAAATATACAAAAGGATGAAGGCTATTGCTGAGCACATTGTAAGCCGCCCTGAGTCTTCGGAGAAGGGCGGCATATAAATCAAATTTAAAAAAAAAAAAAAAAGTGGAACCCACCCCTGGGAGACCCTACACCAGTGATGGCTAACCTTTTTGCCGTTGTGTGCCAAAAGCGGGGGGAGTGCAGGGTGGTCGCACGCCCGAGTGCCCACACCCATAATTCAGTGCCTCCCAGCCCCCTGCACATGCACGCATCACCCCCCCATGCTCTCCCCACTTTTTGCATGCGACAGGAAAAAGGTTACCAGTGAGCCCAGTAGGCTCCTTTTTCATCCTCCCCAGGCTCCAGAGGTTTTCTTGGAGCCCGGGGAGGGCGAAAACGGCCTTCCCGACCCTCCTGGAGCTCCTCCGGAGGCCGGAAACGCCCCGTTTCCCAACTCCCAGAAGGCCCGTTGTTCACCCTCCCCAGGCTCCAGAGATTTTCTTGGAGCCTGGGGGGGTGAAAACGGCCTTCCCCACTCCCCCGGAGGTCCTCCGGAAGCCGGAAATGGCCCATTTCCAAACTCCCGGAAGGCCCGTTTTTCGCCCTCCCCAGGCTCCAGAGGTTTTCTTGGAGCCTGGGGAGGGTGAAAACAGCCTTCCCCACTCCCCCGGAGGCTCTCCAGAGGCTGGAAACAGCCCGTTTCTTGACTTCCGGTGGGCCTGGAAGGCCCGAAAATCAGTTGGCCGGCACGCACATGCGCGCTGGAGCTGAGCTAGGACAATGCTCGCGTGCCTACAGATACGGCTCCGCGTGCCACCTGTGGCACGCGTGCCATAGGTTCGTCATCACGGCCCTACACACATTTCTGACAGATGGCAGTCCAGTCTCTTCTTGAAAGCTTCCAGTGAGGAAGCTCCCGCAACTTCGTGAGATTCTATGGAGGCCTTTGAAAAAGTCCTAAAACGAAAACAGGCAAACAACACACACACGCACACACCCGTTGGCAGAACAAAACCCTTAATTCAGTTCAATCCCCGAAGAGTTGGTGGTTCTGTGCGAGGATTTCTCAGCACCTGCTATTAACCTGTTTGCAAGCCGTCTGCAATTATTGGATTAGTCAATTTCAGGGGGGGTGGGGAAATTGGCACCTCCCAAGTTTCTTTTGTACCAAGAGATTAGGGTCCTTGGGCGTGCAATTTAGCAAACAATGCCCAATTTTGTTTCCATTGGCACCATACCGGAGGCTTCAATTCCCATGCCAGTTGTGTCAAGGTCCCAGCATCTGTAGGGCTCAAGCTACCCATCGTTTTTTCCCAGAAGCGTAGAATTCCTATCGGTGAGCCTGGCTCCCCCCTGCTGTTCCCAGCTTTTATTCTACAACGCGGAATCTCCAATTTTGTTTTTGGCCTCCAACCGTCTACGTGGTGTGCAGAGATCAGGTGATTAAAAACCCGGCGTGCATAATTGCGGTGTGGAAGTTTGACACGTCTAACCTTTCAGGGGTAGAACAGAGCGGGGGAAAAATAATCCGAAAGCGATATTCACGTTTTGCCATTTTGCCCGTTTCCCCGCGGAGAAGAACTGAAAAGCAAGGAATAAAGGCTGTGCTATTCCTTGGTTTGTGAATCATAAGGACTTGAACCTTATTGACTTTTACCCTTTTTAAAACCAACCCCAGGAGGAATTGTTAACACCCCCATCACAATATATTTCTGATTGGTTTCAACCCGTGTTTTGGAGGAAGCATCAATTTTCCCAGAGTTCTTATGAAATATCTCTCTCTCTCTCTCTCTCTCTCTCTCTCTCTCTCTCTCTCTCTCTCTCTCTCTCTCTCTCTCTCTCATTTGTTTGTCTGTCTGTCTGTCTGTCCATCCATCCATCCATCCATCCATCTATTATTTATTTATCTATTCATCTACCTCTATCTATTATTTATTTATCTATTCATCTATCTCTATCTATTATTTCTCTCTCTTATTTATTATCTCTATCTATTATTTATCTATCTATTATCTCTATCTATCTATCTATCATCTATTATCTATTATCTATCTATCTATTATTTATTTATCTATTCATCTATCTATTCATCTATCTATCTATTATTTATTTATCTATTCATCATTCTCTATCTATCTATTATTTCTCTCTCTTATTATCTCTATTATTTATCTATCTATTTATCTATCTATCTATTATCTATCTATTATCTATATCTATTATCTATCTAATCTATCTATCTATCTATCTATCTATCTATCTATCTATCTATCTATCTATTATTTATTTATCTATTCATCTATCTATTCATCCATCCATTATTTATTTATATATTTATCTATCTATCTATCTATCTATCTATCTATCTATCTATCTATCTATCTATCTATCTAGCTAGCTATCTAGCTATCTAGCTATCTAGCTAGCTATTATCTATCTATCTATCTAGCTAGCTAGCTATTTTTTTTTTTTAATTTGGTTTATATGCCGCCCTTCTCCGGAGACTCAGGGCGGCTTACAATGTGTTAAGCAATAGCCTTCATAGTTTTGTATATTTATACAAAGTTCAGCTTATTGCCCCCACAAACTGGGTCCTCAATTTACCTACTTTAGAAAGGATGGAAGGCTGAGTCAACCTTGAGCCTGGCAAGATTCGATCTTACTTTAATTGCAGACAGCTGGTGTTAAATTACAGTGCTTCTGTCTGTTGAGCTATCCAGGCTCCTTATTGATCGATTGATCGATCTATTATTTGTTTGTCTGCAAAAAATTTGAACGATTACAGATGGTTGCTGCGATATAGACAGTTCTAGCCTTTGCTGCCACCTAGTGTTTGTTCAGGTGTTTGCAACTCAGATCCTGAAGTTATGATGACACTGAAAAAAGTGACTTAGAAACAGTCCTCACACTTACGACTGTCACCATGGTTACGTGATCAACCTTCAGGTGCTTGGCTACCAGTATGTGTTGATGAGAGCTGCATAAATACATGTGATCCCCATTTGTGGCATTCCCAGACAGCTTCCGACAAGCAAAGTCAACGGGGGAACCGAGATACACTGAACAACCTTGTGATTCAATTAATGACCATGGTGATTCATTTAATGACCATGGGGATTGACTTAACAATCGCAGCCAAAAAAAGGTCCTAAAATTGGGTGCAACTCACTTAATGACTGCCTCACTTAGCAACAGACGTTCCGCTCCCAATTGTGGTCATAAGCCGAGGACTACGTATAGCTGCGATGGCGAACCTATGGCATGCATGCCACAGGTGGCACACAGAGCCATATTGGTGGGCACGCGAGCGTTGCCCTAGCTCAGCTCCAGTGCGTATGTGCATGCCGGCCAGCTGATTTTTGGGCCTTCCGGGCCCACCAGAAGTTGGGAAACAGGCTGTTTCTGGCCTTCAGAGGGTCTCTGGGTGGGGTAGGGAAGGTTGTTTTCGCCCTCCCCAGGCTCCAAGAAAGCCTCTGGAGCTTGGGGAAGGCGAAAAATGGGCCTACTGGGCCCTCTGTGCCATCACGTGCCAAACGCGGGGGAAACACGGGGGGGTTGCTTGCACATGTGCGGGGGTGAATTATGGGTGTGGGCACGCGTGTACGAGCCCCCCTTCCCCCGCTTTTGTCACGCGACGGCAAAAAGGTTAGCCATCACGGACCTATAGTTACCTGTCATCCAGATTCCCTTCTAAGCTTAAATTTTATTTCTCTTACCATGTGCAGAAACAAGCTAATTTTCACTCTGCAGATTCTAATTTTATAATCGGTGAACAGCCTCAGATCCCTCCACTTCTCACTGACTGCAGTGGCCAAGATGTTTAACCTCAAATTAACCTTGGATTTGTACAATATGCTCAGTGATAAATTAACAAAGTGAGTCAGGTTCTAGCAACCTGCCAAGGCCAAATAATTATTTAAAGAAAGAAAAAAAAAAAAGAGAGAGACTCAAGATTAAAAGTTTGCTGAGCTTAATATAGCAGGCTAATAAAGCCATCAGATTTTTAATTGATCCGATTTCAAGATTTTGTGGGAAAGCTGTGGTTTTCTTAATGGGGGTTACTGGCCAAATCTTTCCAAACCATTTTTTCTTTCCAGTTTCAACATATTTTTGTCCCCCATGTATGTTGTCCTCCATTTATGATCACAATTGAGCCCCCTATGTCCGTTGCTAAGTGAGACATTTGTTAAGTGGGTTTTGTTCCATTTTACAACTTTTAAGTGAAGTGCTATTAAGTGAATCACTGTTGTTGTTAAGTTAATAACAGGGTTGTTAAGTGGCTTCCCCATGAACTATGCATGTTGGAAGGTCGCAAAACCGGATCACGTCATCCCAGGACACTGCCACTGTTATTAAGTGAGGTTTGCTCCATTTTACAATTTTTCTCGCCACCGTTGTTAAGTGAATCACTGCAGTGGTTAAGTCAGTAACCAGATTGTTAAGTGAATCTGACTTCCCCATGAACTATGCATGTGGGAAGGTCGCAAAAGTGGGATCGCGTGACCCCAGGACACAGTCTGCAACCGTCATAAATATGAATCAGTTGTCAAGCTTCTCAATTTTAATTGCATGACTAAAGGGGGATGCGGAGATGGTCGTAAGTGTGAAAAACGGTCATAAGTCACTTTTTTCAGTGCCGTTCTACCTTTGAACCGTCACTAAATGAAAGGTTGCAAGTCAAGGCCACTCTGTAGCCGCTCAAACTCCCAAGAATTACTATTTCCACTACCTTATATTTCAGTACCATGGACAGCAGTGTGTAGGTTTATATGTGTAGTCCTCGACTTACAACCGTTCATTTGGTGACCGTTCGAAGTTACAACGGCACGGAAAGAAGCGACTTATGACCGTTTTTCACACTTAACGACCGTTGCAGCATCCCCAGGGTCACGTGATCAAAATTCAGATGCAACATGTCTCATAGTTATGACGGTTGCAGTGTCCTGGGCCCTTTTTGTGACCTTCTGATGAGCAAAGTCAATGGGGAAGCCAGATTCACTTAACAACCCTCTTCCTAACTTGACAATGGCAGTGATTCATTTAACAACTGTGAGGAGAAAGGTCATAAAATGGAGCAAAATTCACTTAGCAACTGTCTCGCTTAGCAATGGAAATGTTGGGCTCAATTGTGGTCATAAGTCGAGAACTACCTGTATTCAGTTTCCCCACCCCACCCCACCCCAAAATACAATGTAGTCCTTGACTTATGACCAGTTAAAGTTATGGACCTCCACAGGGATACTTACAATCTCATTCCAAAGTTCCAATGGCAAGCCTCCTCACCTTTTTACAGGTAGTCCTCGGCTTACGACCACAATTGAGTCTAAAACCTTTGGAGTTCCAAGATTACCTGTGACATCTTTGTCTACTTCTGTAGTTTGAGCCAATACGCCTGTCATAGTCCTAGTGGACGATCACTGAAACATGAGCCAGCCGTGTGCGGCAGCAGCCAAAAAAGCGAATACAATCCTTGCTTGTATAAACAGAGGCATAGAATCAAAATCAGGTGAAGTATTAGTACCGCTTTATAAAGCCTTTAGAAAGGCCACACCTGGATTCCTGCAACCAATTTTGGTCACCATACTACCAAAAAGAGGTTGAGAGTTTAGAAAAAGTTCAGAGAAGAGCAACTAAGCAGCCGAAAAGAAAGAAAGAGGAGGGGGAAGAAGGAGAAGGAGGAGAAGAGAAGAGAAGGAAGGAAGGAAGGAAGGAAGGAAGAAAGAAAGAAAGAAAAAGAAAGAAAGAAAGAAAGAAAGAAAGAAAGAAAGAAAGAAAGAAAGAAAGATAAGCAGCCAAAAAAGCGAATACAATCCTTGCTTCTATCAACAGAGGCATAGAATCAAAATCAGGTGAAGTATTAGTACCGCTTTATAAACCCTTAGTAAGGCCACACCTGGAATCCTGCAACTAATTTTGGTCACCATACTACCAAAAAGAGGTTGAGAGTTTAGAAAAAGTTCAGAGAAGAGCAACTAAGCAGCCAAAAAGAAAGAAAGAGGAGGGGAAGAAGGAGAAGGAGGAGAAGAGAAGAGAAGGAAGGAAGGAAGGAAGGAAGGAAGAAAGAAAGAAAGAAAAAGAAAGAAAGAAAGAAAGAAAGAAAGAAAGAAAGAAAGAAAGAAAGAAAGAAAGAAAGAAAGAAAGATAAGCAGCCAAAAAAGCGAATACAATCCTTGCTTGTATCAACAGAGGCATAGAATCAAAATCAGGTGAAGTATTAGTACCGCTTTATAAACCCTTAGTAAGGCCACACCTGGAATCCTGCAACTAATTTTGGTCACCATACTACCAAAAAGAGGTTGAGAGTTTAGAAAAAGTTCAGAGAAGAGCAACTAAGCAGCCAAAAAGAAAGAAAGAGGAGGGGAAGAAGGAGAAGGAGGAGAAGAGAAGGAAGGAAGGAAGAAAGAAAAAGAAAGAAAGAAAGAAAGAAAGAAAGATCAGCAGCCAAAAAAGCGAATACAATCCTTGTTTGTATAAACAGAGGCATAGAATCAAAATCAGGTGAAGTATTACTACCACTTTATAAACCCTTAGTAAGGCCACACCTGGAATCCTGCATCCGGTCTTGGTCCTCACATTACAAAAAAGATGTTGAGACTTTGGGGAAAAAAAGTGCAGAGAAGAGCAACTAAGAGGATTAAAGGCCTAGAGACTAAAACATATAAAGAACGGTTGAAAGATTTGGGTTTGGCCACTCTAGAGAAATGAAGGATTAGGGGGGGACACGATAGCAGTATTCCAGCATTTGAGGAGGGGGTCAATTTATTCTCCAAAACACCAGAAGGCAAGACAAGAAACAATGGATGGAAACTCATCATGGAGAGAAGCAACCTGGAATTGAGGAGAAACTTCCTAACGGTGAGGACAATTAACCAGTGGAACAGCTTGCCACCAGGAATTGTGGGTGCTCCATCTCGGGAGGCTTTTAAGAAGAGATTGGACAGTCACCTGTCTGAAATGGTATAGGGTTTCCTGCTTGAGCAGGGGGTTGGACTAGAAGACCTCCAAGGTCCCTTCCATCTCTATTTTATTCTAATTCCCTCCCGGTAGGATCAATGATGACACTTTCACTTTTTTTCCCACCAGCAGGTAAGAGCCAGTAGAATAGTTTTTGCACTCCAGATGGTTACCTTCAAAACAGGTGACTATTCACTGTTGAACGCAATCCGTGGGTGTCGGAGAGGCAGGAGGTGGCATCACGCGTGTGTCATGGCATCATCATGGAAACGTTGCCATAATCGTCACCGGTTCCGTGACGTGATGAACGAGGCCGATTTGTGACGGATTCTTGATGCTGACGTTAGAGTCACTTCCCGTCGCTTTATCTGTAGATCTGCTTTTTAAAAAGTTATTCCTTTTTTCATTTCTTTCCTTTTAAGAATTGATGGCAGCTCCTTTGATTAATGCTGATTTTCATCATCATAATACAAGGAATAATCGAATACATGGATTCCTCGACTTACGGCCGCCATTGAGCCCAACATTTCTGTGGCTAAGCAAGACAGTGAAGTGAGTTTTGCCACATTTTATGATCTTCCATGCCACCATCGCTAAGCGAGTCACTGCAGTTGTTAAGTTAGAAACATGGTTGTTGAGTGAATTTGCCTTCCCTATAGATAGACTTTGCTTGTCAGAAGGTCGCAGAAGCGGATCTCTGCAACCGTCATAAATATAGGTCATCCAGTTAGTGACTGTTCAAAGTTACAACATTGAAAGGAGGGAGACTTACGACCATTTTTCACACTTACGACCGTTGCAGCATCCCCATGGTCCCCTGATCAAAATTCAGATGCTTGGCAACTGACTTGTACTTATGACGGTTTCAGGGTCACGTGATCCCTGTTTGTGGCCTTCTAACCAGCAAAGCCAATAGGGAAGCCAGATTCACTTAACAACCACGTTGCTCTCTGAACAAGTGCAGTGATCCATTTAACAATGGTGGCAAGAAAGGTTGTAAAACGGGGCAAAACTCCCTTAATACACGTCTCACTTAGCAAAAGAAATTTGGGGGCTCAATCACGGTCGTAAGTCGAGGACTACCGGTGCAGACCGGTTGACGAGTTGTCCGAATTTTGATCACGTGACCACAACGACGGTCATTAAGTTTGAAAAATGGTCCGGTCACTTTTCCCATTCCTGTTGTGATTTTGAATGATCGATAAATAAATGGTAATAAGTTAAGATCTACTGTTTTTTGTTTTGTTTTTTAAAAAAACGAGCATTTTAGAAAACAGCTCAGGGTTGCTCAGAAACTTCACAAAAATCTTTTTTTTTATTGCAAAACGCAGCTGGATTCGAAAGAAAGAAAAAAAAAAGACAAGAATTCCAATGTGACATAAAGCTAAATTAACGCCTACCTTCTCCTCGCTCCTCCTCGAGCTATTAACTATGATGAAGTTCAAAACTTAACTTTCCCATTACATATATTCCTCTTTCTTTTTCTTTTTCTTTTTTTTTTCTTTTTACCTTGGTGCTTAATTGTCTTTGTCCCAGCAAAATGTCAGCGTTTAATCACAGACCATCTTCCATTAGGGTGAATATTAATTAAACGTACAATTGAGAGTGTATGTAAGATACACTCTTCCCACACTTCGCTTTCCTGCTTGATTTTTTTTTTTACCATTCCCTGTCACAAGAACTTTGAACCACACAGAACTTAGTTTCCCTTAACCTCAGCATCCTTTGAGTTCAACATATGTGTAGTCCTTGACAAAAATATTTTTTTTCACATATAAAATGTCAGAGTCTCTAGCTATCCAGCCAGCACACAAGTAAATAATTCAGCAGGATTCATTTATAGAAGAAAACTTCTTTATTTTTATTTTTATTTTATTTTTTAAATTTGATTTATATGCCGCCCTTCTCCGGAGACTCAGGGCGGCTTACAATGCGTTAAGCAACAGCCTTCATCCTTTTGTATATTTTATACAAAGTCAGCTTATTGCCCCCACAAACTGGGTCCTCATTTCACCTACCTTAGAAAGGATGGAAGGCTGAGTCAACCTTGAGCCTTGGCGAGATTCGAACCAGCAGAAATTGCAGGCAACTGTGTTAATAACAGGGTGCACTAAACCCCTGTACTATCAAGGCTCTTTATATACAATCAGGGGTGGGAGCCAGCCGGTTTGGATTGGTTCGGGCGAATCGGATGCTAATTTTACATCTGGTTCGCCGAACCGGTAGTTGCAAAAACTGGCTGGCCCCTCCCCTCCCAAGAGTCTCCGCGCGGCCCGTTTTGGATGCCAATTAAGTGCAGGGCCCGTGCAGAGGCTCTGGGAGGGTGAAAAACGGGCCTCCCAGAAGTTCCGGAAGTCTGGAAATGGGCCAGTTTCCAGCCTCCGGGGGCCTCCAGAGCCCGGGAGAGCCTGTTTTTGCCCTCCCGGAGGCTTAAGAAAAGCCTCTGGAGCCTGGGGAGGGCAAAAAAATGGGCCTCCCAGAAATCCAGAAATGGGCTCGTTTCTGGCCTCCGGAGGGCCTCCAGAGCCCGGGAGAGGCCATTTTCACCCTCCCGAAGGCTTGAGGAAAACTGAGGCAGGAGGCCAGGTAGGCCACGCCCATGATGGCCATGCCCACCCAGCAACCGGGCAGAGAACCAGTTGCTAATTTTTTTGAATCCCACTCCTGTATACAATAATATAAAACATGATGCATGTATACAATACCCATGCAGCTCTTGCACCGTGGTAGAGAGAAGAAGAAGTAGCAAGGACAAGGACAAGAAGCAGAAGCAATCAAGCAAAGACGAACGAACTCTTCAAATACACAGAACGGTTAGGCTAAGCCACACCCAGGCTCCGAGCCGTCTCATACGGCTCACAACAAATCCTGTGTCTCGGTCACCAAACAGTTCTCATGGACTGACTTGTTGTTATGGCTATTCCAGTTCATAAATTCTTATACACTGACATAAAACTGCGTACAATTCTGGTCACCACAATATGAAAAAGATGTTGAGGCTCTTGGAAAAAGTGCAGAGAAGAGCAACAAAGAGGATTTAGGGGACTGGAAGCTAAAAAGTACGAAGAATGGTTGCAGGAACTGGGTATGTCTAGTTTAATGAAAAGAAGGACTAACGGAGACATGATAGCAGTCTTCCAATATCTCAGGGGCTGCCCCAAAGAAGAGGGAGTCAAGCTATTCTCCAAAGCCCCTGAGGGCAGGACGAGAAGCAATGGGTGGAAACTCATCAAGGAAACTGGACAATCATTTATCTCAAATGGTATAGGCTCTTCTGCTCAAGCAGGGGGTTGGACTAGAAGACCTCCAAGGTCCCTTCCACCTCTATTATTCTATGTTCTATGTTCTACTTACGACCCGATGGAGACCAGAATTTCTGTTCCTAAGGGGTAGTTAAGTGCGCCTGATTTTACAATGTTTTTTGACACTGTTGTTAAGCGAATCACTACAATTTTTAAGTGAAGGGAAATCATTTCTAATTTCCTGCTCAAGGCAGAAAATCCTCTACCATTTGTCTGAAATGGCCGTCCAATCTATTTTTGAAAATTTCCAGTGTTGGAGCACCTACAACTTCTATAAGTAAGTATTTCGTGGGCTGAAGAATGGATGTTACCAGCAATTTACGAATCAATTACTGAATAATATAAACATATCATTAATAGTTCTGGATTGTGAATGAATTATGACTTCCATTCAAGGAAATGTTTGCCGTACAACTTTATTTATTTATCTCCTTTAACTTCCTTCCTTCCCTTCCCTTCCCTTCCCTTCCCTTCCCTTCCATCTCTACTCCCTCCCTCCCTCTTTCTTTCTTTTTCTTCCTTCCTTCCCTTTCCATCTCCACTCCCTCTCCCCTCTTTCTTTCTTTCTTTCCTTCCTTCCTTCTCTCTCTCTTTCCTCCCTCCCTCCCTCCTTTCTTCCTTGTCCTTTCTTCCTCCCATCTCTACTCCCTCCTTCACTTTTCCTTCCTTCCTTCCTTCCTTCCTTCCTTCCTTCCTTCCTTCCTTCCTTCCCTTCTTCATCCCTCCCTCTCTTCTCCCTCCCTCCTTCCTCCCTACCCCTCCCTCCCTCCCCCTCCCTTCCTTCCTATAATAAGCTTGCCTATTATGACCAACCTTATTTTATGATCTTTTTTCCTGCTGATCTTTAAAAGTGAACATCACAGTCATTAAGTCAACCATTTGTTCGCCAACTCTGTTATTCTATTATTCTTACGTCGGTAAAATGAAATGTTGAGGCTGCGATTCCGTTCACTCTATATTTTATTGCTCTGAAAAAGAGTTGGAAGTCAGTCAGTGCTGTTTTAATTTTCCCCCGAACCTACCCTTTTCCTCTTTCTTCCCCTTTCCCACGTTCCTATCATCTTTATTTTCATTTGGGTTTTACCCTATGATGATTTTGATTTAAAAAAAAAATCAATTAAAAAGAGAGACGGAGAGCTTTGCACATACTTTTGCATAGCCAGGATGGACCCTGGATTCCGTTTTTGTGCAGCGCAGTCTGAAAAGAAGCAAATCTTCAATTGGAAGGTTACGGCCACCATCTTGAATTTTTTGACCCGTTTCATCCTACCCGGTGCTAGGGATGACCCTGGAATACAGTATATCTGCAGAGCAGTGTTCAAATTCGAAATGAGTCGGGGTTTTATTTGGTCACCAAATCTGCCCATGGGTGCACACTGCGTTGCGGTTTTGAGAAAATCCATTTCCGCCCTTTACTTATTTAGCAAACTTCCTCAAATATGTGACCCAGACCCGATCCACATATCAAAGGATAAGGTCTGCAAACACAGAGTTCATTAAATTAGGTCTCCCAGAGGAATGGCATGTTCACAAGAATAAACATACCTACCCACCCACCCACATACCCACCCACCCACCCACACGCCCCTCAAGTGTCACCCTGGAATCAGCACGTAATACCCCGGAACAAGCTCTCCCTGATAAAAATCAGCTTCTATTCCCCCATTTCTCTGCAGTCTGCCCCTTAAAAGTAAACCGTTTTTGCTTTTAGCAATAAATATTCTTTCCTCACAGCTGTGTTTTTATTTCTTCTTGTGCAACCCTGGCTTGAGTTGGGACCCCAAATTATTCTTCTGACACGGGTTCAAAAAAAAACATCCTTCTTCGCAAGCCCTGTCCAATGCTGAAGTCAATTTTTTCCTTTCTCCCGTTCTCCAGCATGGCATTTTCAAGCCGGAGTGATGCCTTTTCTGATTTAAAGCTTTCCTGTTTCCCGATTGGCTCAGCGTAGGCTGAGCTGTGGCTCAATGACAGGAGGGAACCGAGCGTCAATAAAAAGAAAGGGAACACAAAATCTCTTCCAAAAGGTGGGAAAATCGGAGTTGCCAAGCCAGAGGGGGAACAACCTTACCAGCCCCTCTCCTAGAGAGTGAAAAGAAGGCAAAAAATTTTTTTTTTAATAATAATAATACAAGATCAGCCTGCAACTTTTACAGAGACCATCAACAGGAACTCAAACCTCAAAATTCAAATTGCTTTGCCAAGTTCTCCGTCCTGGTAACTTCTTAATTTTATTTTTGAGTTGAAATTGTCTATTTGTTAAGTTATTAGCCTGCTCTTCTTTCTTCCTACAGATAGATAGATAGATAGATAGATAGATAGATAGATAGATAGATAGATGATAGATGATAGATGGATAAATAGATGGATAGATAGATAGATAGATAGATAGATAGATAGATAGATAGATAGATAGATAGATATGGATAGATAGATAGATGGATGGATAGATAGATAGATAGATGATAGATGGATAAATAGATGGATAAATAGATGGATAGATAGATAGATATGGATAGATAGATGGATAGATAGATATGGATAGATGGATAGACAGATAGATATGGATAGATAGATAGATAGATAGATAGATAGATAGATAGATAGATAGATATGGATAGATGGATAGACGGATAGATGGATGGATAGATAGATAGATAGGTGTAGATATAAATAGATATATAGATAGATATAGATATATAGATATAGTTATATAGATGTAGATGTAGATGCAGATGTAGATAGATAGATATAGAGATAGCTATAGAGATATAGACATTAGAGCAAGCTATAGATATAGTTAGATATCTATACATCTATCTATACATCTATCTATCTCTGTCTCTATCTCTATCTCTCTATCTCTCTATCTCTCTATCTCTCTCTCTCTCTCTCTATCTATCTATCTATCTATCTATCTATCTATCTATCTATCTATCTATCTATCTATCTATCTATCTATTCCCCCCCTTCTTCATTCTCTCCACGTTTCTCTTTTTTAAAAACTTCACTAGCAACCGGTTCGGTTTCTTAGGTTGCCGTTGGTATCTGTCGATTTTACGAGGTTCAAAAGAGAAATGGAAAAAAAGAGAAAAATGGGATAAATAATATGCTGCGTGATTTATTTGCATACGTCTCTATTCGTTCTTCCCATTCCCCCCCCTTTTTTTTGGCAATAGGTGTTCCTTTTTATTTAAAGTTGTGTGGATGGTATATAGTACCTTGCTTTGAGAAACAGGTTGGAAAGAGAAGTTGAGAAAATGGAAAATAATAGTGTGCCTCATTATATTACAAATCTATGTATATGTGATGTTATTCATTCACGCTTCTATCTCTATATTCGTTCTTTTCCCCCTTTTCTTGCAATAGCTGTTCCTTTTTATTTAAAGTCACATATAAGTGTGTGAGTGGATTTATCTGTCTATTATCTATTTATTGGAAGTACAATGTAAGCGTCAGTTCTGAATAAACTAAGAATCTTGCCATAAAGTGGGGGGGGGAGGAAGAGATTTTTGCTGTGGTGCATTTTTAATCTTTAGAAATATGTAAATATTACATATTTAGAAATTAGAAATATAAATTTATTTTATTTTATAACATAAATTTATTTTATAGTTTACATATAGAAATATAATTTTTTGGCTGGATGCTGAAAAGAAACATAAAAAATGATACATTCTCTTCCTCTTATATGCTGGCTTTGCAAATAGTTGTAAACTTTCTCATCCTTATTTAGAAGAAAAATATAATTTATAAACAAATATTTCAGATGAGGAGGTCTCTCTCTAATAATCAAATGAACCCAACATCTAGTATATATAAAAAATGAAAGAAAAAAACAACAACAGCAGTTTAACCCAAATATTACACTAGCATTCAACCAAGATGGATTTTTTTTCTATGATTAATTTTGGACTTGTTTAATGTTTGGATCATTTTTTTCTTTATCTCATTCCTTTTTGGTACACAATATTTTGTTGTTGTTACTGTTAGATGTATGGTTTTTTTTCCCCCTGTTTTGTATTTTATTCTCATTGATAAAACATAATAAATATATTTTTTTAAAAAAAGAAATATAAATCTTTAATGTAAAGAGAGTCCATGTTTAGAAAAAGTTCTTATTCTTTTAAACATTTTTTTCCCTGAGCCTGTCAACTTCTTTTGTTTTTCTTCTGAACTGCGGCTGTACTGCTATATATTGAATATTTCCTTTTGTGAAATTCAGAGAAAGCTATAAAAATCCTCTCTATAAACATAAGAGTGGATTTTTACTGCTTTCCTCCAATTTCTCAGAGCAGAAGGAAATATTCAGTATATAGTAGTATAAACAATAATACGTATTTATTGCATTCAACAGTAGAAGGAAGAGAGTTGATCCTTTCCAAATCAGATTATCTGGAACGCTGTGGACTTCCGACTGTTGAAATCAATGGGATTTTATAGTTATGGTCTTCCTTGTCAAAGAGTTGTTGGAATTGGGTAGGTCTAGTTTAATGAAAAGAAGGACTGTGGGTGACACATTAGCAATATTCCAATATTTGAGGGGCTGCCCCAAAGAAGAGGGAGTGAAGCTATTCTCTAAAGCACCTGAAGGCAGGATAAGAAGCAATGGATGGAAACTAATTAAGGAGAGAAGCAACCTAGAACTAAGGAGAAATTTCCTGACAGGGAGAACAATTAACCAGTGGAACTACTTGCCACCAGAAGTTGTGGGTGCTCCAACACTGGAAGTTTTCAAGAAGATATTAGGAGCTTTGATAGTACAGTGGTCTAAAGCACCCAGTTATTAAAACAGCTGCCTGCAATTACTGCAGGTTCGAATCTCTCCAAGGCTCAAGGTTGACTCAGCCTTCCATCCTTTCAAAGGTAGGTGAAATGAGGACCCAGTTTGTGGGGGCAATAAGCTGACTTTGTATAAATATACAAAAGTATGAAGGCTATTGCTTAACGCATTGTAAGCCGCCCTGAGTCTCTGGAGAAGGGCAGCATATAAATCAAATTAAAAAAAAAAAATTACTGCTGGTTCGAATCTCTCCAAGGCTCAAGGTCGACTCAGCCTTCCATCCTTTCTAAGGCAGGTAAATTGAGGACCCAGTTTGTGGGGGCAATAAGCTGACTTTGTATAAATATACAAAAGTATGAAGGCTATTGCTTAACGCCTTGTAAGCCGCTTGAGTCTCCGGAGAAGGGCGGCATATAAGTCAAATTAAATATATATATAAATATATATATTTAATATATATTAAATATATATATCTAACCTGGCTAGAAGAAAAACATATATATATATATATTAGACAACCATTTGTCTGAAATGGTATAGGCATTGGTATAGGTGGGATTCAGCCAGTTTGCACCATTTCGGGAGAACCGGTTGTTAACTTTCTGAGCAGTTTGGTGAATTGGTTATTGGAAGAAATAATTAGGGCAGAGAACCGGTTGTTAAATTATTTGAATCCCACCACTGGGTATAGGGTATTTTGCCTGAGCAGGGGGTTGGACTAGAAGACCTCCAAGGTCCCTTCCAACTCTGTTATTCTGAGTAGGCTTGGATATGGGAGTTGTGTTTGTATCAAGGTCATTTTTCAATTCAATGGGAATGTTGTTTCCCCATCAACAATATTCCCGTTCCATTTGCAACGACGGAGTTTGGGAGAAACGCTTAAAAGAACTGGATTCCGAAGGGATTTCCTTCAATAACAGAATAACCAAAATGACAGAGTTGGAAGGGACCTTGAAGGTCTTCTAGTCCAACCCCTCGTTCCAGCAGGAACAGAGGTGGGTATTAGCAAGTTCTGACCAGTTCTGGAGAACCGGTCGCGGAAATTTTGAGTAGTTCAGAGAACCGGTAAATATCGCCTCTGACTGGCCCCGCCCCATCTATTCTCTGCCTCCCGAGTCCCAGCTGATCGGGAGGAAATGGGGATTTTGCAGTATCCTTCCCCCGGAGTAGGGTGGGAATGGAGATTTTACAGTATTCTTCCCTTGCCACGCCCACCAAGCCACACCTACAGAACCGGTAGTAAAAAAATTTGAACCCCACCACTGAGCAGGAACACAGTTTTATCCAAACGGCAGTAAAAAGGAGTGGTTCTCCCTTTTGTGAATTATTTAGAGTGTGGCTTCGTGTGATAGAAACGGGAAAAAGAAGAGAAGAGGAGGGAAAAAGGGTGTTTTCTATCAGTAGTTGTAACGCTCCTTTTGAGTAACTGCGACGTTTTCCCATGGCTCCAAATGACAAAGATTAGACACAATATGCGGTAGAACATAGAACACAGAATCATGGGGCTGAGAGGGACCTTGGAGGTCTTCTAGTCTAACCCCTTGTTTGAGAATGAGACCATGTACCATTTTGGACAAATGGCTGTCCAATCTCTTCTTGAAAACTTCCAGTGATAGAACACAGTATTAAAAGAACACCTGGTTTGCAGGTTGTCCTAGAAAAATACAGCTGGGTGAATTGCAGGGCACAATGTGGGGGGGAGAGAGCTGAAATTCCAATGTTTTCCTAATATTTCCAAAGAATTAGAATGAATTAGAATTCTTCATTGGCCAAGTGTGATTGGACACACAAGGAATTTGTCTTGGTGCATATGCTGTCAGTGTACATAAAAAGAGAAGATACGTTCATCAAGAATCATAAGGTACAACACTTAATGATAGTCATAGGGTATAAATAAGAATAGAATAGAATAGAATAGAATAGAATAGAATAGAATAGAATAGAATAGAATAGAATAGAATAGAATAGAATAGAATAGAATTCTTTATTGGCCAAGTGTGATTGGACACACAAGGAATTTGTCTTGGTGCATACGCTCTCGGTGTACATAAAAAGAGAAGATACGTTCATCAAGAATCATAAGGTACAACACTTAATGATAGTCATAGGGTACAAATATGCAATCAGGAAACAATATCAATGTAAATCGTAAGGATACCAGCAACAAGGTTACAGTCAAACAGTCATAAGTGGGAGGAGATGGGTGATAGGAACGATGAGAAGATTAATAGTAGTACAGATTTAGTAAATGGTTTGGCAGTGTTGACGGAATTAGTTGTTTAGCAGAGTGACGGCGTTGGGGAAAAAACTGTCCTTGTGTCTAGTTGTTCTGGTGTGCAGTGCTCTATAGTGTCGTTTTGAGGGTAGGAGTTGAAGCAGTTTATGCCAAGGATGCAAGGGCATAAATATGTAGATATTTTCCCAGCCCTCTTTTTGACTCGTGCAGTATTCAGGTCCTCCATGGAAGGCAGGTTGGTAGCCATTGTTTTTTCTGCAGTTCTAATGGTCCTCCGAAGTCCGTGTCCGTCTTGTTGGGTTGCAGAGCCAAACCAGACAGTTATGGAGGTGCAGATGATGGACTCCATAATTCCTCTGTAGAACTGGATCAGCAGCTCCTTCGGCAGTTTGAGTTTCCTGAGTTGGTGCAGAAAGAACATTCTTTGTTGTGCTTTTTTGATGACGTTTTTGATGTTAGGTGTCCATTTTAGATCTTGTGATATGGTAGAACCTAGAAACTTGAAGGTCTCTACTGTTGATACTGTGTTGTCTACTATTGCGAGAGGCGGAAGTATGGAAGCGTTTCTCCTAAAGTCCACCACTATTTCTACGGTTTTGAGTGTTCAGTTCCAGATTGTTCCGGTCGCACCACGAGGCTAGTTGTTCAACCTCCCGTCTGTATGCAGATTCATCCAGCTTTTCCTGGACCCTCGTAAAACCTCTTGGTGTAAAAACCAGGAACAAATCCTTCACAAAATAGACACTAGAGAAGCAGCCGATGGTCCTCGATTTTCTGCACTTGCTACTGGAGAACTAAATCTCTCCTTGAAATTTTAAAGCTCTCCGCTTTTTACTGAATCCCATCAAGACAACATATTCATTTCTGAACTGCTGTTTACCTCATCACCTTTTTGTTTTCCAGTCCACTTGAGTAAACAACCATAATTCTTCCTTCCTTCCTTCCTTCCTTCCTTCCTTCTTTCCGTCCGTTCTTCCTTCCTTCTTTCCATCCTTCCTTCCTTCTTTCCTTCCTTCCTTCTTTCCTTCTGTCCTTCCTTCTTTCCGTCCTTCCTTCCTTCTTTCCGTCCGTCCGTCCTTCCTTCTTTCCATCCTTCCTTCTTTCCTTCCTTCCTTCTTTCCTTCTGTCCTTCCTTCTTTCTGTCCTTCCTGCCTGCCTGCCTGCCTTCCTTCCTTCCTTCTTTCCGTCCATCCTTCCTTCCTTCTTTCCATCCTTCCTTCCTTCTTTCCGTCCTTCCTTCCTTCCCTCTTTCCATCCTTCCTTCCTTCCTTCTGTCCTTTCTGCCTTCCTTCTTAACTTCCTTCCTTCCTTCTTTCCTTCTGTCCTTCCTTCCTTCCTTCTGTCCTTTTTGCCTTCCTTCTTAACTTCCTTCCTTCCTTCCTTCTTTCCTTCCTTCCTTCTTTCCTTCCATCCTTCCTTCTTTCCTTCCTTCCTTCCTGCCTGCCTGCCTTCCTTCCTTTCTTCTTAACTTCCTTCCTTCTTTCCTTCCGTCCTTCCTTCCTGCCTGCCTGCCTGCCTTCCTTCCTTTCTTCTTAACTTCCTTCCTTCTTTCCTTCCGTCCTTCCTTCCATCCTTCCTTCTTTCCTTCCTTCCTTCCTTTCTTCTTAACTTCCTTCCTTCCTTCTTTCCTTCCATCCTTCCTTCCTTCCTTCCTTCCTTCCTTCCTTCCTTCCTTCCTTCCTTCCTTCTTTTCTTCTCCATCACTGGAGATTTTTAAAGAAGAGATTGGACAGCCATTTCCCTGAAATGGTATAGGGTTTCCTGTTTGATCAATGGGTTGGACTAGAAGACCTCCAAGGTCCCTTCCAACCCTGTGATTCTATTATTCCATGTTCTAACTCTCTCAATCTGTAGAAAGTCTACCATCCAGGTGTAAATCACGATAGCAACCAGAAATCACCTCCCGAGAGATGGACAAGGACGCTTCCGTTAAAGGCAAACATTTCTTTCTTTATCCATCGCAACAACACAAAAAGCAGAGAAAGTCAGGAGGTTTTGTTCCTTAATTGGCTTCGAACGCTTAATTGCCAAGCTGATCTTGACCCAACAGGAATTAATGGCTATGCCATCATCCACCCCTGCAATATTATTTATATCAAAAATAGGATCTGGAACTTCATTTTTCCTGTTCTCAGCTAGAGGCCACGAGGTTCTCAGAGGCCATAGCATTGACATTTTAAAAATAAAATAAAAATAATTCAAACGGATGACTAATAAGAATACAGTACCTTATATTATCGGTAAATGTTTTTATATGCCAGGGAATAAAGAAAGTATAAAATACGTGAATCCTATAACGGTGATTTCAGATCTGTTCGAATTTTTTTTTTTTTTGCTACGGATTTTTTATTTTAAAAAAAGGTGCATAGCTTAGGTTTATAATTTATTAATTGCATTTCTTTAAAACATTTATTGGTTCAATTTATTGGTTCAATTTATATGCCGCCCTTCTCCGGAGACTCAGGGCGGCTTACAATGCATTAAGCAATAGCCTTCATACTTTTGTATATACCAGCTTATATTTGTGTATATACCTGCTTATATTTGTGTAGCCTCCATCTTATTATCATCCCCTTCTTAGTCACATTGCTATTATCCGTTCTTATTCATGCGATTTACCTCTCAGAAAGATGACGGAGGTAGCTACCGACATTATCCTGCATCGTTGCAAAACTACGAAGCAATGAAAAGCATTCGAAAATCTCAGTGTCTTTCCGAATTCTCCGTCGTTCCATCATTCTTTCGGACGTTCTAAAGTTTGGCTGAAAAGTTCGCATTAACAGTTTTTCTAAAGAGAGCGACCACGAAGATGTAGGTTAAAACCTATAAAAATAATTTGTATCAGTATAAACTTTCCTGAACATAACCTGGTTTCCAGATTTTAATGAGTTGACAGAATTGTAACGAGAGATTTGAGCCCTTAAAAGTTCATTTAGGACTTTAAAGTTGAGAACCAACATTTAAGCTGGTTGGGGAATTCTGGGAGTTGAAGTCCACCCGTCTTCAAGTGGTCCAGATCGAGAAAGAGTGATTCAAAATGTGCCCAGTAATTAAATGTGAATTAAAGCAACTTTTCAAGCAAGACATTTAATGAACCCAATAAATAGGTTACAGTTACGGGGGTGTCTGCTCCACTTCCAAGCATTCCCAACAACCAGCACTTTATAGTTACAATACAGGTAGTCCCCAACTTACGACTACAATGGAGGCCAAAATTTCCGCTGTTCAGCGAGACATTTGTTAAGTGAGTTTTGTCCTATTTTACAACCTTTTTTAAGTTAGTCCCATGGTTGTTAAGTGAATCTGGTTTCCCCATGGACTTTGCTTGTCAGAAGGTCGCAAAAGAGGATGACATGACCCCAGAATGCTCCAACCGTCATAAGTACAAGTCAGTGGCCAAGCATCTGAATTTTGATCACACATAACCCTGGGGATGCTGCAATCGTCATAAGTGTGAAAAACGGCCATAAGTCACTTTTTTCAGTGCCGTTGTAACTTGGAACGGTCACCAAATGAATAATTGTAGAGCGGTCTACAGTTCCTTGAAACATTCCTTTTTTTCCACCACGCTTGTCCTACGCAATCTGGGATTTTCCAGCTTTTTTTTTTTTTTTAATTTGATTTATATGCCGCCCTTCTCCGGAGACTCAGGGCGGCTTACAATGCGTTAAGCAATAGCCTTCATCCTTTTGTATATTTATACAAAGTCAGCTTATTGCCCCCACAAACTGGGTCCTCAATTTACCTACCTTAGAAAGGATGGAAGGCTGAGTCAACCTTGAGCCTTGGCGAGATTCGAACCTGCAGTAATTGCAGGCAGCTGGTCTTAATAACCAGCTTAATAACAGGGTGCCTTAGACCGCTGTACTACCAAGGCTCCTTAACCCCATTGTGTAAAATCGTAATAAAACACATCTTAAGAGAAACAGATTATTTCCTGTAGCACCAATGCAAGTACATTTTAACGATGGTAGATCCATTCATCACCCCACAAGCGCTAATTCTGCACCTCTACAAGCCACGTTCAACACCATTGGTTATTTTTTTCCTTCAGGCAGGAGACTCTATATAATTTCAGTCAAACCCTAAGCATAGTACATAAAATTATCTGCCACAATGTCCTTCCTGTCAATGACTACTTCAGCTTCAACCACAACAATACACGAGCACACAATAGATACAAACTCAAGGTAAACCGCTCCAAACTCGATTGCAGAAAATACGACTTCAGTAACAGAGTGGTCAATGCCTGGAATGCACTACCTGACTCTGTGGTTTCTTCCCCAAACCCCCAAAACTTTAACCTTAAACTGTTGACCTCACCCAGGGGTGAAATGCTCCCGGTTCGGACCGGATCACCCGATCCGGTAGCGATGGGAGGCGGGTGGTTCGGAGAACCGGTAGCAAAAATCCCTGCCCCCACGCGCCATGCCCAGCTGAGCCGCGCGATCATCAGAGGCTTTTTTTATTTTATTTTTAAAAGCATTTTTTCTACAACCTCTTTGGCTGAAAAAATGCTTTTAAAAGTTAAAAAAAAAAAAGCCTCTGATGATCACGCGGCTTAGCTGGGATCGTCAGAGGCTTCTGAAAGCATTTTTTCTACAACCTCTTTGGCTGAAAAAATGCTTTTAAAAGTAAAAAAAAAAAAAGCCTCTGATGATCGTGCGGCTCAGCTGGGATCGTCAGAGGTTTTTTGTTTTTGTTTTTTTAAAAGAAAGCCTCTGCCGATCAGGCAACTCAGCTGGGATCGTCAGAGGCTTTTAAAAGCATTTTTTTTTACAACCTCTTCAGCCAAAGAGGTTGTAGAAAAAATGGTTTTAAAAGTTAAAAAAAAGTTGGCCACGCCCACTCAGTCATATTAAACCCCGCCCCCTGCACCAAGCCACACCCACAGAACCAGTAGTAACAAATTTTACATTTCACCACTGACCTCACCCCATTCCTAAGAGGTCCGTAAGGGCCGTGCATAAGAGCACCAGCGTGCCTTCCGTCCCTCTCCTAATATTCCTTTTTACTCTTACTCTTTTCATGTATTCAAATTACGTTTATACTTTTACCTGTTATCTTATATATGCTTGACAAATAAACCTATGATTATGAAATGTCTGTCTGTCCAGTCTCTTCTTAAAAACCTCCAATAATGAAGCACCCATAATTTCTTGAGGCAAGCAGTTCCACTGGCTAATTGTTCTCACGGTCAAGAAATTTCCTCTTAGTTCCAAGTTGCTTCTCTCCTTGATTAGATTCCACCCGTTGCTTCTTGTTTTGTCTCCAGGCGCTTTGGAAAATAGGCTGACCCCCACTTCTTTGTGGCAGCCCCTCAAATATTGGAAGACTGCTATCATGTCACTCCAAGTCCTTCTTTTCAGGAAACTGGACCTACCCAGTTCCTGCAACCGTTTTTTTTTTTTTAAATTTGATTTATATGCCGTCCTTCTCCGGAGACTCATGGCGGCTTACAAGGCGTTAAGCAATAGCCTTCATACTTTTGTATATTTATACAAAGTCAGCTTATTGCCCCCACAAACTGGGTCCTCAATTTACCTACCTTAGAAAGGATGGAAAGGCTGAGTCAACCTTGAGCCTGGGGAGATTCGAACTTACTTTAATTGCAGACAGCTGGTGTTAAATTACAGTGCTTTAGTCTGCAGAGCTATCCAGGCTCTTCATATGTTTTAGCCTCCAGCCCCCAAATCATCTTTTTTAAAGTTTCAAGGAGAGATCGGAGAACTCGTATTTGCCTGCAATGGTCTATTGTTTCCTGTCTGAGCAGGGGGTTGGACTAGAAGACCTCCAAGGTCCCTTCCAACGCTGTTACTCTCTTATTCTGTTATCTCTTCTTAAAAACTTCCAATGTTGGAGCACCCACAATTTCGGGAGACAAGTCATTCCATTGATTAATCGTCCTCACTGTCAGGAAATTTCTCCTTAGTTCCAGGTTGCTTCTCTCCTTGGTTAGTTTCCATCCGTTGCTTCTTCTTTTTTTTTTTTTGAATTTTTTTTTTTTTTTAAACAAAACTTAAAACACAAAACAATTGTCATCCATTACAATTACAGAAAGTGTATTGATCCGTTACGAATCTTTTGTGCTTAATCCTCTATCCCACATTTTCTTATTTAACAGTTTATTACATTATTATTCTCATTTACCAATTATTTAACAGTAAATTGTCCTCTATAAGGGGGAGAGAAAAAAAACCCCTTTATATGTTTTATTATCTTATCCATTTCATATTTCATATTTCATTTCCATTCTTTCTTATCTAACCATTGATAAAATAAATCCCATATCAAATAATATTGTTTATCTTCTTGTTCCCTAATTTCAAATGTCAATTTACTCATTTCAGCACACTCCAAGATTTTCTTGATAACCTCATCATCCGTAGGTATCTTCTCACCTTTCCAGTTTCTAGCAAATACAATTCTAGCTGCAGTTAAAACATTCACAATTAAATATCTCATTTCTCTATTGTATATTTCTGGTAAAATCCCCAATAAAAATATCTCTGGTTTAAAGTCCATATGTTTCTTTGTCATTTTTTTCCAACCATTTGTGGATTTTAGTCCAATATCTTTTAGCTTCTGCACATGTCCAGCACATATGATAATATGAACCCGGGGTCTGATGACACTTCCAACATTTCTCCGATTTATTCTTGTACATTCTGGCTATTCTCGCCGGGGGTAGATGCCACCTGTAAAACATCTTATACAGATTTTCCTTATATGCTGTTGACATTGTCATTTTATAATTCTGTGACCATAATTTTTCCCATTTCTCTAAGTCAATCCATCCGTTGCTTCTTGTGCTGCCTTCTGGGGCTTTGGAGAATAGGTTGACCCCCCCACCCTCGTCTTTGTAGGAGCCCCTCAAATATCGGAAGACTGCTATCATGTCCAGTAGTGGGTTGCTCCCGGTTCGCGCGAACTGGTAGTGGCGGCGGTGGGAGGCTCTGCACACCTGCCCAGACGTCATCAAAAACGTTCTGCGCATGCCATCAAAGGTCATCAAAAACGTTCTCACGTACTACCGATAGCAAACCGGTAGTGCCGGGATTTGAATCCCACTACTGATCCCCCCCCCCCAGTCCTTCTTTTCATTAAACTCGGCATTTCCTGCAAACATACTCTAATCTGCCAAGCCTCCTCATTATGGGCATCCAAGGCCACCGAATTCTTTCCATCTGTGACCTATTATTACCGTCTATTTAGAATATAAAAAGTCCTTCTGGTGTTGGGAACATTTGCACAATGAGGGTCTATTTATATCATTGTTTCCGGCCACGAAGTGACCCTTGCAGAATTCTTAGCAACGCCTCGCTTCTCGGCGAGCTTGTCAGCAGGAAAGCGAAGGCGCTGCTCTCGGCTTTAATAAGGAGGTTTTTTTTTTAAAAAAAAAATCACTCGGAGGGAAATCAATAACTCAGCTCATTCTGACAAACGACGTGGATCAGCAGAGGAACGGATCGGTTTCCCAACCTTTGGTGTGGGAAATTCAGCGGGCTCTGAGAAACGTTCTCATGCATTCGGGACAAAGGATGTATAGGCCAAAAAAAAAAAAAAAAAACCCACCAAAAAAACCACTTGGCATATTAAAAGAGGCCTGTTTTAACCATCTTGCATTACTTGGTGTTTTTGAGAAAACTTCTTTAAATCAGAGGGTTTCAAGGTGTGGCCAGGATCCCAAACACTATCTCCTTTCTTTCTTTCTTTCTTTCTTTCTTTCTTTCTTTCTTTCTTTCTTTCTTTCTTTCTTTCTTTCTTTCTTTCTTTCTTTCTTTCCTTCCTTCCTTCCTTCCCTCCCTCCCTCCCTCCCTCCCTCCCTGTCTTCTTCCTTCCTTCTCCCTTCTTTGCTTCCCTCCATCGCTTGTTCTTCCCTCTCTCTCTCTCCCTTCATCTGGCCTGCCTTCCTCCCTCCCTCTCTGCCCCCGTCTTCTTCCTTTCTTCTTTGCTTCCTTCTTTGCTACCTTCCTTCCCTTGTTCTTTCCTCCCTCTCTCCCTTCTTCTGGACTGCCTCCTTCCCTCCCTCCCTCCCCCTGTCTTCTTCCTTCCTTCTTTGCTTCCTTCCTTCCTTCCTTCCTTCCTTCCTTCCTTCCTTCCCTCCCTCCCTCCCTCCCTCCCTGTCTTCTTCCTTCCTTCTTTGCTTCCTTCCTTCCTTCCTTCCTTCCTTCCTTCCTTCCTTCCTTTCTTCCTTCCTTCCTTCCTTCCTTCCTTCCTTCCTTCCTTTCTTTCTTTCCTTCCTTCCTTCCTTCCTTCCTTCCCTCCCTTCCTCCTCCCTCCCTCCCTCCCTGTCTTCTTCCTTCCTTCTTCCTTTTTTGCTTCCCTCCATCGCTTGTTCTTCCCTCTCTCTCTCTCCCTTCATCTGGCCTGCCTCCCTCCCTCCCTCCCTCCCGTCTTCTTCCTTCCTTCTTCCTTTTTTGCTTCCCTCCATCGCTTGTTCTTCCCTCTCTCTCTCTCCCTTCATCTGGCCTGCCTCCCTCCCTCCCTCCCTCCCCGTCTTCTTCCTTTCTTCTTTGCTTCCTTCTTTGCTTCCTTCCTTCCCTTGTTCTTTCCTCCCTCTCTCCCTTCTTCTGGACTGCCTCCTTCCCTCCCTCCCTCCCCCTGTCTTCTTCCTTCCTTCTTTGCTTCCTTCCTTCCTTCCCTTCTTCCTCCCTCCTGCTCTTCTTCCTCCCTCCCTCTCTCCCTTCTTCTGGTCTTCCTTCCTTCCTTCCTTTCCTCCCTCCCCCTGTCTTCTTCCTTTCTTCTTTGCTTCCTTCCTTCCTTCCTTCCTTCCCTTGTTCTTTCCTCCCTCTCTCCCTTCTTCTGGACTGCCTCCTTCCCTCCCTCGCCCTGTCTTCTTCCTTCCTTCTTTGCTTCCTTCCTTCCTTCCTTCCTTCCCTCCCTCCCTCCCTGTCTTCTTCCTTCCTTCTTCCTTCTTTTCTTCCCTCCATCGCTTGTTCTTCCCTCTCTCTCTCTCCCTTCATCTGGCCTGCCTTCCTCCCTCCCTCTGTCCCCCGTCTTCTTCCTTTCTTCTTTGCTTCCTTCTTTGCTACCTTCCTTCCCTTGTTCTTTCCTCCCTCTCTCCCTTCTTCTGGACTGCCTCCTTCCCTCCCTCCCTCCCCCTGTCTTCTTCCTTCCTTCTTTGCTTCCTTCCTTCCTTCCCTTCTTCCTCCCTCCTGCTCTTCTTCCTCCCTCCCTCTCTCCCTTCTTCTGGTCTTCCTTCCTTCCTTCCTTTCCTCCCTCCCCTGTTTTCTTCCTTCCTTCTTTGCTTCCTTCCTTCCCTTCTTCTTCCCTCCCTCCCTCCCTTCTTCTGGCCTTCCCTCCCTCCCTCCCTCCCTCCCTCCCTCCCTCCCTCCCTCCCTCCCTCCCTCCTTTCTTTCTTTCTTTCTTTCTTTCTTTCTTTCTTTCTTTCTTTCTTTCTTTCTTTCTTTCTTTCTTTCTTTCTCCAATGCAAGCCTTCTTAAACAGATTCCCAGGACATTCGATTACGGATCACAAAGTGTGTGTTTTGGGAACAATGAACCTACGTAGAGGGAGGGGCTGGGAATGACGTTACAGCAAAAGGTTTCCGGCTATCTAGAAAGGACTCAACCAACACAATGGTTTTTTTAAACACAATGCAACTGTTAATGGATGAGGTACTTGTCATCTATCTCATATATTGTAACGCACATTTTTATTATCCCCATCTCCTCATCTCTCTCCCTTCCTTCCTCCCAATTTAAACCCCGCATTCAAGCATTGGAGATGGTTTATTACAGCTCATGGACACTTATGTCTTGCAGTGAAAATGTGTTAAAAATGTGTTAGACTGAAAAGGTGCCCCGGCTTTCTTCTATTCTATTAGTAGATCTGTGGCATTGTGGTTTGTGATGGCTGATAATGTATTGATTTATTTATTATTTTTAATATTGTGCTCTGTGCTACCAGAATAACAGAATAACAAGAGTTGGAAGGGACCTTGAAGGTCATCTAGTCCAACCCCCCACCCAAGCAGGAGAGACCCTACACCATTTCTGATCCAGTCTCTTCTTGAAAGCCTCCAGTGATGAAGCTCCCACAACTTCCGAAGGCAACTTCTGTTCCATCGGTGGATTGTTCTCACTGTCAGAAAATTTCTCCTTATTTCCAGGTTGAATCTCTCTTTCAACAATTTCCATCCATGATTCCTTGTCTGGCCTTCAGATGCCTTGGAAGATAGTTTGATCCCCTCCTCTCTATGGCAGCCCCTCAAATTATTGGAAGACTGCTATTGTGTCTCCCCTGGTCCTTCTCTTCATTAAACTAGACATGCCCAGTTCCTGCCACCGTTCTTCATAAAGATGATAGATAGATAAATAGATAGATAGATAGATAGATAGATAGATAGATAGATAGATAGATAGATGGATGGATGGATGGATGGATGGATGGATGGATGGATAGATAGATAGGATGGATGGATGGATGGATGGATGGATGGATGGATGGATGGATAGATGGATGGATGGATAGATAGATAGATACAAGATAGATAGATAGATAGATAGATAGATAGATAGATAGATAGATAGATAGATAGATAGATAGATAGATGGATGGATGGATGGATGGATGGATGGATGGATGGATGGATGGCTGGATGGATGGATGGATGGATGGATGGATGGATGGATGGATGGATGGATGGATAGATAGATAGGAGCTCAATTATGGTCGTGGAGGAACCTGTGCAGACTAGATGTTGTCATGTAGTCAAAATTCAGACGTTTAGCAACTGACTCATATTTATCACGGTTGCAGTATCCAGGGATCACGTGATCCCCTTTTGCGATCTTCTGACAAGCAAAGTCAATGGGGAAGCCAGATTCACTTAACAGCTGTTAAGCTGTTACTAACTTAACAGATGCAGTGATTCACTTAACAACGATGGCAAGAAAGGTGGTAAAATGGGTCAAAACTCACTTAACAACTGTCTTGCTTAGCAACAGAAATGTTGGGTCATAATTTGAGGATGATCTGTATCTTTTCTGTAAAGGTTCAGCATTTTCATACTCCTTTCTCGGAGTCAAATCCACAGTAGGAAAGTATAGTACCGTGATGGTGAACCTATGGCATGCGTGCCACAGGCGGCACGTGGAGCCATGTCGCCTGACACGCCAGCTCAGCTCCGGCGCGCATGCGCCAGAGTATCTGGAGGCTGGGGACAGCAAAAAGTCACTTCCTGTCCCACCAGAAGTTGGGAAACGGGCTGTTTCGGGCCTCCAAAGGGATGGGGAAGGCTGTTTTTGCCCTCCCCAGAGGCACAGAGAGGATCTGGAGCCAGGTGAGAAAGAAAAACGGGCCATCGTGTGCTAGGAACAGGGGGAAGGGGGGTTGCATGCGCAGGGCGGGGTGCATAGAATTATGGGTGTGGGCACACGTGCATGCAAATCTCCCCCGCCCCCCGCTTCCTGGCACTCAATGGCAAAAAGGTTAGCCGTCACGGGTATAGTACTTGATTTATATTTCAGCACCATGGAGAGCAACTCCTTGGCTAAAATACAAGGAAATAAATCATTAAATCAGAATAGAACTGGGAGGAACCTTGGCTTGGCGGTCTTCCAGTCCAACCCCCTACTCAAACCGTAGACCCCAGACCAGTGTTTCTCAACCTTGGAAGCCTGAAGATGGGTGGACTTCAATTCCCAGAATCCCCCAGCCAGCAGCGCTGGCTGGGGGATTCTGGGAGTTGAAGTCCACCCATCTTCAAGCTTCCAAGGTTGAGAAACACTGCCCTAGACCATTTCTTCTCCTTAGTCACTATCATCAGAGGCTCGGTTTCCAAGGCCTGTTGTTTCTCATAGAAGCTTAGGGCTGGGATATTACATGCGTTAACAGCAGCAAGAATTGCATTTGCACAATATTGGAAAATATTTCATCCTACAGATGAAAATATAATTTAAAAAATATTAGAATGTGCGGAAATGGATAGGTTAACATTAAAGGATCAAGAAGATACAGAATATTGATGGACTCAACAATCCAGTGGAAAGACATCATAGAAGATATTATATGGATTATAAATGTAAAGTTATTGATTTTTTTTATATAACGGAATATTTTTTTTTTAGTAGGGCGGGCAGTAGATTAAAGATATTAAGAATTGTTGTGCATGGCAATTTTGTAGGAGAGTGGGTGGAGATAGGTTAGTTTACTGATTGTGTAGTTTAAAAGGGAGTGAAATATTTAGGGGAGTGGAGGAAATGGTTAGAGTTGAATAAATGTTAAATTAGGATTTATGGGGAAGGCTGCTCTGAAATGTTATATTAATATATTAATATACATAAAAGATCAAATGTTAAAGTAGGATTTATTATATAGTTTTAAAGTGGAAGGTTGTTTTAAAATGTTGTATTAATATACAGATATAAGTATGGGGGAGGAGAAAAAGGGCAGATTATTGTTATAATAAGTTATAATAATATTATTATGTTAAATTAGAAGTTATATAATGTTATAGTAGAATGTCATTTTGAAATGTATGGTAAAAGGGGGAAGTAATAATATTAATAATATTATTGGCAAGTAAGGGTCAGTATTTACAGGAGGGAGTAAGGGGATGGTAAAATATTATATAATCTGTTATGAATTAGGTTCTTGTTGTGAAGAAGTCACGGGGGGGATGGGTGGTGAGGGGGGGTTAGGGGGGAGGGGGGAGAAAAATGGGGGAAAAATTTGTATTTGAAAACTTTTTCAATAAAAAAAAAAAAAAGAAGATACAGAATATTTTTTAACCTGGGATTTGTTTTTATTTATTTATTTATTTATTAGTTTGATTTATATGCCACCCTTCTCCGGAGACTCAGGGCGACTTACAATGCGTTAAGCAATAGCCTTCATGCTTTTGTATATATCTGCTTAGTAGGGCTTTCCCCCCGCCCCAAACAGTGTTCTATTTTATACAAAGTCAGCTTATTGTCCCCACAAACCGGGTCCTCATTTTACCTACCCTGGAAGGATGGAAGGCTGAGTCAACCTTGAGCCTGGTGAGATTTGAACTCGCAGTAATTGCAGGCAGCTGGCAGCTGGCAGCTAAATACTACTTTAACAGTAGTTTAGTCCACTGCACCACCAGGCTCCTTTTACCAATGGTTAGACAATAAAGGTAGAAATTAGAAGTTGGAGCAATACCACTATGTACAAGTCAATATTGCTATAATTGTTATAAATGCATTATTGCATTTATTGCATTATTGATATTATGCATAAGTGAATTGACCCAGACAATACACTGTATATTAAACCCTCCTGTATGTTAAAGAAAAATGTACAAATAAAATTTATATATAAAAAAGAAGCAGCAGCATAAGGCTGGAAGGGACTCTTGAGGTCATCTAGTCCAACCCACTGTCCAAGGCAGGAGTCCTTGTACCATCTCAGACAAATGCATGTCCAATCTTTTCTTGAAAACTCCCCGTGGATCTTTGCAACCTAATCTTTGTCAATCCCACTGTGCAACTTGTAAATTGTGAATAATATCGATACATAGAAGTGGCTATTTTCATTATGCGATGATCAGTTTCATAAATTGGCCTAATTTTTAAATTGTTTAATTTTAATCTGAATTTTAATGGGGTATTTAAACTGTTGGGCCAAATTATTTAATTTATTTTAAATTGCTTTAAAATTTTGTATTTTGTGTTTTTACCTTTGGCTGTTCACCGCCCTGAGTCCTTCGGGAGAAGGGCGGTATATAAATTTAAATATAAATAAAATAAATAAATAAAATAAGCCCTGTGTCAGGTTTCGATGTCGTCTCAATTAAAATAAATTGCATTTCCAAACAAATAGTCTTTGAAGAAATCTTTCATTTTATTAAGCACGACAACCTGTCCCCGATCGTGGCGTAGCCAACACTGACTTCCTGACCCCAAAACCTTCCCTTTCCGTTCCCCAATTCTCTGCATCTCATTGGCCCTCTTCCCAAATCACTCTCCCCATATCTCCCACTTCAGCTCCCAGGAATGTCCCCCCTCCCATCTCATCTCCTTGGAAACATTATCTCCAGGGAAAATAAGTAGGTGAGAAGTCAAGCGTCCTCTTGCCAGCTGCCCCCTCTTCTCCTCCTTATGTCAGCACTAGAGTAAATGCAGGTTGAAGTGCTGACATCCTGGACAAGTCCGATCTATCGGGAATTTTCAGCATGTTCTTCATCCATAGTTTTGATTTAAATCATATTTTAATCTGACTTTTTTTGGGGGGGAGGTGGAAATTAAATAAATAAAGACGTAAATGTGTCGTTAAATTATATTCCTAAAATATGGAGTTTCCCATTTTATGAAGATCTTTGGTTCTTCCAAGCCTGGGATTTAACCAAGAGGAAAATCTTACACAATGAAACTTATCCTTTTGATATTAAGCAATGGATTCGCAATATGCATCTCTTGTGTACTTTGAAAAAGTTTCTTCATTTGAAAACCGAGAAAGTGGAACTCTATGTTTGTAGGTGGCCTAGATTTAATAACAGGCTTGAGGATTGAATTAACTCCCTCTTGATGCAAATTGGTATAATAGGCATCTTTTTATTAATTCTTTTTTTCCATTCTTCTATTTATTATTTATTTTAATCACTCTAGCGAATGTAATTTTTTAAACCTATATTTTGGTAGTGGCCGGGTTGCAATAGTTCTTGATCCTATAGTGAAATAATAGATTTTTAAAAAATATATTTTGTATGATAGGGTTGCAAATGTTTTTGATTCTATAATGAAATAATCGATTTTAAAAAAATATATTTTGTATGGTAGGGTTGCAATTGTTCTTGATCCTATAATGAAATAATAGATTTTTTAAAAATATATTTTGTATGGTAGGGTTGCAATTGTTTTTGATTCTATAATGAAATAATAGATTTAAAAAAAAATATATTTTGCATGGTAGGGTTGCAATTGTTCTTGATCCTATAATGAAATAATAGATTTAAAAAAAAATATATTTTGTATGGTAGGGTTGCAATTGTTTTTGATCCTATAATGAAATAATAGATTTTAAAAAATATATTTTGTATGGTAGGGTTGCAATTGTTCTTGATCCTATAATGAAATAATAGATTTTTTAAAAATATATTTTGTGTGGTAGGGTTGCAATTGTTCTTGATCCTATAATGAAATAATAGATTTTTTTAAAATATATTTTGTATGGTAGGGTTGCAATTGTTCTTGATCCTATAATGAAATAATAGATCTTTTTAAAATATATTTTGTATGGTAGGGTTGGAATTGTTTTTGATTCTATAATGAAATAATAGATTTTTTTTTTTTAAAAAAGGAAGAGACTTCCCTTTTCCTTCAACTATCCAAGTTTTTCCCACCTTAGAAAATATTTCGTAAAGCAACTGCCAGAGATCAACCTGAATATTAAGATTCAGCGATTCAGTCTCTGTCTGAACCCCTCGATCGTGCTGAAGGGAATGCAATGGGAGGATGGGGAGTATTTGAGGGATGCAGTTGTGCGGTGTGTCAGCTGCCACAAAGTTAGGCAAAAGTGTTAGCCCAGCAACACACTCAAAATTTAGAAAAGACAAGCAATAAATAAATAAATAAAATCCATTACTCGTTGGCAAAAATGAAGCGGACACAGGCAGTTAGTCAAGTTGATAGTTAGGGCTGTGTAAAGAGATGCTGTTGTGACAATCTCTTTGTGGGTAACAACAACAACAAAAGAAAAACAACAAAGACAGTTCGGTGTAATGGTGAAGGTGCTGTCCTAGAAACCAGGAGATTGTGAGTTCTAGTCCCGCTTTAGGCATGAAAGCCTGCTGGGTGACTTTGGGCCAATCATCAGGAGACGGTGAGTTCTAGTCCCGCCTTAGGCATGAAAGCCAATTCATGGGTGACTTTGGGCCAATCACCAGGAGACGGTGAGTTCTAGTCCTGTTTTAGGCATGAAAGCCAATTGGGTGACTTTGGGCCAATCAACAAGAGTCAGTGAGTTCTAATCCTGCCTTAGGGATTAAAAGCCAGTTTGACTTTGGGCCAACCATCAGGAGTCGGTGAGTTCTAATCCCACCTTAGGCATGAAAGCCAATTGGGTGACTTCGGGCCAATCACCAGGAGTCGGTGGGTTCTAGTCCTGCCTTAGGCATGAAAGCCAATTGGGTGACTTTTGGCCAATCAAGTCAATGAGTTCTAATCCTGCCTCAGGGATTAAAAGCCAGTTGGGTGACTTTGGGCCAATCACCAAGAGTCGGTGAGTTCTAGTTTCGCCTTAGGCATGAAAACAGGAGGGGTGAATTTGGGCCAGTCACTTTCTCAATGCAACTCACCTCATAGTATTGTTGTTGTGGGGAAAACAGGAAGGAATATTAGGTATGTTTGCCACCTTCAGTTACTTACAAAGTAAATGTCAGGGTTCCGACGGATGCCCAATTAAATCATGAGCCTTGAGCCAAGCTTCAAAAGAAATCCAATTATTTATTAGGAGCTTCATGTCGGCACATTCCCAAGTGGAGCCAGTTCTGACCCTATGTAATTTATGCCCCAATCATAACCCTGTTTCCCCCCTCCCCCCCAGGGTGTGTCATCAATCACATTCGCCAACGGAGCAATTTTGCGGGTTGTAGAAGTCACTCCCCTCGGCTGCTGTGGGTGACCCTGGGATACAGCCTTGAGAGAGATAAGACTGGAATGTGCATCTGTCTTTGGCTGCCATGCCATTTCGCAGGTTTCTCATCCCTCCTGGCCTATGGCAACTCGAGAGCAGGCCAGGGATGCTTTGCGAGTTGACAGTAAAAAAGGCAGATAAAAATCTAATAAATAAATAGGTAATCAACATTAAACTTTCCTACCGGTGAGTTTATCTGTGTTCAATTGATAAAACTTTGAACTGCAGAGGTGGGCCCAGGCTGGGCAGCAACACAATTAAGCTGGCAATGACAACTATGCATTTGAAACTCTGCCTTTATTTCATCTGCTACTTTGATCTCATGCCTGGGGTTTCCGTCTTGACTTTTTTCACCCATCCTGGTCTGGGATCTGCCTATTCTGGTGCTTCCTGAATTTGGGATTTATCTTTTCAGAGCTGTTTGCCAATAGAATAGAATAGAATAGAATAGAATAGAATAGAATAGAATAGAATAGAATAGAATAGAATAGAATAGAATGCAGAATGGAATAGAATGGAATGGAATGGAATAGAATAGAATAGAATAGAATAGAATAGAATAGAATAGAATAGAATAGAATAGAATAGAATAGAACAGAATTCTTTATTGGCCAAGTGTGATTTGATACATAAGGCATTTGTCTCCATTGCATAAGCTCTCAGTGAACAAATAAACAAGTGATATAATAATAATAATTATTATTATTATAATTATAATAATAATTTTGACTTTACAAAAAACCACCTTACTCAGAACAGCTTACATCCTCCAACGATACTTTAACAGTTTTTTTTTTTTTAATTTTGATTTATATGCCGCCCTTCTCCGGAGACTCAGGGCAGCTTACAATGCGTTAAGCAATAGCCTTCATACAAAGTCAGCTTATTGCCCCCACAAACTGGATCCTCATTTCACCTACCTTAGAAAGGATGGAAGGCTGAGTCGACCTTGAGCCTGGTGACATTCGAACCCTGCAGTAATTGCAGACAGCTGGTCTTAATAACCAGCTTAATAACAGGGTGCCTTAAACTCCTGTACTACCAAGGCTCTTGTTCCTAGGTCCTTGGTTAGGACTCGAGCTGCTGAGCTATTAACCAGCCTCAAAGGCTGTGAATCTCACTAAAGATTAACTAATAATAATAATAATAATAATAATAATAATAATAATAATAATAATAATAATAATAATACAGCCCTACTACATGGGTAAATATCCTTAGGGCCAAGACAGTGCTGAGGGAATTAGGAGTTCAGCGGAGTGATGGCACAGGGGTTGTGTCTGGTTGTTTTGGCATGCAACGCCCTATAGCAGTGTCCCGAGGAGAGGAGTTGAAAGAGTTTATGTCCAGTATTTGAGGGGTCTGTAGATATTATCTGAGCCCTCCTTCTGACCTGCGAAATATCCAGGTCCTCTATGGAAGGCAGGCCGGTTCCAACTGATTTTTTTCCGCACTCCTATCAGTGTTGGGATTCAAATTTTTTTACTACCGGTTTTGTGGGCGTGGCTTGGTGGGCGTGGCAGGGGAAGGATACTGTAAAATCCCCATTCCCTCCCGATCAGCTCAGACTCGGGAGGCAGAGAATAGATGGGGGCGGGGCCAGTTAGAATTTTTACTACCGGTTTTGTGGGCGTGGCTTGGTGGGCATGGCAGGGGAAGGATACTGTAAAACATCTCTACATGGGGCTCCCCTTGAGGAGCACCCGGAGGCTCCAACTGGCGCAGAGTGCGGTCGCGCGGGTGGTTATGGGAGCGATGTGGTGCTCCCATGTAACAGCTCTCCTGGCTCCCGGTGGTCTTCCGGGTGCGCTTCAAGGTGTTGGTTACCACCTTTAGAGCGCTCCATGGCTTAGGACCTGGTTATTTACGGGACCGCCTGCTGCCGCAAACGGCCTCCCACTGGCCGGTATGCTCTCACAGAGAGGGACTCCTCCGGGTGCCGTCGGCCAAACAATGTCAGCTGGCGGCCCCCAGGGGGAGAGCCTTCTCTGTGGGGGCACCTACTATCTGGAACGAGCTCCCCCCGGAGATACGGAGGATCCCGGATCTACGCACCTTCCGCCGTGCTCTCAAGACCTTTTTATTTCACCAGGCTGGTCTGGCCTAACCTCTCCCATTCTCTTTTTAATGTAAATTTTAATTTGTTCTTAACCTGGGGTTTTAAATTTGTCTTGGGCTAAATTGATTTAATCCAATTTTACTTCTGCTCTTAAATTTTTGTATTCTATGTGTTTTATCTTATGCCTGTTCACTGCCCTGAGTCCTTCGGGAGTAGGGTGGTATATAAATCAAATAAAATGAAATGAAAAAATGAAAATGAAAAATCCCCATTCCCTCCCGATCAGCTCAGACTCGGGAGGCAGAGAATAGATGGGGGCGGGGCCAGTCAGAGATGGTATTTACTGGTTCTCCGAACTACTCAAAATGTCCGCTACCGGTTCTCCAGAACTGGTCGGAACCTGCTGAAACCCAACTCTGCTAACTATCCCTTGGAGTCTGTGCCTGTGTCCTCTTTGGTTGCTGTGCCAAACCGGGTAGTTATAGAAATACAGTTATCCCTCAACTTACAACTTCATTTAGCGACGGTTCAACGGCACTGAGAAAAGTGACTGAAGTTATGACCATTTTTCACACTTACCATCTTTTTTTTTATTTATTGAAAAAGTTTTTCAAATACAGATTTCCCCCCTTTTTCCCCCCCTCCTCCCTAACCCCCCCTCCCCTCCCTCCCCCCATGGCTTCTCCAAAATAAAATCCAAATTGATATCACATTATATAATACTTTACTTTACCATCCTTTTACACCACCCCCCATATGCTAACCATTTCTTTCTAACATTATTATTATATCCCCCCTATACTATATATTTCAAAGCAACATTCAGCTGTAAAATTATATAATAAATCCTAATTTGGCATTTATTCAACTCATAATCTACCCATTTCCTCCACCCCCATACATATATCTCTTAATTCAAATCTTTTACATATATTAATATCTAAACATAACATCCCTTTTCCTAAGCTAAACAATCAGTAACCTAACCTATCTCCACCCATTTTCCTACAGGTCTACCATACATAATATTTTTAATATCTTTGTTCTTCTGCCCACACCACTAAAAGATATTTCCATATATAAATAAAATCCTCAAATGACTTTAAGTTTGTAATCCATATAGTATCTTCTGTAATGTCTTTCAACTAGATTATTAATTCCATCGCCCGTGTTAGGGTAACATCAAGTTCTGCTTCCAACAGTATATTCAGTATCTTCAATTACCATCAGCCCCCATCAATAGTAAATGTTTCTGTATATAAAAAACCACCCGAGTGACTTTATATTTATATTTCATATAGTATCTTCTGTAATGTCTTTTGTCTAGATTATTAATTCCAACCACCACGTTAGGGTAACAACCAGATCTTCTGCATGCCCCAATTCCATAATTCTCTTGCCTTATAACTCACACACTTACCATCTTTGTAGCATCCGTCAGGTGATCAAAATTCAGGCGCTTGGCAACCGCTTCATACTTATGACAGTTGCAGCTTCCCGGGGCGGGGGTTATGTGATCCCCTTTTTGCCCCCTTCCGACAAGCAAAATGGATCGGGTGGGTGGGGGGAATCCGGATTCACTTAACAACCGTGTTACCAATTTATCCACGGCAGCGATTCACTTAACAACGACCCGGCAGGAAAGGGTCATCAGGGGGGGGCAAAACTCACTGAACGAATGTCTCCCTTAACCGCAGAAATTTCAGGCTCCCTTGCGGTCGTAAGTTTGAGGACTACCTGTAACAAATGACCGTGACTCAAATCATTCCTTCAAATGACCGTATTTCATCCGTTCTGAGTTTGCAGCTTGCTTTGTGTTAACAATTTAAAATTAACAGACTTCTGAGTTTGTTATCCCAAGTGTGTGTGTGTGTGTATCCCGAATGGCGGCCCTCAGATCTTTCAATCATGTTGTGAGGCGCCATTAATTAACCCTCTTAAGGGCAATTTGGAATCAGCAGATGAAAAACGCCAAACGATTCGGGATCGGATCGTGATTCATGCCACTTTGTCGAAGCCGGCAGCTTCGGCGTAATTTATGTTCTGCTCAGGCTGATAATTTGACATATGATAATGCGTATCATTCAAATTACGGCTTAATTTAGCACAAATGAATCTCGGAGTGTGCGTTCTCTATTTCTCCATCAGCCCCAATTAAGGGACGTTCGCTAAGAAAGTCAGCGATGTCACCCGGGAAGAAGCTTAAACTTCTGACAGGAATTCAGGACACGGATCTGGCTTGGGCCTAGTTTGAGTCTGAGGGCACGAGAACGGTTCACCGGATGAGGGGACGAAGTGTGTAAGCGAAGTGTTGGTGGGCGCATCTTGGAAAGTCTAAGTCTGCGTTCCTTTGAGAGAAGAGAAGAGAAGAGAAGAGAAGAGAAGAGAAGAGAAGAGAAGAGAAGAGAAGAGAAGAGAAGAGAATTAGAATTAAATAGAATAGAATAGAATAGAATAGAATAGAATAGAATAGAATAGAATAGAAAGAATAGAATAGAATAGAAATAGAATAGAATTAGAACAGAACATAGTATAGTATAGTATAGTATAGTATAGTATAGTATAGTATAGTATAGTATAGTATAGTATAGTATAGTATAGTATAGTACAGTACAGTACAGTACAGTACAGAACAGTACAGAACAGAACAGAACAGAACATAGTATAGTATAGTATAGTATAGTACAGAACAGAACAGAACATAGTATAGTACAGTACAGTACAGTACAGAACAGTACAGTACAGTACAGTACAGAACAGAACAGAACAGAACAGAACAGTACAGAACAGTACAGTACAGAACATAGTATAGTATAGTATAGTATAGTATAGTATAGTATAGTATAGTATAGTATAGTATAGTATAGAATAGAATAGAATAGAATAGAATAGAATAGAACAGAACAGAACAGAATAGAATACAACAGAACATAGTATAGAATAGAATTAGAATTAGAATAGAATAGAATAGAATAGAATGGAATGGAATAGAATAGAATAGAATAGAATAGAATAGAATAGAATAGAATAGAATAGAATAGAATAGAATAGAATACAATACAATACAATACAATACAATACAATACAACAGAACAGAGTATAGCATAGCATAGTATAGTATAGCATAGCATAGCATAGCATAGCATAGCATAGCATAGCATAGCATAGCATAGCATAGCATAGCATAGAATTTGTCTTTGGTGCATATGCTCTCAGTGTACATAAGGAGAATAAAATACATTCATTGAGAATAAAAAGTTACAACACTTAGTGATAGTCAAGATTACTAATAAACTATCAAATCGTACTAGGAAACAAATAAAAACAATATAAATTGAAAGATACAAGCAACATGGTTATAGTAGTATGGGAACAGATAGATACTAGTAAGGAAGAGAAGAATAATATTAATACAGTCTTGGTAAATAGGTTGACAGTGTTGAGGGAATTAGTTGTTTAGCAGAGTGATGGTGTTTGGGGAAAAAACTGTCCTTGTGTCTAGTTGTTCTGGTGTGCAGAGCTCTATAGCATCGTTTTGAGGGTAGGAGTTGAAACAGTTTATGCCCAGGATGCGAGGGCATAAATATGTAGATATTTTCACAGCCCTCTTTTTGACTCGTGCAGGATACAGGTCCTCCATGGAAGGCAGGTTGGTAGCCATTGTTTTTTCTGCAGTTCTAACTATCCTCTGAAGTCTCTGTCTGCCTTGTTGGGTTGCAGAACCAAACCAGACAGTTACGGAGGTGCAGATGACAGACTCAATAATTCCTCTGTAGAACTGTAGAATTCTCAGAGGAAAGAAGATAGTAATGACTGTGGGGTCCTTGGTGCTTTCTGAGCTGGGTTGTTTTCTTACAGACATTTCATGACCAAACTAGGGAACATCATCAGTGCTGGAAGGGAGTGGGGTTTGTGGAATGATGGAGGAATAGGACAAAGAGAAGGAGGAGGAGGACTGAGGGGTCCTTGGGGCTCTCTGAGTTTCATGGTTTTCTTGCAGACGTTTCATGACCAAACTAGGTAACATCATCAGTGCTAGAAGAGAGTGGGGGTTGTGGAGAGGAGGAGGAGGAGAACTGTAGGGTCATTGGTGCTCTCTGAATTTGAATTACTTTCTTGCAAACGTTTCATGACCAAACTAGGTAACATCATCAGTGCCAGAAGAGAGTGGGGGTTGTGGAGAGGAGGAGGAGGAGGATTGGGGGATCCTTGGTGATCTCCAAGCTTGGTTGGTTTTTTTTGGAGACGTTTCATTTACCCAACTAGGTAACATCATCAGTGCTGGAAGAGAGTGAGGTCTGTGGAGGGGAGAAGGAGAAAGAGAAATGGAGGAGGCGGGAGATGACTGTGGGGTCCTTGGTGCTCCCTGAGCTTGATTGCTTTCTTATAGACGTTTCATGACCAAACTAGGTAACATCATCAGTGCTGGAAGGGAGTGGGGGTTGTGGAGAGGAGGAGGAGGAGGAGGAGAAAGAGAAGGAGGAGGAGGTGGAGGAGGAGAAAGAGGAGGAGGAGGAGGAGGAGGAGGAGGAGGAGGAGGAGGAGGAGGAGGAGGAGGAGGAGGACCGTGGGGTCCTTGGTGCTCTCTGAGCTTGATTGCTTTCTTGTAGACGTTGCATGACCCAAATAGGCAACATCATCAGTGCTAGAAGGAAGTCAGGTTTTCTCCCTATTTACACACAATATATAATATATATTATAGGGGAGTCACTTTGTAGAGGAGATGAGTGGCACAGAGATTTAACGAATAAATAAATTTTACACACAAAACACACACAGAAGCACGCTAGGGGTGGGTTCTACTTACCTTTAACTACCGGTTCTCAGCGGGGCCGCGCGCTTAAAAGGATGCAAACGACCAGCTGTCTGCAAGGAGTATCAATCCTTCCTTTCCCCACCATCCAGTCAGAGCGGAAGAAGCTTCTTGGATGAGAAGCGAAATGTCTTCAAAGAAAAACCCAGAAAGTCCAGTTGCCTCTTGAAAAAAAGCACCTTTTGGGACACCTGTGACCTGGATGGCTGAGAATCTCCGTAGACTTTTTTCTACTGATGAGTAATTGCTCTTAATTCTTGACTTGTCTTTCCGTCCTTCCAGGTACCTTCTGGGCAGCATGGATTGGCAGCTTTGGGGACTGGCTTTCTATCTCCACCTGGCTTACTCCGCTTCTTGGGATTGTGTTTCTCGGTGTTGCCTGTGTGTTCTTCACAACCAGGATGGAGAGAGGCCCATCAACCCTCTAGTAAGTTACAACAGACGCTGACTGGAAGACTGACTATGGAGCTTCTCAGCCATCCACGTCAGAGGTCTCCGACCTTGGCAACTTTAAAACTTGTGGACTTCGACTCCCAGAATTCCTCAGCAAGCTTGCTGAGGAATTCTGGGAGTCGAAGTCCACAAGTCTTAAAGTTGCCGAAGTTGGAGACCCCTGTACAGTGGTGAAATTCAAATTTCAATTTTTTTTACTACCGGTTCTGTGGGCGTGGCTTGGTGGGCGTGGCTTGGCGGGCATGGCAGGGGAAGGATACTGTAAAATCTCCATTCCCTCCCCAATCCAGGGGAAGGTTACTGCAAAATCCCCATTTCCTCCTGATCAGCTGGGACTCGGGAGGCAAAGAATAGATGGGGGGCGGGGCCAGTCAGAATTTTTACTACCGGTTCTCCGAACTACTCAAAATTTCTGCTACCGGTTCTCCAGCTTTGCTGGCTGAGGAATTCTGGGAGTTGAAGTCCACAAGTCTTAAATGTGCCAAGGTTGGAGACTCCTTGATCCAGGTCATGGTTGTCCCAAAGGAGCTTTTTCAAAAGGCAAAACTGGACTTTCTTGTGTTTTGGGTTGAAGACGTTTCTCTTCTCATCCAAGAAGCTTCTTCGGTTCTTCATGAAAGAACCGAAAAAGCTCCTATTGAAAAAGCACATTTGGGTTGGCCATAAAGCTGTTTTGACAAGGACCAGGGCAGGGATCGGAGGGCCAGACAACTGGTTCTTTTGGATCTAGAGACAAGAAGCACACCACAAATATAGGTAATCCTCAACTTACGACCGCAATTTTTTATTTATTTATTTATTTATTATTGAATTTATAGACCGCCCTTCTCCCAAAGGACTCAGGGTGGTGTACAGCCGAAATAAAAAACATAGAGCCCAACATTTCTGTTGTTCATTGAGACAATGTGTTAATGAGTTTTGCCCCATTTTACGACTTTCCTTGCCACCGTTGTTCAGTGAATCACTCCAGTTGATAAGCTAGTAACCCGGTTATTAAGGAATCTGGCTTCCCCATTGACACTGTTTCTCAGAAGGTCGCAGAAGTGGATCAAATGACTCCGGGACGCAACAACCGTCATAAGTATGAACCAGTTGCCAAGCTTCTGAATTTTGATGGGGGATGCTGCAACGGTCGTAACTACGAGAAACGGTCATAAGTAACTTTTTTTCAGTGCCGTTGTAACTTGGAATGGCCACTAAAGGAACTGTTGTAAGCCGGGAACTATCCGTAAAGGGATTTTAAGCTTTATTATTAATGCAGACAGAGTTAAAAGCATAACATAAAAAGCAGATATGTGTTATACATGTCCACATATGCTTCCTATGGGAATTCATAAATAGCAATAGCACTTAGAACCTATGGCACACATGCCACAGGTGGCACACGGATCAATATCGGTGGGCACGCAAGCATTGCCCTGCCTCAGCTCCAGCGTGCATGCATGTGCCAGCCAGCTGATTTTTGGGTCTTCCAGGCCCCACGAGAAGTCGGGAAACAGGCTGTTTCCAGCCTCCAGAGGGCCTCGGAGGGGGGGGGGGCGTTTTTTGCCCTCCCCAGGCTCCTAGAAAGCCTCTGGAGCCTGAGGAGGGCGAAAAAAACGGGGCTTCCGGTCCCACCAGAAGTCGGGAAACGATCTGTTTCCAGCCTCCGGAGAGCCTCCGGGGTAATGGGAAAGGCCGTTTTTGCTCTCCCCAGGTTCCAAGAAAGTCCCTGGAGCCTGGGGAGGGTGAAAAATGGGCCTACCGGGCCCACCGTGCCATCGCGTGCCAAAAGCGGGGGGAGCGCAGGTGTGGTGTCATGCATGGGGGGAGCGTATTGAATTATGGGTGTGGGCACGCATACGTGCGAAACCCCCCCCCACGCTCCCCACACTTTTGGCACAGGATGGCAAAAAGGTTAGCCATCACTGACTTAGACTTATATATCACTTCACAGCGCTTTAAAGCCCGTTTTTGAAGGGAGGGAAGCCATCAGGCTGATTTTGGCTCCTTGTGCTGGCTAGAAGGTCCCTGGGAGGACGATGTGTTGTTGTAAAACACCTGCAGTCATTAAGTGGGATAGGCAGCGGTGGGCTTCAAAAATGTTAGCAAGGGGTTCTCTGCCCGATTGCTGGGTGGGCATGGCCATGGTGGGCGTGGCCTAGTTGGCCTCCTGCACCATGGTGGGGTGGGTGTGGGGTGGCATTTTTGCCCTCCCCGGGCTCCGGAGGTTTTCCTCGAGCATCCGGGAGGGCTAAAACAGCCTCCCCAGGCTCCAGAGACCCTCTGGAGGCCAGAAACGGGCCCGTTTCCGGCCTTCCTGAACTTCCGGTAGCCCATTTTTCACCCTCCCGGAGCCTCTGCATGCACCTTGCACTTACCTGCATCCAAAACAGGCCGTGTGGGGACTCCTGGGAGGGGAGGGTGGGCGGGGCCAGCCAGGAGTGGGATTTGGGGGTTCTCCGAACTGCACAGAATCTTAGCTAGAGGTTCTCCCGAACCCCTACGAACCACCAGCAGCCCACCCCTGGTAATAGGCAATATAGGCATTTAATAAGGAATAGAATGCAGGTAGTCCTTGAATGACGACCCCAACTGAGCTCAAAATTTGTGTCGCTAAGTGAGACAGTGGTGAAGCGCGTTTTTTACGACCTTTCTTGCCGCCGTTGTTAAGTGAATCGCTTCGACTTTGAGTCAACCCCATGGGCTTTGCTCGTCAGAAGGTCCAAAAGGGGATCACGTAACAACACTCCAAGTGAATGAATTTTGACCACGTGACCCTGAGGATGCTGCGAAGGTCGTTAAGTGTGAAAAACGGTCATCGGTCACTTTTTTTCCCAGTGCCGTTGTAATTTCGAACGGTCACTAAATGAACTGTCGTAAAACGAGGACTACCTGTAATTCTCTTGGCTGTCTTTTTTTTTTGCAGCGCTGTGCTTTGGGGTGCCAAAGTCCCTCGGGGTCCAGCGTGGAGTGGCAGAGGTGCGAGCGGGTCCTCTCGCTCTTAACCTCCTTTCTGACGGAGGAGGAGGAGGCGGAGGAGGCCGGCAGATCCCAGGTGAGTGTGAAAAGGTGTGCTCCGTTTCACGGTTGCTGATATACACACAAACACAGACAAGGTTCAAGGGCAGCTGTTCCACTGGTCAACTGTTCTCACTGTTCTCCTCTCCCTTCTTTCCTTCCTCCCTCCCTCCCTTCCTTTCTTCCTCTCCCCTTCCCCCCTTCTCTCCTCTCCTCTCCTCTCCCCTTCCTTCCTTCTTTCGTTTCTTCCACTCCCCTTCCCCCTTCTCTCCTCTCGCCTCTCCCCTCTCTTGCCCTGCCCTGCCCTTCCTTCCTTCCTTCCTCTCCCCTTCCCCCTTCTCTCTCCTCCTCCTTCTTCTTTCTTCTCTTATTTCCTTCTATCATCTCTTCTCACGTTTTTCTCTTCCTTCCTCTTTTCCTTCCTTCTCGTCTTCTCTTTCTCTGTTCTCTTCTCTCCGCCTCCTCTCCTCCTTTCTTCTCTTATTTCCTTCTATCGTCTCTTCTCATGTTTTTCTCTTCCTTCCCCTTTTCCTTCCTTCTCGTCTTCCCTTTCTCTGTTTTCTTCTTCTCTCCTCCTCCCCTCCTTCTTTCTTCTCTTATTTCCTTCTATCGTCTCTTCTCCTGTTTTTCTTTTCCTTCCCCTTTTCCTTCCTTTTCGTCTTCTCTTTCTCTGTTTTCTTCTTCTCTCCTCCTCCCCTCCTTCTTTCTTCTCTTATTTCCTTCTATTGTCTCTTCTGTTTTTCTCTTCCTTCCCCTTTTCCTTCCTTCTCGTCTTCCCTTTCTCTGTTTTCTTCTTCTCTCCTCCTCCCCTCCTTCTTTCTTCTCTTATTTCCTTCTATCGTCTCTTCTGTTTTTCTCTTCCCTCCTCTTTTCCTTCCTTCTCATTTTCTCTTTCTCTGTTCTCTTCTCTCCTCCTGTCCTTTCTTCTCTTATTTCCTTCTATCGTCTCTTCTCATATTTTTCACTTCCCTCCTCTTTTCCTTCCTTCTTGTCTTCTCTTTCTCTGCTCTCCTTCTCTCCTTCTCCCCTCCTCTTTTTCCTCTTCTCCTCTCCCGTTTTCTCCAAAACAGAGTGCCCTCACCAAGGGAGATGCCAGCCAATCCTACGGGGCCTTCTTCCAGAAGATGGCGGAGAGGGCAGGGCCAGAGCCAGAGGCCGAAGAAGACAACCGGGAGATGCTGGAAATTCGGGATCTGGTCTCCCACAGAGAGGAGGAGGAGGAGGAGGAGCCCGATCTGGCCTCTCTCAAGGCAGAGCGGAAACGCTACGGAGGCTTTCTCCGCAAGTTCCCCAAGAGGGGCTCCGGGGTGGCGGGTACTACCGAGGAAGCGGAGGATGGGGGCGACCAGGAGGACCTTCACAAACGTTACGGGGGCTTCATGCGCAGGATCCGTCCCAAACTCAAGTGGGACAAGCAGAAGCGCTACGGCGGCTTCCTGCGGCGTCAGTTCAAGGTGACCACGAGGTCTGAGGAAGGGCCCAAGGCCGCCTCCGAGGAGGTTGCTGACCTATAGTGGCCCAGATGATGGCAGATGAAGTCCTCCTCCAGCTCAAACCCTTCCCCCAATCTTGAGGGTCGTGAAGAACTCCCGAAACCCCTGCCCCTAGCTTCCCCCTTCCTTGTCCCAACCAAGCCATGCAGAGAACATCCGTAAATCTGACCAGAAATGACACGGGCGTAGGTCTATGTGAATAAACCAGCATTGGTGGCTTAAGAGTCAAATGAGTTTCTTTGGTTTGGGATGGTGGGCTTAGCCTTAGTCCAGTGTTTCTCAACCTTGGCCGTTGGACGATGTGTGGACTTCAACTCCCAGAATTCCCCAGCCAGCTGGCTGGGGAATTCTGGGAGTTGAAGTCCACACATCGTCCAACGGCCAAGGTTGAGAAACACTGCCTTAGTCAGACACTTGGGCTGCATTTATACAACGAGCTAAGCTTGATTAGATTAAATCTTATATTTTTTTGGATGTGTGTGGAAGAAGCTCTCCAAAGATCACTTTAAGACTAGTGGACTCCAACTCCCAGAATTCCCTAGTTCAGCATGGCGGGCTGGGGAATGCTGGGAATTGAAGTCCACCCGTCTTAAAGTGGTCAGCGTTGGATAAGGCTTAACGTTGTTCTAGTAAGTCGTGCCCGGTTTTACGGTCTTTCCCCCTTCTCCCACAGCTGTTAAGCAAAACACGGCAGTCGCTAAGTGAATCATGCGGTCGTTAAATGAATCTGCCTTCTCCCATTGACGTTTCTTGTCGGAAACCCAGCCAAAAAAGTGGCAAATCACTTGCAATGCAATTATCGTTAAATATAGTCCCAGGATTGCGATCACGGGTCCGTGGAGGGGCTACGACGGTTGTAAGTGCGAGGACCCAGTCATAAGACCCTCCTTTCAGTGTCATGGTAACTTTGAACGGTTGCTAAACCAACAATTGTAAATCAAGGGCTATCTGTATGCTTTTTCTACCAAATTAGGCCAGAAAACTAGCATTAATAGTTATCCTGAGTGTCCACAGAAAGGTTAAAGAAATCAATATGTCCCCCCCAGAAGCTTAGAAAATCCCCTCCCTCCTCTTTTTTTTGCATGCCTGACATCTAAAAAAGAAGTGGAATTTTGATTGTGTAACTGCAGAAAACCATTTTAATTTTTCTGAGCCTCCTGGAGAAGTCCTTGATATCAATCAAAAGCAGAATAACAGAGCTGGAAGGAACCTTGGAGGTCATCTAGTCCAACCCCCCCCCCCGAAGCAGGAAACCCTACACCATTTCTGACAGATGGCAGTCCAGTCTGTTCTTGAAAGCCTCCAGGGATGAAGTTCCTACAACTTCCGAAGGCAACTTCTCTTCCTTTGGTTGATTTTTCTCAGTGTCAGAAAATTTCTCCTTATTTCTAGGTTGAATCTCTCCTTGATCAGTTTCCATCCATTATTCCTTGTCTGGCCTTGGAAAATAGCTTGACCCCCTTCCTCCTCTCTGGGGCAGCCCCTCAAATATTGGAAGATCAAGGTTGACTCAGCCTTCCATCCTTTCTGAGGTAGGTAAATTGAGGACCCAGTTTGTGGGGGCAATAAGCTGACTTTGTATAAATATACAAAAGAATGAAGGCTATTGCTTAGCGCATTGTAAGCCGCCCTGAGTCTCCAGAGAAGGGCGGCATATAAATCAAATTAAAAAAAAAAAAAAAAAAAGATGCTATCAGGTCTCCCCTGGTCCTTCTCTTCACTAGACTAGACACACCCAGTTTCTGCAACCGTTCTTGATATTTTTTTAGCCTCCAGTCCCCTCATCATCTTGGTTGCTCTTCTCTGCACTCTTTCCAGAGTCTCAACATCTTTTTTTATAGTGTAGTGATATTTATAGTGTGGTGAACCATATTGTTAGAAAAATCTATAGCACCACAGAGTGGTGGACAAAGAGTACAGTCACCATGTGCTTTACTGCTCAACTGTTTAACTGTAACAGGAAACAGGGAACTCTACTTAGAGCAAAAGAACATAGAGTATACACCATAGATCCACACAGATGACAGTAAACACTGCCATCTACTGGCTGAATGCTACTGTAGTTGTCCCATAAAAATACATTCCAACAATGAATTCCAAAACACACTTTATCCATAATAATTGATTTCCGCCCTTTGTAAGCTACACCAGCGTTGCACAATTCTAAATTAATTCTCTTGAATTCAGCAGGGCTTAACCCCCTCCTTAGAAACATTAGGTGAAAGCCTCAAGTCACAATTTTCTTAGAAAAGCAATATAAAAACTCTCTGTAGGAATAAATCAATCGTAGCCTGAGTGACTACAGCAATAGATTTTCCTTTCTTGTTTTCTTTGTTGAAAAGAAACGGCCATCAGTCTGATTTCTCATCCTATACAGGTAGTCCTCGACGTACGACCACAACTGAGCCCAAAATTTCTGTTGCTAAGCGAGACAGTTGTTAAGTGAGTTTTGTCCCATCTTACAACCTTCCTTGCCACAGTTATTAAGTGAATCATTGCAGTTGTTCAGTTAGTCCCACGGTTGTTAAGTGAATCTGCCTTCCCCTTTGACTTTGATCGTCAGAAGGTCATAAAAGGGGATCACGTGACCCAGGGACACTGCAACCGTCATAAATATGAGTCAGACGGCTGCAATGGTCGTAAGTGTGAAAAATGGTCATTAATTAAATTTTTCAGTGTTGTTGTAACACTTGTGTTGTTGTAAAAGCTTGGGGTGGAGAATTCATGGATTCACAAACTGGAAGATCAGAAGGAAATGAAACATGAAAAATCAGGTCACTAAATGAACTGTTGTAAGTCGAGGACTACCTATACGCTTTCAAAGCCTAAATATCAGTGATGGTTAACCTTTTCGCTGTCGTGCGCCAAAAGCAGGGAGAGTGCGGGGGGGGGTCGCGCATGTGTGTGCCCACACCCATAATTCAATGACCCCCAAGTCCCACCCCCCTGTGCATGTGCACGCGACCCCCTACCCCCCGTGCTTCCCCCACTTTTGGCACACGACGGCAAAAAGGTTACCCAGTAGGCCCGTTTTTCGCCCTCCCCAGGCTCCAGAGGCTTTTTTGGAGCCTGGGGAGGGCAAAAACAGCCTTCCCCAGCCCCCTGGAGGCCCTCTGGTGGCCAGAAACAGCCAATTTCCCAACTTCCAGTGAGCCCGGAAGGCCCAAAAATCAGCTGGCTGGTGCGCTGGAGCTGACTTAGGGCAACGCTCACGTGCCCACATATATGGCTCAGCGTGCCACCTGTGACACGCGTGCCATAGGTTCGCCATCACGGCTATATATACACAGTTGGTTTTGGTTGCTAAACTTGTTTTAAGATTAATTTAAAAGCTGCAGCTCAAATGGATATTTGGGATAGATTGTTGAAAAAAGCTGCTTCCACTAATTGTGTCATCTCTGCAAATGCCGGTTGCAGGTTGTCGTAAAAGGGTCTCTTTTGCCACAAACCCAGGTTTGTTGTGACATACAGTAATATCTGGTGCGATCCAGGTTTACAGAAAGTGGCCAAGTTTGGTTGGCTTGACCGAATGAATGATCAGCAGCAGTGAGAGAGACAAGAAACAAGAAATGTGTGTGAAAACTCTGAAAATTAGGCTTTTTATCCTGAAATACAGGTAGTTCTTGACTTGGGATCACAGTTGAACCCAACATTTCCGTTGCTAAGCGAGACAGTTGTTATGTGAGTTTTGCCCCATTTTACGACCTTTCTTGCCACAGTTGTTAAGTGAATCATTGCAATTAGTCACACGATCGTTAAGTGAATCTGACTTCCCCATTAACTTTGCTCGTCAGAAGGCGGCAAGAGGGGATCTGCAACCGTCATAAATACGAGTCAGTTGCCAAGCCTCTGAATTTTGATCACGCGACCACGGGGATGCTGCAACCGTGTGGAAAACGGTCATAAGCCAGAGTAACTTCAAACGGTCACTAAATGAACTGTTGTAAATTGGGGACTACATATGAAAATCCAGATCAGCTGTTCGCCTTCAGTATTGATGGTAATTATTAATTAATAAGTATTAATGAATGAAGGAATTGAACAATGGCTTTCGGATTTTCATATTTTATTTCCTTTTGATCTTCTGGTTTGTGAATTCATGAATTCCCCACTCCAAGATTTGGGGAGAATCTACCTTTCTACTAATTGAACCCCAGATTCCTCCAGAGTGGTCAATGACAATTCTCTGCGGCCAACTCACCATGGCCAACTTGTCATGGCCAACTCACCACAACTAACTTGCCATGGCCAACTCATCACGGCCAACTTGTCATGGCCAACTCATCATGGCCAACTCATCACGGCCAACTTGCCATGGCCAACTCATCATGGCCAACTTGCCATGGCCAACTCACCACGGCCAACTTGCCATGGCCAACTCACCACGGCCAACTTGCCATGGCCAACTCACCACGGCCAACTTGCCATGGCCAACTTGCTATGGCCAACTCATCACGGCCAACTTGCCATGGCCAACTCATCACAGCCAACTTGCCATGGCCAACTTGCCATGGCCAACTCACCATGGCCAACTTGTCATGGCCAACTCACCACAGCTAACTTGCCATGGCCAACTTGCCATGGCCAACTCATCACGGCCAACTTGCCATGGCCAACTCACCATGGCCAACTTGTCATGGCCAACTCACCACAGCTAACTTGCCATGGCCAACTTGCCATGGCCAACTCACCACGGCCAACTTGCCATGGCCAACTCATCACAGCCAACTTGTCATGACCAACTCATCACGGCCAACTTGTCATGGCCAACTCACCATGGCCAACTTGTCATGACCAACTCATCATGGCCAACTTAAGTTAGCAGACTAACTTAAGGCCTGCAGTGAGTCACTTAATAACTGTGGCAAGAAAGGCCATAAAATGGGGCAAAACTCAATTAACTATCTTGCTTAGCAGCAGACATTTTGGGCTCAACTGTGGTCGTAAATCGAGAACTGTTTGAAATCTGCAAATCCTAGCTTATGGATTAGTTTCTTTGATTTTTAGCCGGCATCAGCAAAGAGAGATGAGGTGGAGGGTGAGGATCGAAAAATTCAAGATGATGCCAGGGCAAGACATTAGAATATCAACTGACAGCAAACAGCACTCCTTACTAGCACTGATGACGTTTCCTAGCTGGGTCACGAAACGTCTGCAAGAAAACCACCAAGCTCAGAGAGCACAATGGACTCCTCATGTCAACCCTGAGCTACAAATATTCTCCTTTATTGGAAGCCCCAGCTCCGTGAGATATACACAAGCCATTGTTGAGCCTTTCAATCTGAAGATTGAAAGCTCCCTTCTAATTGTGAGAACGCAAACACACAAACACACGCATGGACCCACAGTTCTGGAGCATTAACAGTGCTTCGCACAGACGATGTTCTTTTGTGCCAAGTTCACAAGCCTCAACTCTTTGCCCGCATTTTTTTTTAAAAAAAATTTGATTTATATGCCGCCCTTCTCCGGAGACTCAGGGCGGCTTACAATGCGCTAAGCAATAGCCTTCATCCTTTTGTATATTTATACAAAGTCAGCTTATTGCCCCCACAAACTGGGTCCTCAATTTACCTACCTTAGAAAGGATGGAAGGCTGAGTCAACCTTGAGCCTGGCGAGATTTGAACTTACAGTAATTGCAGACAGCTGGTGTTAAATTACAGTGCTTAGTCTGTTGAGCTATCCAGGCTCCGTTTCAAACCGTGAACAGCATGACTGTCCCTGTTTTGTGACGAGGCCACCATTCTGCCACTGTCCCTCTCTAACCCTCCATTAAGGCCTTCTGAGATTGATTTCTTTTTTCTCCCACCACCTTAATGGGTTCTTTCACCTGAAGGGCCTCGGGTGCCTGGCTTGCTTTTATCCAGGTTAAACTGTGGCTTGCTATAATGTGAAGAATAACCTGACTTTCCGCCCTCTCTCTAAGCAACTTGCAGTGAATATAGGTAGTCCTCGACTTATAACCATTCATTTAGTGACTGTTCAAATTTACAGCAGCACTGAAAAAAGTCATCTAGGACTGGTTTTCACACTTACGACGGTTGCCGCCTCCTCGTGTTCATATGATCAAAATTTGTATGCTTGGCAACTGACTCGTATTTATGACCGTTGCACCACCTTGGGATCCTGTGATCCCCTTTTGCAACCTTTTGCGACCTTCTGACAAGCCAAGTCAACGTGGCTTAACCACCGTGTGTCTCACTTAACAACCACAGAGACCCACTTAACAACTGTGGCAAGAAAGGTCGTAAAATGGGGCAAAACTCCCTTAACAACTGTCTCGCTTAGCCACAGAAATTTGGGGCTTAGCTGCGGTCGTAAGTCCAGGACTATCTGTAGGCCCAGGTGAAAGAGGGCTCAGTGGCTAAGACACTGAGCTTGTCCATCAGAAAGGTCGGCAGTTCAGCAGTTCGAATCCCTAGTACAGGTTTCCTGCGTGAGCAGGGGGTTGGACTGGATGACCTCCCAAGTCCCTTCCAACTCTGTTACTGTTAACTGTTAACCTCTCCTTTCTTCAGGGCAGTTAGAGCTGAGCTTGAAAAAATCCAGCCGTTTTGGACCTCTGCTGCCATCTAGAGGTTTGTGGTGAGACATGCTTTTTTTTTTTTTCTTTTTTGGATACAGGTAAACCTTGATTTATAACCCATAATGAAACCATGATGATCGTAAGTTGTGATGGTCGTAAACCAGGTTATCCACGTAACCGACCCACATTTTCTGACATTTTTTCAAACAATGAAAAAAACTGGTAAAATCAAATCGGGCATGTAGGCAACTCACTTTACGATTGTCACGACTTATGACCGTAATGGGTAGGCTCTGTTATAAAATGCATCGATCTGCTAACTAGGGAGTATTCTGGGAGTTGAAGTCCATACATCTTAAAAGTTTGAAAAAAACAAAACAAAAACCCATAGGCCATAGGCCATAACAGAAATCTGAAAAGCAACCGAGCATGTATTTATCGTAAGTGAAAAGTCACTTTTTCAGTGAATGAATGCAAGAATCATCCTGCATAAATTAGATCATTTCTCATTTCCCCCCCTTCTTTTGCTACTTTCCTGGCTTGGATCCATGAGAGGGGGGGAGATTAATGATTGTGCATCCAGGAAAAAATCAAATTGCCAGGAAAAGTACAGGCCAAGTTCATGCACTCATGTTCTCTGGATTCGAACATAACATCATGCAATTTTTTAAAAAAAAATTTCCATCAACGTTTACATTTCGTGTTAAAACCACAAGTGGTTTTAGGAATTAGTAGAGCTAATTAAGAAATATTTGCAGCGTCTAGTCTGGACTGTCACAGCACCCCGACAGCTACATAATCAAAATTTGGGTACCTGGCAACATGTTCATGTATTTAACAGATTAACAGAGTTGGAAGGGACCTTGGAGGTCATCTAGTCCCGTGATGGTGAACCTATGGCACGCGTGCCACGCAGAGCCCTTTCTGCGGGCACGCCAGCCGTCGCCCTAGCCCAGCTCCACCGCACATGTGTGTACCTCCCATTGGTCAGCTGGTCTTCGGGTCTCTGTCACGCATGCATGGGGGCAGGCCCTTTCCTGATCTCTGCAGGTTCCACCCTCTGCAGATGCTTCTCCGTGGCAGCAAAGCAGGAGAAAGCTAGGACTCGATGGGGGGAGAAACTTTGGAGATCGTGGAAGGCAGAAGGCAGCTAGGATTCGATGGGTTAGAAACTGCAAATATCCGAGAAGGCACGTAAGGCAGGAGAAAGCTAGGACGCGATCTCCACAGTTTCTCCCTTATCGAGTCCTAGCTGCCTCCTGCCTTCCGTGCCTTCTCGGATCTTTGCAGTTTCTACCCCCATCGAGTCCTAGCTACTCCCCCGCCCTTATTTTATTTATTTATTTATTTAATTAATTAAATAAATTAATTTATTTAGTCCTTAATTTATTTAAGGACTCAGGGCGGTGTACAGCCTAATTAAAAACACAAAGACAGACAAAATTTAAAAATAATTAAAATTATTAAATAATAGGCCCAATTTATAAAACCCCAAATTTAAAATCCCATATTTAAAACCAATTAAAATCTTTACAATGATAGCCCGGCCTGGCGGAACAACAAGGTTTTGAGGACACAGCGAAACACCCGGAGGTCGGAGATCTTACGTATTTCTGGGGGGAGTTCATTCCAAAGGGCAGGGGCTCCCACAGAGAAGGCTCTCCCCCTGGGTGTCGCCAGCCGACATAATTTGGCCGATGGCACCCTGAGGAGACCCTCTCTGTGGGAGCGGACTGGCCGGTGGGAGGCTACTGGTGGCAGAAGACGGTCTCGAAGGTACCCGGGTCCTATGCCATGGAGCGCTTTAAAGGTGGTAACCAACACCTTGAATCGCACCCGGAAGACCACTGGGAGCCAGTGCAGCTCGCACAGGAGAGGTGTCGCGTGGGCACAACGAGTTGCGCCCATAACCACCCGCGCGGCCGCATTCTGGGCCAGTTGGAGCCTCCGGGTGCTTTTCAAGGGGAGCCCCATGTAGAGAGCATTGCAGTAGTCCAGTCGGGAGGTGACAAGGGCGTGAGTGACCGTGCGCAAGGCGTCCCGATCCAGAAAGGCTGCAACTGGCGAATCAGGCGAACCTGATAAAAAGCCCCCCTGGCCACGGCCGTCATATGCTCTTCTAAAGACAGCCGTGCGTCCAGGAGGACACCCAGATTGCGAGCCCTCTCTGTGGGGGGGGGGGTAAAGACTCCTGCACCAACTTGGAAGCCAAAACGGGGGCCCAGGGCACATGCACAGGGGGCGCATGTGCAGGGAATGTGCATACATGCGCAGGACGAATGTGCGGGGGGGGGCACTCACATTGCATTTTGGGGGTTGTGGCACATGCACGTGCTTTGGCCACTCGGCACCAAAAAGGTTAACCATCACTGATCTAGTCCAACCGCCTGCCCAAGCAGGAGATCTCTTCTTGAAAGCCTCCAGTGACGAAGTTCCCACAACTTCCAAAGGCAAGTTTTATTCAGGACGTTGTAGGATCCTGGGATGACATGATCCAAATCTGTGATCTTCCCAGCTAGTTTCCAGCAAAGCAAGGTCAAAAGGGAAGCTGGTTTCACTTAACGACTGCATGATTCGCTTAACAACTGCAGTGATTCGCTTAACAACCCCAGCCGGAAAAAAGGGCAGGACTACTTAACAACCGCCTTGCTTAACGACATAAATTTTTGCCCCTCCCATTGTGGTTGTAAGACTGGAGAACTAGCCGTAACGGACAGTGAACCCAAAGGTTTAATCCGATGGTTGAATTCGAACTCTGCACCGCTTGGCTCAGCACTTTCCCCTGCCAAAATCTCTTCCTGTCCTTAGTGGTGGTTTTTTTTTTTTTTTTTTTAAATGTGTGTCCTGGTTCTTTTGGGGCCGAGAGGCAAATTTATTCTGCAATTTTCCCAGAGAGAAGCGAAGCGAAGCGAAACAAAGCAGCAGAAGGTCCGGCACGTCAGAAATTTGGTAGAAATTTGTCTCCCCTCGTTCTTTGCTCTGCGATGAATAAAATCCTTGTATTGGTGTCCGTCTCTGAGCTTTCTTTAATTCCGAAATAAAATATATATTTCATTTCTTTGGACTGCAAACGCTTTCCGATACGCTCCTAAGAAACGGGAGTGAAAATTTTGGAACGTTGGATGAAATGTCCACCTGGGTTCAGTTCCAAGTCGGAAAAAATGACCCTGGATTCATGGTGGCTGTTTGGAAAGATGGTTTAATGGTGGACAGGACCACGTGGTTTGAGGTCCTGGGCAAAAAGAGCAAATGGGAGAGAGAGAGAGAGCGAGAGAGAGAGAGAGAGGGAGAGGGAGAGAGAGAGAGGGAGGGAGAGGGAGGGAAGGAGGAGGGAGGGAGGGAGAGAGATTTATACTCTTTGTTGGGCTTTGAATTTGAGCTTGTGTTCTGATTGGTTGTCAGACTCCCATGGGGCCATGCAGGGGTAACTTTGTAGGTTGTCTGTGTCCCAGGCTTGGTTGACTCGTGCTGGGTGATGATGTAATGCAAGGGCTTTGGGCAATTCCTACTATGGCTCTGCCTGCAGGAGGTAGATCTTTGTTATGTAGAATAGACTAGCCCAGGCCTTAATGGCCCATTGACAAAGGCAGAGAGGGCTGAGTTTCTGTCTCTCTTTTAGGGGAAATAGTCTGCCCTTTTTAATATTTCCTAAAATATCTCCTTTTCCTAGGAGAGAGGTGGGTGCAAGGGTGAAATGCTCCCGGTTCGGACTGGATCGCCTGATCCGGTAGCGATGGAGGCGGGTGGTTTGGAGAACTGGTAGCAAAAATCCTTGCCCCCCCCCCCATGCCTAGCTGAGCCGCACAATCATCAGAGGCTTTTTTTTACTTTTAAAGGCATTTTTTCTACAACCTCTTTGGTGGAAAAAATGCTTTTAAAAGTTTAAAAAAAAGCCTCTGATGATCGTGCGGCTCAGCTGGGATCGTCAAAGGCTTTTAAAAGAAAAAAACCCTTTTTTTTTCTTTTAAATGCCTCTGACGATCCCAGCTGAGTTGCCTGATCGGCAGAGGCTTTTTAAAAAAGGCTTTTTAAAAAATGGTCAGAGCCTTTTGAAAGCATTTTTTTACAACCTCTTCGCCAAAGAGGTTGTAGAAAAAAATGGTTTTAAAAGTAAAAAAGAAAAAAAATGGACCACGCCCACCCAGTCACATTACACCCACCCCCCACCAAGCCACGCCCACAGAACCGGTAGTAACAAAGTTCAGATTTCACCACTGGGTGGGTGTGCTAACTTCCTACAGTACGCAGAGACCAGAGAAGTTTTTTTTTTTTTTTTTAAATTGTTTCATCAATCTTGACGTTTAAAATGACAGCTGTTCCAGTTTCAGCATCCGCTGCAAAAAACAAACAAACAAAAAAACATCTGGATGAGCCAGAGGGGATTTGTGCAATTCAACTTGTTGCAAAAAGACCAGCAGCGCACAAAAAATTGTTCCTCCTATGCAACGGGCTCATCCAGATGGAAGAGAGACGTTCCTTTGCAATTGGTCGGTTGTGTAAATCAATACGAGGCGATCTGGTTTTATCCTGCTGGGATTCATCAACTGTGAGTAGTCAAATGTGACTATGCAAATCTCTGTTGGGAATTGAACTCACAACCTTCGGCCTTTTGGATCAGCAGTTTTCCCAAGCTTAGCAACATTAAGATGTCTGGACTTCAACTCCCAGAATTCCCCAGCCAGCTGCAGCTGGCTGGGGAATTCTGGGAGTTGAAGTCCAGATATTTTACAGTTATAAGCTTTAGGATCACTGCTTAATACAATGCAACTACAGATAGTTCTTGACTTACAACAGTTCAAAGTTACAACGGCACTGAAAAAAGGGACTTAGGACCGTTGTTCGCACTTACGACCGTTGCCGCATCCCTGATCAAAATTCGGAAACTTGGCAACTGATTCCTATTTATGACGGTCGCTGTGTCCCGGAGTCATGTGATCCCCTTTTGCGACCTCTTAACAAGCAATGGGGAAGCCAGATTCACTTAAGAACCGGGTTACTAATCTCTGATTCACTTAATGACGGTGGCAAGAAAGGTCGTAAAACGGGGCAACACTCCCTTAACAGCTGTCTCGCTTAGCAACAGAAATTGTGGGCTCAGTTGTGGTTGTAAGTTGAGGGCTACCTGTATAGAGTCCCGATGCCAGGCCCTGATGCTGATGAATTCCAATACAGATAGTCCTCGAGTTATGACCACAATTGGGACTGTCGGTCGTTAAGTGAGTCATGTCCGATTTTACCATCTTTTTTGGCCCTGGTTGTTAAGCAAATCAGTGTTGTGCAGTGCACTGCAGTGCAGGGAAGCCAGATTCACTTAACATGGGCATTAAGTGAACAGATCCAATTAGCATGGTCATTCACTGAATCCGGCTTTCCCCCGTTGACTTTGCATGTCGAGACATGGCTGGGGAGGTTTCAAACAGTGATCCCAGGATCCCAGGATGCTGCACGCCGGTTTCCCAAGTGCCCAATTTGTGATGGTGATGGCGACCGTGTGGAATGCAGCGATGGTCGTAAGTGTGAGGACCATTCAGTCTTAAAGTCACTTTTTTCAGTGTCGTCGTAACTTGGTTATAAGTCGAGGACTACCTATATTGGAAGATTGCTTGTTTCATCATTTTTCTTTCCAGGACAACTAAATATTAAGCAATGAAAAATTAAATCTCTTGGCTTGATAGTGCTAAGATAAAGCATTGAGCATGGCAAAGGCGGCTGCAGGAATCTACGTGGCCACTAGATGGCAGCCAAACCATACAGAAAACTAGCATTTTGCTGCCACCAAGTGGCCACCGAGTTTTGTGCTTCTGATAGATAGCCCACTTTCTTCAAAAATGAATACAAGTACTCCTTGACCTACAACCATTCCTTTAGTGACAGTTCAAAGGGCCCTGATAATTTTCACACTTACGACCATTTTTCACACTTACGACCGTTGCAGCATCCCCGTGGTCACGTGATCAAAATCCAGCCGCTTGAACAACTCGATTCACATTTACGACGGTTGCAGTGTCCCGGGGGGGCCGTGTGATCCTCTTTTGCGACCTTCGGACAAGCAAACTCCACGGGGAAGCCAGATTCACAGAACGACCATGTTACTACACCTTAACAACTGCAGTGAGTCACTTTTACAACGGTGGCAAGACGGGTCGTAAAAATGGGACAAAACTCACTTGACAACAGAAATGTTGGACTGATAACCTCGTAAGGCGAGGAATAACAGAATCACAGAGTTGGAAGGGAAGGGACTATAGATTACAGATTAACAGAGTTGGAAGGGACCTTGGAGGTCATCTAGTCCAGCCCCCCTCCGAAGCAGGAGAGACCCTACACCATTTCTGATCCAATCTCTTCTTGAAAGCCTCCAGGGATGAAGCTCCCACAACTTCCGAAGGCAACTTCTGTTCCGTCGGTGGATTGTCCTCACTGTCAAGAAATTCCTCCTTATTTCCAGGTTGACTCTCTCCTTGATCAGTTTCCATCCATGATTCCTTGAGGTCCTCTAGTCCAACCCCTCTTCCTTGCGCAGGTAACCATTTGAAAGCCAGCTGTTGTGGTTGCGATTGTTTCGAAAACCTTTTGCTTCTCCTCCAAGAAGCTTCTTCGGTTCGTGCCCCGAAGATGAGAGAAGCGAAAGAAAACATAATTGGGAAAAAAAAAAATCCGGTCGCCTTTAAAAACAAAAAAAGTACTTTTGCAATTCTCAGCAGCATTGACTCATCCGATAAAAAAAAAAGCACATGATGAAATTGCCTGGCGTGGAATGCAAAATGGGTGGGTGGGAGTGTGCCTTTCCTCCTGCTCCTTATTGGGGGGGGGACTCTTCCCTGCATGCTCACACCCCCAAAAAGAGGAACCAATCCACACAAAGCAAGAGCATCGGTCGTTATGGTGACTACGGGGAGAATTTTGCAAAAAATAAAAATAAAGGGGGGGGTGTTAATTTCCAGCCGGAGACAGAGGAGGCAAACCTCGGCCTCAAGGTCACTTCACCCCGATTGGGGAGAGCTCACGCTGCCCCCCCCCCACCGCCATCCTCCCTCCATCCCATCGCTTAGTTCCCACCTTAGAAACAGTTTCCGAGGGTGACGAAACTGTTTCTATGGCGATTGTGGAAGATTTTTCTTCCTTGGCAGGTTTGCAAAGGTGGAAGATGGAAACAAGGAAGTGCATTCTTAGTGGTTGGTGGGGGGGGGGGGATGGGGTGCGGGGGGGGAGGGCGGGGAGAGAGGGGAAACCACGCCCCCTTTCAGCTCTGATGCGGTCGTGTAGGTGAACGCCGGCTGCGTCCTGCAAATTTGGCCAATTTTTGCTTCTTGCGTGGTTGCAGGGATTGAACTGAAACTAGCTGCGTAACACTTTGGTCTAGTGATTAAGATACCAAGCTAAGAAACTAGGAGAGTGTGAGTTCTAGTTCCACTTTAGGCAGGAGGTTGTGAGTTAAATCCTAGGTAGATGGAGGGTCTCCTGCTTCGGCAGGGGGTTGGGCTAGATGACCTGCAAGGTTCCTTCCAACTCTGAAAGCTGGCTGGGGGCCTTTGGGCCGATCACCAGGAGACGGTGAGTTCTAGTTCACCTTAAGCATGAAACCTGCCTGGGTGACTTTAGGCCGATCACCAGGAGATGGTGAGTTCTAGTCCCATCTTAAACATCTTAACTTGGCTGGATGATTTTGGGCCAATCACCAGGAGACGGTGAGTTCTAGTTCACCCTAAGCATGGACTTTGGGCCAATTACCAGGAGATGGTGAGTTCCAGTCCCATCTTAAACATCTTAACTTGGCTGGATGATTTTGGGCCAATCACCAGGAGACGGTGAGTTCTAGTTCACCCTAAGCATGGACTTTGGGCCAATTACCAGGAGATGGTGAGTTCTAGTCCCATCTTAAACATGAAACTCGGCTGGATAATTTTGGGCCAATCACCAGGAGACGGTGAGTTCTAGTTCACCCTAAGCATGGACTTTGGGCCAATTACCAGGAGATGGTGAGTTCCAGTCCCATTTTAAACATGAAATTTGGCTGGATGATTTTGGGCCAGTCACCGGGAGACAGTGAGTTCTAGTTCACTCTAAGCATGAAAGCCAGCTGACTTTGGGCCAATCACTAGGAGATGGTGAATTCTAGTCCCACCTTGGGCATGAAACCTGGCTGGGTGACTTTGGGCCAATCACCAGGAGTAGGTGAGTTCTAGTCCCAATTTAGGCATGAAAGCCAGCTGGGTGACTTTGGACTAATCACCAGGAGACTGTGAGTTCTAGTCCCACCTTTGGAATGAAAGCCAGCTGGGTGACTTCGAGCCAGTCCCTCCCTCTCAGTCCAACTCACCTCTCAGTGTTGTTATATATATATATATATATATGTATATATATATTCCACCAGAGAATTCTGGGAAACAGCTGGCAGCTTGCAAATGGCTCAGGAATCAGCAGAACTGCCTGTTCCATGGAGGCTCGCTTTGTAGAGTTTGTTAGGAAAGATGGTAAAAAAACCCTGCACAGTTGCTGACAGATTAAAAAACGGTTATTTAGTTTGCTTCCATATTTAAAGAATTAATTCTCTGGACGGCAACTGGGTCAAAAAAGTCAAGATGGCAGTCATGCGCTTGACGCCCTCCCGCTTATTCACAGGGATGACATGCAACACCCGTTAATAAAAGGGCAGATCTTTGATGATCTCAGAGCGGTGGCCGCCATCTTGAATTTCTTTGCTTCTCCTCAACAGCCCTGCAAGGTAGGCCAATCACAAAGAAACGTCATTCAGCCATTTTTTTAACGTGATCAAGATTGTTTCGTAGTTGGACTCCCCCGGCGTCAAACTACGGCCTGTCGCAGCAACTGGAGGCTGGGATAATCTGGGATCCGGGTTCGAGAAAAAGCAAAGATGCAACTGGTCAAAAGTCCAGGAGATGGAACCACTCGGGATGATTGTAGATTGCAGAAGGTGTTCTGGATTCAAGTTCCATCATAGCTGGGGCAATGGCTCCCTCTGGTGGTAGGTATGTCAGTTACAAGGGCAGAGGGGAAAAAATACGGACTTCATTTCCCAGAATTCCCAGAATTCTTCAGTCAGATTAAGGAACTCTGGTTAAATGAATGTAGGCCTGGTCTTGAGAATGGGGTGGAAGAGACGAGGGGGCCGCTCAGCCCTGGGAAAACCGGACAAGGGCAGAAGGAGGGTCAGTAGATCCACCTCAGCCTTGTCCTTTGGGGCACGGAAGGTTCCGGCTGGGATGCCAAGATTCTCTTAATATACTCCATACAAGTATATTATGAGTTTTGGGTATCACTGCTGCCATCTGCTGGTTGTTTGCTGTCTTGCAACACACTTATAGGAAAAAAAACCTCTCATAATACCCAACTGAGAACAGAAAAAAAAATATTGGGTTAGTTAGAATGAAGAGTGGGTGGGAGGGGTGAAATCCAGCAGGTTCTAACAGATTCTGGAGAACCAGTAGCGGAAATTTTGAGCAGTTCGGAGAACCAGCAAATACCACCTCTGGCTGGCCCCAGAGTGGGGAGGGAATGTGGATTTTGCAGTTTCCTTCCTCTGGAGTAGGGTGGGAATGGAGATTTTGCAGTATCCTTTCCCTGCCACCACGCCCACCAAGCCACACCACACCCACCAAGCCACGCCCATAGAACCGGTACTAAAAAAAATTGGGTTTCACCACTGGTGGGTGGGTTAGGGTTATAACAGGGAGGGAGGAAGGAAGGAAAGGGAGAGAAGGAGGAGGGAAGGAAGGAGTGGATTAGGGTTGGAAAGGAAGGAAGGAAGGAAGAGGGAGGAAGGGAGGGAGGGAAGGAAGGAAGGAAGAAGTAGGTTAGGGTTGGAAAGGAAGGGAGGAAAGAGGGAGGGAGGAGGGAAGGAAGCAGTGGTGAAATCCAAATTTTTTTACTACCAGTTCTGTGGGCATGGCTTGGTGGATGTGGTGTGGCTTGCTGGGCGTGGCTTGCTGGGCGTGGCAGGGGAAGGATACTGCAAAATCTCCATTCCCACCCCACTCTGGGGGCAGCCAGAAGTGGTATTTGCCTGTTCTCCGAACTACTCAAAATTTCTGCTACCGGTTCTCCAGAACCTGTCAGAACCTGCTGGATTTCACCCCAGGAAGGAAGGAAGGAAGGAAGGAAAGGGGAGGGAGGAGGGAAGAAAGCAGTGGGTTACGGTTGGAAAGGAGGGAAGGAAGGAGGGAAGGAAGGAAGGAAGGAAGGAAGGAAGGAAGGAAAGGGGAGGGAGGAGGGAAGAAAGCAGTGGGTTACGGTTGGAAAGGAGGGAAGGAAGGAGGGAAGGAAGGAAGGAAGGAAGGAAGGAAGGAAGGAAGGACGGAAAGGGGAGGGAGGAGGGAAGAAAGCAGTGGGTTACGGTTGGAAAGGAGGGAAGGAGGGAAGGAAGGAAAGGGGAGGGAGGAGGGAAAGAAGCAGTGGTTAGGATTGGAAAGGAGGGAAGGAAGGAAGGAAGGAAGGAAGGAAGGAAGGAAAGGGGAGGGAGGAGGGAAGGAAGCAGTGGTTAGGATTGGAAAGGAGGGAAGGAAGGAAGGAAGGAAAGGGGAGGGAAGAGGGAAGAGGGAAGAGGGAAGGAAGCAGTGGGTTAGGGTTGGAAAGTGTTACAAGGAATGGTGGATCAGGCCCAATAAAGAGACTTGAGTCATCAGGTAAAATATATCTCCTTTTATTTGTAGGTTCATCACATCATCTCTGGAATACATCAGGAACAACTGGAAGATGGAGGAGTGTGCCCACCTTTTATACCTGTGGGCGGGGATTCAGGTAAGGAGGGGTCTATGGGAGGAGCTGACCAGGTGGGAGTCTGGGTTAACCCCTGCACTACTGCGCTATAGCTGATCCCTGGCACGGGCAGAGCATTTATGCCTGACAAATCCCCCTCTAAATGCCTGACCCGTGTCTGTAGGCCTGACTGACTGGTTGGTATCTTGGGATGGATCTTGAGCTTAGAAACTAAGTGTGAATGTTGCTTGCCCTGTAGTGGTTTCGTGAGTATGTCTGCGGTCTGTTCTTCTGTGTCGCAGTGTATGGCCTTTATGAAACCAATTCTGGAGAGCTGTCTAACGTGTTTGTACTTTATGTCAATGTGCCTTGACCTTTGCCCCACAGCGTCGGACATGGATATCTCTATGGCGGCTTTGTTATCTTCGTAGATATTTATTGGGTAAGCTGGTTCTCTCCACACGCTGGCGAGTAGGTCGTCGAACCAGATGAGATTGTTGGCGGCTTTGGAAAGGCATATATATTCAGCTTCAGTAGTCGAGGTTGCCACCAAGATTTGTTTGCCTGTGTACCAATGCACCGGACAGTTATTTAAGTAGAATATGTACCCAGATGTGCTTTTGCGGCCTTTGGCGTCTCCGGCCCAGTCAGCATCAGCGTAGCATGAGAGGATGGGTTCTTCGGATTTTTCAGGCTCTAGGGTCAAGCATGCACTGGCACTCTGTTTCAGGTATCTCAGCACCCTTTTTACTGCATCCCAGTGGTATGTGGTGGGTTTGCTCACGTGCCTGGATAATAAATTGACGGATAGCGCAATGTCCGGTCTTGTCCAGTTAGCGATATAAAGGAGGGAGCCTATGATAGACCTGTACAGCGTGTTATCTCCAAATTCGGGTGATTCATCATGCATGTTTTTTAGGAAGTCCGCCTGCATGGGTGAATCACATCCTTTGGCGTCTGCCATGTTGCACTTATGGAGTAACTCTTCTATTTTCTCTTTCTGAGACAGTTGGAAACCTTTTGGCGTCTGGTTGACTTGTACCCCCAGGTATCGGTTTATCCTCCCAAGGTACTTTAGAGTGAAATGCTCGCTCAGCCTGCTGGCGAAGGTGTTGCGGTTGGCTTCGTGTTTGCTGATGTATAGAATGTCATCCACGTAAACTAGGATGTATTCTGGTGAGTCCCCCTCTTTCCTGGTGAAGAAACAGTTGTCAGCTATGGTCGCCGTGAATCCCATAGACTTCAGGGCCTCTACCAGGCATTCGTACCATCGTTTGCCTGATTGTTTTAGTCCATACAGGCTCTTATGGAGTAACCAGGTGTCCCCTCTGTTGGTTTCTTTGCTGTGGGGGGCTCTGATGTATATCTCTTTGTCTAGTTTGGCGTGCAGGTAGGCGGTCTGCACGTCGAACTGGTGCACCTCCAGCCCTAGTAAGGATGCAATGACCAGGGCACTTTTGACGCTCTCTGTCCTTACGGTGGGCGAATAGGTGTCTGTGTAGTCCTCCGGAAACCTTTGAGCAAACCCCTGGGCAACTAATCTTGCCTTGTATAGGCTTTGGCCCCCCTCTAAGTTTTTGACTTTGAATATCCACCGGGTGCCTATTGTGTTCTTGCCCTCTGGGACTTTGGTGGGGGTGTATACCTCCAGCTTCCTCAGGCTGTCCAGTTCTTTGGCCATGGCTAATTCCCATTTTGCCCTCTCCCCCTGGGGTAGTCTCAGTACCTCTTCGTAGGAGTTTGGCGTAATGTGGTTTGCGTGCACGTGCATCACGTAATCATTCAACCTTTTTGGCAGCTGGTTTCTGGTTGACCTGACAGGCCTGGTCGCTGCCTGCTCAGTGTCATGCAGATATCTGGCCTCTCTTTGTGTCAGTGATTCGACACTTATCTTGGGATGATTCTCTTTCCATCCCTCAACCTTGATGCCTTGGAGGTCGGGCTTGGGCCTGCTCCCTTGTTGTCTATTTGCTGTCTCGTTTTTGGTTTGGGTTTGCTCGACGGGACTACCCTCCCGCTCGGTGGGTACCTCGTTTAGGTGCAACCTGGACCAGTTGGCTTGCTCATGGAATGCCGCTGTTCTGGAGACCACAAACCTATTATTATTGTCCACAAACCTGAAGCCTTTGGTTCCTGGCTCGTATCCCATAAACCTGAGCCTTCTGGACACCTTATCCCCTTTCCTGCGTAACTGCTTGGGTATGTGGACGTCAGCTGTTACACCGAACACATGTAGGTGTGCTATCTGTGGCTTCTTGTTATACATGACCTCGTAGGGTGTTTTGTTTATCACACTGGACCATGTTCTATTTAATGTATAGTTAGAGTAGACCAGGGCTTCAGACCAGAAGTGTTGGCCAATGCCCGCGTCCTCTAGGGCGCACCTGACCATCGTTTGTAGCGTGGAGTTCCGTCATTCTGCGACCCCGTTCTGAAAGGCGGAAAACGGGGACGACGTAAAGTGAATCACGCCTTTGGACCTGAGCCAATGTGAGAAGTCCTTAGATAAAAACTCAGACCCTCTGTCGGTCATGATCTGTTTGATCTGTTTGTTGTTTTGGGTTTCTACCCTTTTATAAAACTCTTTGAATTTTTGGAAGGCTTCATCCTTTTTTCTTAGGGTGTAGACGAAGCCATATCGACTATGGTCATCCACTATGGTGAGGAAGTACCTTTTTTTGTAATTTATGGATGGCCTTAGGGGCCCTACCAGGTCCATGTGTACTAAGTCGAATATTTGTTTGGCGGCGCGTAACGACTTCTTGGGTCTGGGTTTTACTTTTAGTTTTGAACACTTGCACACCGAGCACTCGAGGTAGTTTTCACAGTTTTTTATTATGGCACCCTCGGTACAATTTGCCATTTTTTGTATCACGGGAAAACTGGCGTGTCCAAGCTTGCGATGCAGCAGATGGGCACAGTCGTCATGCATTGGTTTGCCTATAGAGGGTCTCTTTTGTGTGTGTTTGTTGTGCTGTGTTTCTGGTGTCGTGTTATCGTCGTTATCTACCTCTCCCCCACCTATCTGTTCACCTTCAGTCTTGCTTTGGTCAGTGTCTTCTGTGTTCTCTGAACTGGTGTTTATGCTGTGGGCGTAATCCTCATAGAAATTTATGTAGGGTAACCCTTGGTTAATGGTTACTCTCCCTATGTCCTTCCTGTTCTTGCTAACCTTCACATTCCCTTTTGTGAATATCATCTCAACCCCTGATTCCCTGCTGAGCTTTACTGCGGCCAGGATGTTGTGGGGTATTTCCGGGACTAGTAGTACCCCCTCTATTTTCCCTATGCCTGGTAACGTAATTGTCCCCTTGCCTGTTACTCTGACCTGGTTTTGATCAGCAACTTTGATAGAAAAATCCTCTCTCTTGAATGATGAGAGTAATTTCTGATTGTATGTGGTGTGGTTGGAAGCCCCTGAGTCTAGGAGCCAAGAGCTGGTGTCCGTGCCTTGGTGTGTGGTGTGTGTGTGCTCCCCTATCCCATATAGGGACCCTGTCCTGCTGTCGCGTGAGCTGTCCCTGTTTCCCTTCCTATCCCTGGGGATGGGTGAGTCTCTACGCCTATACCTTTCATCGGATGTGTGCCTTTCTGTTTGCCTGTACTTATGTTCTGGCCTGCCTCTTTCCCTATAGTTCTTGGGGCAGTCCCTTTTGATGTGTCCCTTTGACCCGCAGATGTAGCACTCGGGTGTGTTGTGTTGCTTCTCTTGGAAGACTACCCTCTTCTCACTCTTGTGTTCTCTGGGAGGGCCGGGGCGGCTCCTCCTCAGATTGTCTTCTGCGATAAGCCTGTTGGATAGCCTCTCCACAGACAGCATCCCTAGGCTAACGGTGTCTAATTGTGTCAGGAAGTTATTCCATGAGTGGTCTAAAGAGTTGATTATCACACTCTTCATTATTTGGTCGGAAATAACTTCTCCCCTAAGGTGTAGCTCTGCCCTGGTACCGCTTAAGGACACTAGGTGCTCACTCATGGGGGTCCCTGGCTTGAGTCTGGCGGAAAAGAAGTCCTTGGAAATTTGTGTGGTGGTGGACACACTCTCACTATAAAACAATCCAAACATTTTCCCTATAATTTCGGACACCGTGAGGTTATGGCCAATACAGTGGTAAATTGTGGGGGAAATACTGGCAATTAAAAGGTAGAATGCCTTATGGTGCATGCAATCCAGCTCTAAAGTCCATGGTTTCTCTGGGGGGTCATTAATAAAATGTGACATGTTTTCTTTCAGGAACACCACCTGGAGCTGCTGTGACCACTCTAGGATATTGCCCCCATCCATCCTCAACTTGGGAAAGTCAACAGGTAAGTTCCCAGCACTAGTAGTAAAATTACTTACTGCTGGCTGCTGTCCATGGTTCCTTATGTCTCTATAGCAGCAGTAGGGCATGGGAACGCTTGCCGGTAGTTTAAAAGTCCCGCTTTGTAATTTTTTTCTTTTTTCTTCCTCTAGGCGGAAGAGCGCATGCGCGAAGTCCATTTCAGCTCCGCCGTCGCCGAGGAAGGACCTGTTCGTCGCGGCTCCGCTGTAGAGGCCTCTGCCGGTCGGGTAGGCCTCGGTCTCGGCCTTGGGGGTCCAGGTGTGTTCCGGAAGGTGTCGTTCGGCAGCTGCAGCTCCGGAATGAAGATCTCGGCGGTGCTGAGGATCCGGCGACGGTTGTAAGTAGCTGCCCCAATCCATGCGGTCCGGGGTGCGCGGCCTGGGCGATCGGGGGCGCGGTGTCCCTGGGGTGCGAAGGTGGGCTGGTGAATCATCGCGGGCGTCGGTGGCTCTCGGGTGGGTGCTCCGCTGTCCCTCTCCTCGCCTTTCCTTCCGTTTTGGCCTCTCCGGCCTCTCCTTGGTGATTTTGAGGCCTGGGCCGAAGGCGGCGGCGAGGGTCTTCATGGCCCTATCCACTTGCCGCTCGCTGGGGGTGTACCAGGGGTCGGAGTCGGATTCGGTTCCCTCTCCCTGGTCACTTTCATCGTTGTTTATGGTCCGACATTTTTCGCGCGCCGGCCATTTTGAATCCTGTATGTTGATTGGTTGGGGGTCGGCCATCTTGTCCGACCACGTGGACAAAGATGGCCGCCGTTTCAAATTTAGAGCGGGGCTTCGGGGCTTGGTGGCCGTTGGGGGTGCCCTTTTGGGCGATCCACTCACCGAGTCCAGCTCCTCGAGTTCGGAGTCCGAGCCCTCTTCGCTCCTTGCCACCTCGCGGTCGATTATGAAGCTCCGCAGGTCGGCAAGGAGGTTCTTGTCGCCGGCTCGTTCCTTCAGCAGCTGTAGGACGTCGAGCCGCAGCTTCTCTTCCTCTTGATCGTGGTGGTGGGCCCTTTTTCCTTTTCCGATCTCCCCCTTTTCTTCCGTCGCGGTGGTTTTGGGGGTAGTCGAGGTTCCTGCCTTTCCCGGCGAATCCGGTGGGTTGCTTTCCCGTTGCTTCGGAGGTGTCGCCATTCTGCAGGTAGGTATGGGTCCTTGTCGTGTGGCTTGGGATCTTTGGGCCTTACCAACCATCCTCTGCTACCATTTTGTTACAAGGAATGGTGGATCAGGCCCAATAAAGAGACTTGAGTCATCAGGTAAAATATATCTCCTTTTATTTGTAGGTTCATCACATCATCTCTGGAATACATCAGGAACAACTGGAAGATGGAGTAGTGTGCCCACCTTTTATACCTGTGGGCGGGGATTCAGGTAAGGAGGGGTCTATGGGAGGAGCTGACCAGGTGGGAGTCTGGGTTAACCCCTGCACTACTGCGCTATAGCTGATCCCTGGCACGGGCAGAGCATTTATGCCTGACAGAAAGAAAGAAAGGAGTGAGTTAGGGTTGGGAAGAAGGAAGGAAGGAAAGAAGGAAGGAAGGAAATGGATGGGTTAAAGCTGGGAAGGAAGAGAGGGAGGGAGGGAGGGAAGGGAAAAAAGTTGATTCTGGTAACGTCCTCTTTAGTTTTTCCATTTTATTGTTCAGATTGGGTGGAGGCAGCTTGGTGAAAAACCAGAACAAAACAACACAAAACAAAAACAACACTTTCCCCAGCCACCTTCCTCGCTGGCGTTTGAAGCGTTGCTGCCAGTTCTGAGCTTCCCACCTACACAGATGTCATTTTTCGGTGAGAAAAATGAGCAGGCAGCTCAGTCCTCCATCCCTCCAGCTGACTTCCAATCATCAGAGTGAGAATTCAGCTCTCCAAAAAGTTTCTGTTTAATGCTCATAACTTTGGGGCGATATTTCCTGAATGTGGTCTTGGCCAGGAGAGGTTCTGTGTTCAAGACTTTGATTCCCAAAAGGGGCTTTGAGGAACCCCGAGTGGTGGTCTCCTTAGACCAGGGGTGGGGAACGATGGCTCCTTTATGGCTTGTGAACTTCAACTCCCAGAATCCCTGAGTCAGCCATGCCGGTTATGGCCCCTTTATGGCTTGTGGACTTCATCTCCCAGAATCCCTGAGTTGGCCATGCCGGCCATGGCCCCTTTATGGCTTGTGGACTTCAACTCCCAGAATCCCTGAGTCAGCCATGCCGGTTATGGCCCCTTTATGGCTTGTGGACTTCAACTCCCAGAATCCCTGAGTTGGCCATGCTGGCCATGGCCCCTTTATGGCTTGTGGACTTCAACTCCCAGAATCCCTGAGTCGGCCATGCCGGCCATGGCCCCTTTATGGCTTGTGGACTTCAACTCCCAGAATCCCTGAGCTGGCCATGCTGGTCATGGCCCTTTTATGGCTTGTGGACTTCAACTCCCAGAATCCCTGAGTCGGCCATGCTGGTTATGGCCCCTTTATGGCTCGTGGACTTCAATTCCCAGAATTCCACGCTGATTCAGGAATTCTGGGAGTCGAAGTCCACAAGTCATAAAAGGCCCGTCGTTCCCCACCTCTGCCCTAGACTGAGGCAGGGGTGGGTTCTAACCAGCTTTACTACCGATTCTCTTTGTGTGCGCGCTTTGCGTGCGATCACCTCTTTGCCTCGCAAGCGCGTTGCGAATCTGCCCAGCTGAGGTGCGGCAGTCCGCTCTGCCGCACCTCTCAGGTGGGCGAAAAAAGAAGAAATATAAACTCGGAATAACACGGGGGTGGGCAAGAGGGCCCAGCTCCTGAAGAAAGAGAACCGGTTGGTGACGTAATAGTGTCACCGCTACCGGTACGGCCGAACCGGGCCGAACCGGGAGCAACCCACCACTGGACTGAGGCGTCTGCAGGATGGATGGCAGGCCAAAAACCAACCTCCCATTATCAGCTCCACCCCTTCTATAGACATTCTATTTACTTATTATTTTCAAGCAGTCCTCAACTTACAACGGTTTGCTTAATGACCATTCGAAGTTACAATGGCGCTGAAAAAGGTGACTTTGGACCGCTTTTCACACGTATGACCTTTGCAGTGTCCCCCACGTCATGTGATCAAAATTCAGGTGCTGGCAATGGGCTCATATTTATGACGGTTGCGGTGCCCTGGGGCCACGTGATCCCCCTTTTACGACCTTCCAACAAACAAAGTCAAAGGAAGGGTAATTCAGTTTTTTTTTTTAAAAAAAAGTTTTATTTTGTTTTTCCCTTATCTGCTTAGAGGAGGGAAGCAAAACCTCCTTACAACTGGACAGTTCCAGCAGTGGGTTTCACATTATGTTACTATCAGTGGTGAAATCTGAACCGGTTTACTACCGGTTTGCTGGCTGTGGATGCGTGCTGCGCGCCAAACATGTGCCGCGCACACGCATGCATAGTGGACACCATGCACCAAATGGGAGGTGCGCGCACGTGCAGTGCACACCATAAGGAGGCATGGGGTAAGTAGAACAGCGCGGAGGGGTGTGATCAGCTGTGGCGCGCGATCTTCAGAGCCTTTTTTTTTTTTACTTTTAAAAGCATTTTTTTAAAATGCTTTAAAAAGTAAAAAAAAAAGCCTCTGACGATCGCGTGGCACAGCTGTGATCGTCAGAGCCTTTTTTTAACCTTTTAAAAGCATTTCTGTCATTGAATAGGTTGTAAAAAATACTTTAAAAAAGTAGAAAAAAGTTCCAACAATCGTGCGTAGCTCAGCTGATCGTCAGAACTTTTCTTTTTTTTTTTACATTTTTTATTACCGGTTTGGGCGAACCGGACTCAACCGGTAGCATTTCACTCCTGGCGGTTCACTCCACGGTTCACCATGCGCGCGCACACTTGCTTCACTTGCCTATAGGAGGGAAGCAAAACGTCCTTACAACTGGACTGCTCCTTCTTAATTGTGCTTCTCAGGGTTTATTATTTGGTGGTTGTTTTTTTTTTTTAAAAGTTTTGTTTTGTTTCTCCCTTATCTGCTTATAGGAGGGAAGCAAAATCTCCTTACAACTGGACTGCTCCTTCTTAGTTGTGCTTCTCAGGGTTTATTTATTTTTTTTAAAAAAGTTTTGTTTTGTTTCTCCCTTATCTGCTTATAGGAGGGAAGCAAAACCTCCTTACAACTGGACTGCTCCTTCTTAGTTGTGCTTCTCAGGGTTTATTTATTTTTTTTAAAAAAGTTTTGTTTTGTTTCTCCCTTATCTGCTTATAGGAGGGAAGCGAAACCTCCTTACAACTGGACTGCTCCTTCTTAGTTGTGCTTCTCAGAGTTTATTATTTGGTGGTGGTTGTTTTTTTTAAAAAAAGTTTTGTTTTGTTTCTCCCTTACCTGTTTATAAGGAGGGAAGCCAAACCTCCTTACAACTCCTTCAAAGTCATGCACCGAAGGAATCCGGGTGGAAAGAAAAAAAAAGAAAGAAAATCCACATGGAATCGGAGGAGGCAGATGGATCGCTGTTTCCCGTCCTCCTCGACATCAAGGTTAATGGAATTCAAGGTCTTGAGAGATCCGAGCAGAAAGCGGCAGGAATTGATTTCCAAATGGCCCCGCTGACATGCCACCGTTTCGTTCACTCGAGAGTCACGGCTTACACACACACGCACACGAGTTATTTCTTACTACGGTCACCTTTCCTGACATTTGAAGGGCTCCTTACACACGCTTTCCGGGAGAAGTAATCGGATTGTTGCTCCGGGGAAGCAGCAGACGGAGGACGGGCCCGCTGAAGAAGGATGAGCTGTGCCACAGAACAGACGGGCACGCGGGTGGGGTTTCTCTCCGGAGCCCAATTACGGGGGAACCGAAGATGTCGGTGGCATCGGTGGCTGGCAAGATCCATTCCTCTCTGGGCAGAGAGTTTGACCCGTCAGCTCATCACTACCAGCCTATTACAGACCAATTTTCGCCCCCCAATTCATCCCTCTTAAAAACCCCTCAAGCCCCTGGAGTCCTTGACTTACAACCATTTATTTAGTGACTGAAGTTACAACAGCAAAAAAAGTGGCTTATGTCCAGTCCTCGCATTTATGAATGGTCCTCGCACTCACGACTTGTACTTATGACTGGTCCTTGCACTTATGACTGGTCCTTGAACTCACAACTGGTCCTCACACTTACAACTAGTCCTCACACTCACGACGGGTCCTCGTATGTATGACTGGTCCTCGCACTTACAACTGGTCCTTGAACTCATGACTGGTCCTTGCACTTACGACTGGTCCTTGAACTCACTACTGGCCCTCACACTTACAACTGGTCCTCGCACTCACGACTGGTTCTCGTATGTATGACTGGTCCTCGCACTTACAACTAGTCCTTGCACTCACAACTGGTCCTCGCACTTATGACTGGTCCTCACACTTAAAACTGGTCCTTGTGCTCACTTGTCCTTGCACTTACGACTGGTCCTTGCACTCATGACTAGTCCTCGCACATACGACTGGTCCTCTCACTTACAACTGGTCCTTGAACTCATGACTGGTCCTTGCACTTACGACTGGTCCTCTCACTTATGGCTGGTCATCGCACTTACGACCATTGCAGTATCCCTGCGGTGATGTGATTAAAATTTGGGTGGCCTGTATTTATGACGGTCACAATGTCCCAATATCACATGATCACCATTTGCAACCTTCTCAGCCGTCTTCTGAAAAGTCACTAGGTGGGGGGGGAGCTGGATTCGTTTAATGACCGCATGATTCGCTTAACAACTGTAGTGATTCACTTAGCAACCCTGTCCAAAAAAAAAAAGGTGGTGAAAGCGGGCATGACGCCCTTAATGACCGTCTTGTTTAGTAATGGAAATACTGGCCCCCAAATTTGGTGATAAATTGAGGACTAGGGGTATAGATAATTCGTTGGCTTGGTGGAGGGACTTTGCAAGCTTGCTTCCTTTCTTAAGGAGCCCCCCAAGTCTTCCAAATAAGAAAAATAAAATATTTGAAATTCAGATAGTCCTCGACTTACAAAAGTTCTCTTAATGACCATTCGAAGTTACAATGGCACTGATAAAAGTGACTTACGACCGTTTTTCACGCTTACGACCGTCGCACATCCCCATGGTCACGTGATTTACATTTGGATGGACAACTGACTCATACTTACGACGGTTGAGGTGTCTCACGGGATCCCCTTTTGCGACCTTCTGAAAAGCCGAGCCAGATTTATTTATTTAACAACCGGGTTACTAACTTAACGACTGCGGTGATTGGCTAAACGACGGTGGCAAAAAAGGTCGTAAAACGGGACGAAAACCCACTTAAGCACCGTCTCACTTAACGACTGAAATTTTGGGCTCCATTGTGGTCGTTAAGCCGAGGGTCACCTGTATTGGCCTCCCCCAGTCGTGACCCACCTTCCTGGCTCCAGATTACGTTGCAATTGGAAGCAACGATGCAAAGCTGCAAATAGGCAGATCCTTCTCCGAAGAGCTTAAATATGCCAAGGTAACCAGTAAGGAGTTTTAACTGAGATGGATGAAGGTTACCTTCTTTAACAGCTGTTCTTGGACTTCGGCGTTGACCTGAGGTTGGGCGCTGGGTGCGTCGGACGTTGTTTGAATTGGCTTGGGTCAGTTGAAGAGACAAGAGACCTGTGAGTACCAAAATCTGGAGCATTTTGTATTCTCAACCTTGGCAAGTTTAAGATGGATGGACTTCAACTCCCAGAATTCCCCAGCCAGCAAAGCTGGCTGGGGAATTCTGGGAGTTGAAGTCCATCCATCTTAACCTTACTAAGGTTGAAAAATGCTAGAATGATCCCTCCGGAGCGCAACACCCATAATGCACCATAATCTCCTTTTTTTCCGGGATGTCCCATCGAATTCCAGAATTTTTTATCGGTTTCCCCTCGTCCATTTCTCTCAATTTCTGCCACCCTCCATTTTGCTCTTTATTCAGTGAAAACTATTCCTGGATTTGCATCACAAGCCAGCGATGATTATACCCATTTTCTGGAAGTGTGTAGTGCAACTGAGTAAACCGGTTTTTTGGGTTTTTTTTTTAAACATTACTTATAGGGCGTGTCAAATTTTTCAAACTTTCCATTTCCAAATGTTAGGAAGGTGCTCAAAAGTTGTGATGTGCTTTGTAAAGATAGTTTGCTTACTTTAATATAATTTAGATGTGTTTGGTAAGTAACTACATGAATATCGTGACTTTTTAACATTTTGTTATATTTCATTTGCAGAACATAATGAAAGGGAAAGGAAGGGAAGGGAAGGGAAGGGAAGGGAAGGGAAGGGAAGGAAAGGAAAGGAAAGGAAAGGAGAGAGAGAGATAAGGAGAAGAGAAGAGATGGAGGAGGGAAGAGAAGGAGGAAAAAAGAAGGAAATATAAAATAAGAAGAAAGGAGAAGAGAAGAGAAGTAGGAGGGAAGAGAAGGAAGAAAGAAGGAAATACGAGATAAGAAGAAAGGAGGACAGGAAAGGAGAGAAAGGAAAAGAAGAGAAAAGAAGAGAAGAGAAGCAGGAGGGAAGAGAAGAAGGAGGAAAGAAGGAAATATAAGATAAGAAGAAAGGAGGACAGGAAAGGAGAGAAAGGAAAAGAAGAGAAAAGAAGATAAGAGAAGGAGGAGGGAAGAGAAAAAGAAGAAAAGAAGGAAATATAAAAGAAGAAAGGAGGAGAGGAAAGGAGAAAAAGAGAAGAGACAAGGAAATATAAAATAAGAAGAAAGGAGGAGAAGAGAAGGGAAGCAGAAGGGAAGAGAAGAAGGAGGAAAGAAGGAAATATAAGATAAGTAGAAAGGAGGAGAGGAAAGGAGAGAAAGGAAAAGAAGAGAAAGGAAGATAAGAGAAGGAGGAGGGAAGAGAAAAAGGAAAGAAGGAAATATAAAAGAAGACAGGAGGAGAGGAAAGGAGAAGAAGAGAAGAGACAAGGAAATATAAAATAAGAAGAAAGGAGAAGAGAAGAGAAGCAGGAGGGAAGAGAAGAAGGAGGAAAGAAGGAAATATAAGATAAGAAGAAAGGAGGACAGGAGAGGAAAGGAAAAGAAGAGAAGAGAAAAGAAGAGAAGGAGGATGGAAGAGAAAAAGGAGGAAAGGAGGAATATAAAAGAAGAAAGGAGGAGAAGAAGAGAAGAGACAAGGAAATATAAAATAAGAAGAAAGGAGGAGAGGAGAGGAAAGGAGAAGAAGAGAAGAGGAAAGAAGAGAAGGAGGAGGGAAGAGAAAAAGGAGGAAAGGAGGAATATAAAAGAAGAAAGGAGGAGAAGAAGAGAAGAGACAAGGAAATATAAAATAAGAAGAAAGGAGGAGAGGAGAGGAAAGGAGAAGAAGAGAAGAGGAAAGAAGAGAAGGAGGAGGGAAGAGAAAAAGGAGGAAAGGAGGAATATAAAAGAAGACAGGAGGAGAGGAAAGGAGAAGAAGAGAAGAGAGGAGAAGAGAAGAGAAGAGAAGAGAAGTCACTTTAGTGCAGTGGTGAAGGCACTGTGATGGTGAGTTCTAGTCCTGCCTTAGGCGTGAACACTAACTGGGTGATTTTGAGCCAATGACTAGAAGACTGTGAGTTCTAGTCCCATGTTAGGCATGAGAGCCAGCTGGGTGACTTTGGGCCAATTACCAGGAGACAGTGAGTTCTAGTTCTACCTTAGGCACGAAAGACGGTTGGGTGACTTGAGGCCAATCACCAGGAGCCTGTGAGTTCTGGTCCCGCCTTAGGCATGAAAGCAGGATTGGTGACTTGAAGCCAGTCACAGTCACTTAGCCCAATCCACCTCACAGGGTTGTTGTTGCGGGGAAAACAGGAGGTGGAAAGGAGCATTTAGTATCTTTCCTACCCTGAGTTGTCTGTAAAAACAATCAAGATGGGATAAAAATAAATGAGCAATAACTCAGTTTAAAAAAGTTGGGGGAAACGGAAGTGTGCACCCCACTGGCCTTGACCTGTTGCGCAAACAGTCGCAAAACTTCCCGAGGCGAGAGCAGTTTTGCAAATTACAACCAGAGCTGGCATTGTGTACATTGTGCGATACGGAAAAATAACCCGGAGTGCAAAATCAATTCATACGCCGATGATTATGTGCGAACAGATGCAATCCCAAAATTACAGAAAGCTGTTTTTGCTTATGTGCAGTTTTGGAAGACGCAACTCGCCAAAAAAAATAAAAAATAAAAAAAATCACAATATTTTTTCTTCTTCTTAAAGATGGGTGCGTGAGAAATAAAGAAACGCAGACCCCACTTTCCCCCCCCCATCTGTCCCGTGGCTGCTAGCCGAGCGATAAACAGCTGGAGCTGAAGTCCAAACAATAATAATTAGAATTATTGTTCTCCTTCAGAATGGCGAATAAGCTGGGATTGGACTTTCCATTCAGCCGAGCACTTCTGTGTAATTGTAGATTGCCTTTTTCGATAATTACTGGTTTGTGCCAGTGGGGAATATATTCCTTTTTTCTTTTTCTTTTTTTTGCAACGCAAGCTATTTTCCTATTTTGCATCGCCGCGCTCGAATATTTGGGTGGACGATAGAGGTCGGACTTTCTCTCAAGTTCTACTTCTCGGTTCTTCGTGCAACGCAGCGGAAAAGATTTGTTGTTTTCGCCCCTGAAGCGCGTACAGGTAGTCCTCGACTTACAACAGTTCATTTAGTGACTGTCCGAAGTTGAAAAAAGCGACTTACGACTGTTTTTTTAAACACTTAGGACAGAGGTGGGAGTCAAAAATTTTAGCAACCGGTTCTCTGCCTGGTTGCTGGGTGGGCGTGGCCATGGTGGGCGTGGCCTACTCAGCCTCCTGCACCATGGCAGTGGTGGGGGGGGGACATTTTTGCCCTCCCCAGGCTCCGGAGGCTTTTCTCGAGCCTCTGGGAAGGCGAAAACAGCCTCCCTCAGGCTCTGGAGGCCCTCCGGAGGCCGGAAACGAGCCCGTTTCCAGGCTTCTGGAGTATCCGGGAGGCCCGTTTTTCACCCTCCCAGAGCCTCGGTGCAGGCCCTGCACTTACCTGGCATTCAAAACAGGCTGCATGGAGACTCTTGGGAGGGGCAGGGCAGGGTGTGTGGGGCCAGCCAGTCCTTGCAACTACCGGTTTGGCGAACCAGAAGTAAAATTAGCATCCGGTTTTCCCGAACCGACTGAATCCCACCTCAGATGTAGGACCGTTGCATCATCTCCATAGTCACGTGATCAGAAATCAGACCCTTGGCAGCTGACTCATATTTATGACGTTGCAGTCTCCCGGGGTCATAGGTGATCCCCTTTTTGCAACCTTCGGACAAGCAACGAGGAAACCAGATTCACTGAACCACTGTGTGACTGACTTAACAACCGCAGCGATTCATTTAACAACTGCGGCAAGGAAGGTCGCAAAACAGAGCCAAATTCACTTCATGACAGAAATGGGGAGGGCGCACCGTTGTGGTTGTAACTCGAGGACTAGCCGGATGCCTTTAAATCCCGCTCGGTCATGGATCACTCACACAAATCTGAGGGATGATGCAGAACCTTTTATTACAAAAATATCTTGCAAGCGAAAAACAAAACAAAACAAAACCAGGAAAAAAAAATATTAAGGTGCAAATTCATACAAACACGTACTTTTCGGATCCACGACAAATATATCCCAACGACTCCAATAACGCCTCCCTCCCCCTCCCTCCCTCGCCTCCCCTGGCCTTAGTTCCATTTATCCTTCCTGCAAAACTGAGGCCAAGCACTGAGGCTATTTCACAATCTGAGTTGGGATTGTTTTGACTTCGTTTCCCATCATTCCTTTAGCTGTGGAGGCTGGAATTCTGGGAATTGAAGTCCAAGGCAGGTGGATGAAGGTTGCTCTACATCGGGGATGTCCAGCCTTGACAACTTTTAAGACTTGGGGACTTCAGCTCCCAGAATTCCCCAGCCAGCCATACTTTTAAGACTTGGGGACTTCAGCTCCCAGAATGCCCCAGCCAGCCATACTTTTAAGACTTATGGACTTCAGCTCCCAGAATTCCCCAGCCAGCCATACTTTTAAGACTTGGGGACTTCAGCTCCCAGAATTCCCCAGCCAGCCATACTTTTAAGACTTGGGGACTTCAGCTCCCAGAATTCCCCAGCCAGCCATACTTTTAAGACTTGGGGACTTCAGCTCCCAGAATTCCCCAGCCAGCCATGCTGGCTGGGGAATTCTGGGAACTGAAGTCCACAAATCTTAAAGTCCCCAAGTTGGACATCTCTTGCTCTACACAATCACTAATCACTTCCCCATTCCCTGCTTTGCAGAAGACCGAACATTCGTTGTCACTATGGGAGCGCTTATAACTAAAGCAAGGCAAACAGCGGGTGTGAGATCTTCGCCATGCTGGTGTGTTAGCCCCAAACGGCAGCCGTGACTCAACCCACAAAGGGCCACCTCCTTCTCCGTTGTGTTCATGAGCCTACAAGCATCACAACTGGCTTTGTCCCCCACTCCAGTTGTGGCACAGCACGGGGGAGTGAGAATTCAGAGCTGAGCTGGATGAGACGGATCAGAAGGGGAGGTGGGAGAACCAAGCTCCAATAGTGGTCGCTTGCCAGAAGGAACATCTACGTTGGCTTTGAGGGACATGCCAACCCTTGTCCTTCCCAAACAGGGATGGAGAAATTGAGGCCTTCAGATGTTGTAGAACCACAACGCGAGAATGGGACCTCCTGGGAGTCGTAGTTCTGCCAAGGTCTGGAGGGCCATAAGTTCTCACCTAACTTGGTCTCTGCAACCTAGGAAAGTCTGTGAGGATTTGATAGCTTGACGGCTTCCCTTTTAGATCCTTCATACAGATAGGACTTCTCCCATGGTGTTTTAGAAAAAGCAGGGATTTCAGCAGTATCTGGACCCCCAAATCCAGAAGTGTGACCTTGAATTAGCTATGGTGAAAAGAGGCTGTCCAAGATGAAGATGGCCTTCAAATATTTGATGGAGAGCTAGCCGAAAGCAGCAGAGGACAATGGGGAAGGTGAGGGAGAAGGATCTTCTGACTTTGGAAGGAATGCCAGATCCCTCAAGGTGACCCATATGCCTTCCTGGGACCTTTTGAGATCTTCTTGGGTCCTCAGGATGGACATCGGTTGCAAGATGGACACAGGCGTGTCGGAAGACATCCCTTCTCCATCCTTCCATGTCCACCAAAATTGCCAGTTAGCCCCTAAACATTATAGTAAGGAGGAACACAACAACAAGGAGGATCTTGGAAAAACCATCAAGAAGAATTTTGGTGACTGGTAGCAGGAGCCACAGAAAGTTGGTTGTGAAGGTTCAGAGCAACTTTCCCCCAGCTGGGCAACTTCTCAAGAAGTTGGGACTACAGCTCCCATCACCATCTGGAGGGGCGTCACGATTGGGAAGCCCAACCTTTGAATGGACCACCTCTTCCCCAGCGCTCAGGCCCTTTCCCTCATTTTTCCGGATTCTCTTTTCACACTAGTGCTAAGTACACAGTACTACACTCACTTACAAAGAACGTACACAAATATTGGTAATTTTTTTTTTTTAAGTTGTAAAAGGAGTACACGGTTATAATGTGGAACAGTCACCGTAGGCAGTACAGCAGCATCTCGTGAGGCGCCCCTAACCCCGTAAGATTGGCAAACGGACCTCCAGTTTTAGGGACTGTCTTCTCCTTCCCTCACTCTTATTCAACTGCACTTCCAGAATGGGACAATAAAAATAAAAATGAGCGACTTATAAAGAAGATGGGGGAAAGAAAAACCAGCTCCACACATCTGAGAAGAAACCACAAAATAAGGGGGTGGGTTGACCTCTTCAAAGACGTTAGAGATCGAGCCACATGGAGCCCCCTGTTCCTCTCACTTCATCTGGAGATGTTTCCTGAAGATCAAGAAGACATCCAACCAACAGCCCCCCATCCTCCCAAAGCCCCCAGCCTCGTTGTCAAGGTCAACCGTTGTCCTTCTCGACATCCCACCTGACGAATTCATGAGTGCACGTCTACGGTGGAGCTACAAGAGAAGACGTGTTGTGCGATGCTGTAGACCGGGAAGAGTTCTCCAAACGTGGCCACTTTTAAAGACATGGTGGACTTCAACTCCCAGAATTCCCCAGCCAGCCACGCTCTGGTTGCAGGTCTTGAAGGCCTCATACAATAAAACAGGTCTGATCCTGGTTTAAATCTCTGGTCAAGGCTAAATCCTCAACTATAATGTAATTTCTCTCCCTGCTCCTTTTAAATGAAGTTTTAAGATCTTAACACCACGAGATGGTGGGGGAATTCTGGGAGTTGAAGTCCACAGGTCTTAAACGTGGCCACGTTTGGAGACCCCCCCACTGTAGACCTATCTTCTTGGAGACGGGCTTGTCTTTTCCACGTGGATGGTGGAAAGAGAAGGGAGAGCCACCATTCAGAAACACACACATACACACACACGCACACACACACACACAGAGATCTTTACCGTTAAAGAGTTACTCTTAGTTTACTATGGGAGAAGAAGGCCAGTAACGAAGATCGTGGATGGGTCAGTCAGGAACCCAAGCGATTATTCAGTGGAGGTTCCTAATTTCCTAAGGCCCAAAAAGTGGACCACAGAAGCTGTTTCACGTGGTCCGTCGCCTCCCTCTCTAAACGAGAAGTCCTTAAGGGAAGAAATGTTGATTTAAAAGAAGAGGAGGAAGAAGAAGAAGAAGAAGAGGAAGAAGAAGAAGAAGAGGAAGAGGAAGAGGAAGAGGAAGAGGAAGAAGAAGAAGAAGAAGAAGAAGAAGAAGAAGAAGAAGAAGAAGAAGAAGAAGAAGAAGAAGAAGAAGAAGAAGAAGAAGAAGAAGAAGAAGAAGAAGAGAGGAGATGGACACTCGAGAAGGTTTTCTACGGATTGTGGCCTTGCCAGCAAAAGCCTGACTGAAGCTAACTAAGCTAAAGAGGCACGTCTCCTCAAGGAGAAACCGAGGAAGTATCTGCGGGTTAGAGTAAAGCAAAGTGAAAGAGACGCCATCTTGGCCAAAAATTGAGACTTCCTCTGCCCAGAAGCACTTGGGAAGTAGTCCCTCTCCGTCTCCCCTTCTCCTGAAATCTAGTCCAAGACCTCGGAAGGGGACAGGAGTGCCTGATCCGAAGGTTGGTTTCAGTTTTACGGGGAGGTGAGTTGTGGCCACTGACGGAACCTGGCTCCGTGAAGCAGGTATCTCAAGGTGGCATCTCAGCAGCTTGGTGATCTCCAAGGCCAACGAGAAGAGCTTCCATCAGGAAAGAGCCAGACACGGCAACCAACCGGCCTGCACCCACAGGCCTCTCGTGGTCTGCTTGTCCTTGGGTGGCGTGTGGACGACGTATGAGGAAGAGAGTGGAGGTGCTCGGTGAGAAAAGCCGTGTTAGATCCGTCGTGACGTCTCCCGTCCGCTCAGCGAGCAGGGAAGGAAGAAGCTCAAAAAAAACCCCAGGATGCAGCTGTGAGTAGCACCAAACAGTTTCCAAGGAACCTCCGCCGAGACCGGGAGGAGCACAACATCGAGAGTCCAAGCCCTAGCAGAAGATTCCCCATCCCACTGGTCAGAGGTCCTTCGAGCCCCCTAAGCGGCCGCCGCCTCTTCCGGAGATCACTTATTCTGCACCTGGACGCTGGCGTACTCCGAACTCGCTTCCTCGGCCCTCGGGGCCGGCCGCTTCGGCGCTTGGTTCAGCTGGACCATATCCAAGTCCGCGTAGGTTACGTTGTCGTCGTTGGGCAAGGGTTGCACCGCCTGGAGGGTGGCGTATTCCGATTGCAGGGGGCTTTCCACCGCTGGACAGGGTCTCTTCTGGGCCACCTTGTCGAAGTTTAGATCTGCATAGGCCATGTTGTTGGGATCGGTGTCCTGAGCGGGATAGGGAGGGAGGGAAGGGGAAAATAAAGGGGGGGGGGGAGAATGGAAGGTGAAAAGAAAAAGGACATTTTAATTTTTTTCCCCTTTAAATATTGGGATGGGTTCAGATCAGGGGTGAAATCCAGCAGGTTCTGACAGGTTCGGGAGAACCGGTAGCGGAAATTTTGAGTAGTTCGGAGAACCGGCAAATGCCACCTCTGGCTGGCCCCAGAGTGGGGTGGGAATGGAGATTTTGCAGTATCCTTCCCTCAGGTGTGGCGAGAGAATGGAGATTTTGCAATATACTTCCGCCAGGAGTGTGGAGGGAATGGGGATTTTGCAATATCCTTCCCTCAGGAGTGTGGAAGGAATGGGAGTTTTGCAGTATCCTTTCCCCAGGAGTGGGGAGGGAATGGGGATTTTGCAGTATCCTTTCCCCAGGAGTGGGGAGGGAATGGGGATTTTGCAATATCCTTCCCCCAGGAGTGGGGAGGGAAGGGGGATTTTGCAGTATCCTTCCCCCAGGAGTGAGGAGGCAATGGGGATTTTGCAGTATCCTTCCCTCAGGAGTGTGGAAGGAATGGGAGTTTTGCAGTATCCTTTCCCTCAGGAGTGTGGAGGGAATGGGGATTTTGCAATTTCCTTCCCTCAGGTGTGGGGAGGGAATGGGGATTTTGCAGTATCCTTTCCCCAGGAGTGGGGAGGGAATGGGGATTTTGCAATATCCTTCCCCCAGGAGTGGGGAGGGAAGGGTTTTTTTTGCAGTATCCTTCCCCCAGGAGTGGGGAGGGAAGGGGGATTTTGCAGTATCCTTCCCCCAGGAGTGGGGAGGGAATAGGGATTTTGCAATATCCTTCCCTCAGGAGTGAGGAGGGAATGGGGATTTTGCAATACTCTTCCCTCAGGAGTGGGTGGGAATGGAGATTTTGCAGTATCCTTCCCTCAGGAGTGGGGAGGGAATGGAGATTTTGCAGTATCCTTCCCCTGCCATGCCCACCAAGCCACGCCCACAGAACCGATAGTAAAATAATTTGAATTCCACCACTGGTTCAGATAGAAGAGAATAGCTCAGGGTTGAGCTGGGGCAGGGGTAGGCCCGGGGGCCAGATCTGGCCTGCGTGGTGGCCCTCCCAAGCTCCGTTTTTGCTGGCAGAAGGTTGGGTGCCCCCCAACACCAGTGATGTCGAGCTGGCCACGCCCCCCTGCCCCCCCGAAGTCAAACACCTGATCCGACCCTCAATGAAATCAAGTTCGACACCCCTTAACTGGGGGGGGGGTCCTTGGTGTTCTCTGAGCTTGTAGACATTTCATTACCCAACCAGGTAACATCATCAGTGCTAGAAGTGGGTGGAGGAAGAACAGGAAGAGGACTAATAGAGTTGGAAGGGACCTTGGAGGTCTTCTAGTCCAACCCCCTGCTCAAGCAGGAAACCCTACACCATTTCCAGACAAATGGTTGTCCAGTCTCTTCTGACAAACCTCCAGTGATGAAGCACCCACGACTTCTGGTGGCAAGTTGTTCCACTGGTTAATTGTCCTCACTGTTAGGAAGTTTCTCCTGAGTTCTAGGTTGCTCCTCTCCTTGATTAGTTTCCATCCATTATTTCTTGTCTTGCTGTCAGGGGCTTTGAAGAATAGGTGCATCCCCTCTTCTCCGGGACAGTTCCGACAGGCAGGGCTAGCTTCATAATTGAGTTTTAAATTCGGAATTCTTAAATTTTTGGTTTTTTTTTTAGCTAATTGGCCTTGAATGCAATACTTTTAATAGTTTTTAAATTTAAATTGTGATATCTATATTGTGTTTTTACCTGGCTGTACACCGCCCCGAGTCCTTCGGGAGAGGGGCGGTATAGAAATAAAATTATCCTATCCTATCCTATCCTATCCTATCCTGTCCTGTCCTGTCCTGTCCTGTTGGATCCTTATCCTAGGGTTAGGTAGATAATATGTACTGTAACTTTAACTGCTACAAAATGACTAATTGATTAAGTGGTTAAAACAGAAATAAAAGGAAGGCAGGAAGTTCATTCACTCCTGCTCACTCCTGCTCGTGATATTACTGCTAAAAATACTGTGACGGTGATACGGAACGAGAACTGTAAGCAAACTTTGTTTTGTACTGAAAGTGTTATCTTTGTTTATGAGAAGCCAGGTTTGTTTGTTTTACAACAAGTAAAGACTATTTATTTTTCTAACAACGTTCGTATCCTATCCTATCCCTCAAATATTAGAGAGCTGCTATCATGTCTTCCCTAGTCCTTCTTTTCATTAAATTAGACATACCCAATTCCTGCAACCGTTCTTTGTATGTTTTAGCCTCTAACCCTTTAATCATCTTGGTTGCTCTTCTCTGCACTCTTTCCAGAGTCTCAACATCTTTTTTTATAGTGTAGTGATATTTATAGTGTGGTGAACCATATTGTTAGAAAAATCTATAGCACCACAGAGTGGTGGACAAAGAGTACAGTCACCATGTGCTTTCCTGCTCAACTGTTTAACTGTAACAGGAAACAGGGAACTCTACTTAGAGCAAAAGAACATAGAGTTTTTTTTGTACTGGGGCGACCAAAATTGGATGCAATATTCCAGATGTGGTCCTCTTACCACCCTTGGAGAAGTACTGTGGGGTCCTTGGGGCTCGCTGAGCTTGGTTGTTTTCTTGCAGATGTTTAATGACCCAACTAGGTAACAACATCAATGCTAGGAAGGAGTGGGATTCGCGGAGAGGGGGAGGAGGAGGAGGAGTAAGGCGGCAACTGTGGGGTCCTTTAAGCCAGGGGTGAAATGTAAAATTTGTTACTACCTGTTCTGTGGGCGTGGCTTGGTGGGGGAATGGTAATGTGACTACGTGGGCATGGCCAACTTTTTTTTAAAAAAAACTTTTCAAAGCATTTTTTCTAATGCTTTGAAAAGCCTCTGCCGATCAGGCAACTCAGCTGGGATCATCAGAGAGGTGTCAGCGTCCCAGCACTGACATATAAAAAAGGGAGGAGAAGCCTGAACTTTTGCCTGCTAAATCCCTTTGAAGATTCTGTCTCCTCGGAGATGGGAGAGGAGGGAGACATTCCTGTGATCTGACGAAGAAGGAATCAGGAAAGTGACTTGGAAGATAGCCAATGAGAAGCAGAGAATTGGGGATCGGAAAGGGAGGGATTGGGGGGCAAAGGTCAGCACTGACCGCGAAAGAGTCAGGATCAGATTGCTGTGCTCGAATAAAGAGAAAATTTCCTTAAAGATCGGTCGTTTCGAAATTCATTTATTTTGAGATAGCATCGAAACCTGACAAGAGGCTTTTAAAAAAATGCTTTGAAAAGCCTCTCTGACGATCCCAGCTGAGCCGCGCGATCATCAGAGGCTTTTTTTTTTTTTTTTACTTTTAAAAGCATTTTTTCGTCGGAAGAAGTTGTAGAAAAAATGCCTTTAAAAGTAAAAAAAAAAGTCTCTGATGATTGTGAGGCTCAGCTGGGCATGGTGGGGGGGCGGCAGGGATTTTTGCTACCGGTTCTCCGAACCACCCGCCGCCATCACTACCGGATCGGGCGATCCGGTCCGAACCGGGAGCATTTCACCCCTGCTTTAAGCTCTCTGAACTTGATTTATTTCTTGCAGATGTTTCATTACCAAACTAGGTAAGATTATCAGTGCTAGAAGGGACTAAGGCAGTGGTGGGTTGCCCCTGGTTCAGACCGGTTCGCAGGAACCGGTAGTAAAACCGGCGGGAGGCCCCGCCCACTGTCCCGGATGTTGTCATCGGCGATCTGCGCATATGCAGAAGCTTCCGAACCAGTAGTAAAGGTAAGTAGAACCCACCCCTGGAGTGGGGGATTTGTTCTCTGTGTTTATCCTCCTCCTCTTCTTCCTCCTCCTCCTCTCCCCCTTCTCTTTCTCCTCCTCTGCAAACCTCCCTCCCTTCTAGCACTGATGATGTTACCTAGTTGGGTCATGGAACGTCTGCAAGGAAACTATCTAGGAAACCAATCTCAGAGGGCACAAGCAGAGTGTTGTGGAATCCTGGGAGTTGTAGTCCCGACATCGTAAAATGGCTTAAGAATGGCTTAAAGAATGGTAAAATGGTTAAGAAACTCTTGAGTTTAAATCCTCAAATATCGTGCATGTTTTCTCCCGGCTGCTTTTAAATTAAGATTTAAGATCTTAACACCAGCCAGCTTCAATCTGTCCGCCCATGGTAGAATCCAGATTTTCTTAGTGAGCAAATGGATAAACAACATATGGCTAAGAAAGAGGCGTAACTTCCCAGCTGACTTGCCTGATCGGCAGAAGCATTTTTTTTTTTAAGCCTCTGACGATCCCAGCTGACTTGCCTGATCGGCAGAAGCATTTTTTTTTTAAGCCTCTGACGATCCCAGCTGACTTGCCTGATCGGCAGAAGCATTTTTTTTTTTAAGCCTCTGACGATCCCAGCTGACTTGCCTGATCGGCAGAAGCATTTTTTTTTTTAAGCCTCTGACGATCCCAGCTGACTTGCCTGATCGGCAGAAGCTTTTTTTTTTAAGCCTCTGACGATCCCAGCTGACTTGCCTGATCGGCAGAAGCTTTTTTTTTTAAGCCTCTGACGATCCCAGCTGACTTGCCTGATCGGCAGAGGCTTATTTTCCTTTTTAAAAACATTTTTTCTATAACCTCTTCGGCCGAAGAGGTTGTAGAAAAAAATGCTTTTAAAAGCCTCTGATAATCCCAGCTGAGCCGCGCGATCATCAGAGGCTTTTTTTTTTTTAACTTTTAAAAGCATTTTTTCGGCCAAAGAGGTTGTAGAAAAAATGCTTTTAAAAATAAAATAAAAAAGCCTCTGATGATCGCGCGGCTCAGTTGGGCAAGTGGGGGGGGGCAGGGATTTTCGCTACCAGTTCTCTGAACCACCCTCCATCGCTACCGGATCAGGCGATCCGGTCCAAACCGGGAGCATTTCACCCCTGGCTGGAAGGGATCTCAGAGGTCTTCTAGTCCAACCTCCTGCTCAACCTTACACAGAGAGTTTTCAACTTACAACAGTTCGTTTAATGACCGTTCGAAGTTACGACGGCACTGAAAAAAATGTGACTTATGACCATTTTTCACACTTATGACCGTTGCAGCATCCCCATAGCCACGTGATTTACATTGGGATGTTTGGCAACTGACTCACATTTATGACGGTTGCAGTGTCCCCGCGGTGACATGATCCCTTTTTTGCGACCTTCTGACGAGCAAAGTCCACGGGGGAAGCCAGGTTCACTTCACAACCGTGGGACTCATTTAACAACGGCAGTGCTTCACTTCACAAACGTGGCAAGGAAGGTTGTAAAGTGGGGCGAAACTCAACTAACGGCTGTCTCACTTAGCAACATGGATTTTGGAATCCATTGTATTCGTAAGTCGAGGACTAAGTGCATTTTCCAAAGCACCTGAGGGCAGGACAAGAAGCAATGGATGGAAACCGATCAAGGAGAGATTCAACCTGGAAATAAGGAGAAATTTTCTGACAGTGAGAACAATCCACCGATGGAACAGAAGTTGCCTTCGGAAGTTGTGGGAGCTTCATCCCTGGAGGCTTTCAAGAAGCGACTGGACTGCCATCGGTCGGAAATGGTGTACGGTCTCCTGCTTGGGCGGGGGGGGTTGGACTAGATGACCTCTAAGGTCCCTTCCAACTCGGCTATTCTGATTCATCCTATGGTTTAGCCTCCAGACCTCTTTTTATCATCTTTTGTTCCTCTTCTCTGCAGCCCCAGGAACGGATATCGGGGTGGGTGAGCCGGCTGGGGCAGCTGTTCTCCAAAACGATTCCAGCAGTTTTGAGTTCATCTCCCCGGGCTCCTTTGCAGACAAAGCGAGCAAGGCCTCTATTGTGCGAGCCTAAGTTGTCACTGCCCCGTTTCCGCAGACAGCTGCAGACGCTCGCACAACCGTCTAGCGGGACGGCGAGAAAGCAGCGACGGTGGCCCCCCCTTTCTCCCCCCCCGGGGCGAGGATCTTGGTTGGCTCAGCAAAATCGCACAATGGGTGCCATTCAAAAGCCTCTCTCTAAAAATACAACTCACGCTCGGCTTTTTGCGCAGCTGGGCCTTTTCATGAAACCTTTTGGGAAGACGGGAACGAAAGAAAAATAAAATAAAAAATAAAAAAAATAAAATCTGTACAGCCAGCAATCTTGTGAAAAGGGACAATTTTTTTTTCTCTCTCTCTCTCGACGACTTTCCATTTTGTACGTTTACAATATCGAGTTTGGGGACGGTGGTGGTGGAGGAGGGGAGGAAGGCTTGCTTAGGGGGAGGAAATCCCCCCTCGTCGTTTAAAAAAAACCCACCAAGTTTCTAGTCCTCGTGATGAAAATACAAAGCTGTGAGGCTGGTTAGGGCCCTGACAGCCCTCTGCCCCGCCTTTTAATTCATTTTTAACATCCTTTGCCTTGTTTTTAAATTTTAAATATGGCTTTTTTGTATTTTTAATGTTTTATTTGTACGCGGTCCAGAGTCCTTCTGTGAGGGAGATGGGTGGTTTTTTATAAAAAATTGACAGAGAAAAATTGTTAAAAAAGCAAGTTCCTAGTCCTCATTATGAAAACAACTCCAGGGAGTACTGAGGGATAATTATTTCTAAATTCTAAATGCAGCACAATTTTCGGAGGCTTCCTCAGAGCCCCGATCCTTCTTTGCCACGATAGTCATACTTACAGGCAGTCCTCGACTTAAGACCGTAATCGAGTCTACAATTTTGATCCTAAGTGGGCATAAAAGGAATGACCATGGGACCATGCCTGATTTTACAACATTTATTGTGCTGGTCGTTAAACGAACCCATGGTTTGCTATGGGACGGTTTTGCTAAAATCCGGTAGTAACGCCACTTGTGGCAAAAATATCATAAATACTGGTTACTGAGGACAGATAGTCCTCGATTTACAACAGGCCATTTAGTGACCGTTCAAAGTTACAACGTCACTGAAAGAAATGACTTACGACCGTTTTTCACACTTATGATCATTGCAGTATCCTCATGGTTGCATGACCAAAATTTGGATGCTTGGCAACAGGTTCATATTTATGACGGTCACAGCGTCCCCAGGTCATAGGAACAGCTTCTGTGACTTTCTGACAAGCAAAGTCAATGCGGAAGCCAGAAATTTTGAGCTCCATTACGGTCATAAATCGAGGATTATCTGTACACAAAATACATCCTGTGACCTTGGGAGGGGGAAGGAAATGGATGTTGGAGCTTCAAATCTGGGTCGTTTTGGAAATTCGAGTTAAAGCTAGCTTAACAACAGTGTCGCAAATTTAACAACTGCAGGAATTCACTTAACAGCTGTGGCCAGAATGGTTATTATTTTACAACAGCTTTCTTGTGAATCACTGCAGTTGTTAAATTAGCGACACGGTTGTTGAGCGAATCCGGCTTCCCCATGGACTTTGTGTCGACTTGCAAGAGGGATGGGAAACCGACGAAGCAGCACAGCAGCCAAAAACAAAAGCATATTCCAGACATATCTCTCTCAAGGCTGTCTCCCAGGGTTACCCACAGCGGCGGAGGGGAGTGATCTCTACAACCATGGTGAATGTGATTGATGACACACCCTGGGGGGAGGGGGGAAACAAAGTCATGATTAGGGCGTAAATTACGTGGGGTCAGAGTTGGCTTCACTGGTGCCAAAAGAAGCTCTTAATAAATAACTGGATTTCTTTTGAAGCTTGGCTGAGGCTCATGTTTAATTAGGGCATCTGTCAGAACCCTGACACTTTGCTTGTTGGGAGGTCGCAAAAGAGGATCACGTGACTCCCCCAGGACACTGCAACCGTCATAAGTACATGCCAGTTGCCAAGCATCTGAATTTTGATCACATGACCCTGAGGATGCTGCAACGGTCGTAAGTCTGAAAAATGGCCATAAGTCACCTTTTTCAGTGCCTTTGAATGATCACTTAAACAAACTGTAGAGGGTCACTGGTAACTTTGATCCAAGCAACCCGTCGTAAGTTGAGGACAACCTGTATTACGGCCAGCCACAAACCATGTAAAAAAAAAACAACACGAGACATCACCAGCCTAACTCACCCACCAGATTTTTTTTCTCTGCAGCCCATTTTGTGTCCTCTTTTCTAATTCCTGCTGCAAATTTTATCCAAAAAAGCTGATAAGGCCATTCAGGATCACATTGACTGACTTGCTTTGTCCCCTGTTTATCTTCCGGCTTGAGTGCCGGGAGGGAGGGGGGGGGGCAGAATGAAATTTGTCCAAATTTGGAACTTTTTAAGCCTGTTTCCCATTCGCCTGACAACTCTGCTGAGTCACCAAAAAAAGAGGAAAGATTTTAAGCTGTAAAATGAAACTCTTATTTGGCAGCAATAACCAAGGATTTAGGATTATTCCTAGCTAGTGAAGAGGGATATTTTGAGAATTTTTTCCCCCAATAAAAGGAATCTTTTTGGGGGCGTGCCTCATTCCTTTATCGAGCTACTTCTGCTGTCCTAATAAATTCTAATTAACAGAATAACAGAAGAGTTGGGAGGGACCTTGGAGGTCTTCTAGTCCAACCCCCTGCTCAAGCAGGAAACCCTACACCATTTCAGACAAATGGTTGTCCAGTCTCTTCTTTAAAACTTCCAGTGTTGGAGCATCCACAACTTCTGGTGGCAAGCAGTTCCACTGGTTAATTGTCCTCACTGTTAGGAAGTTAGTTTATTTATTTATTTATATTATTATTATTATTATTATTATTATTATTATTATTATTATTATTATTATTATTATTATTAATTATTATTATTATTATTGATTTATATGCCGCCCTTCTCTGGAGACTCAGGGCGGCTTACAATGCGTTAAGCAATAGCCTTCATACTTTTGTATATTTTTACAAAGTCAGCTTATTGCCCCCACAAACTGAGTCCTCAATTTACCTACCTTAGAAAGGATGGAAGGCTGAGTCAACTTTGAGCCTCACAAGATTCGAACTTACTAATTGCAGACAGCTGGAGTTAAATTACAATGCATTAGTCTGCTGAGCTATCCAGGCTCCTATTATTTATTAATAAATTATTTATTTATTAGTTCGATTTATATGCCGCCCTTCTCCGGAGACTCAGGGCGGCTTACAATGCGTTAAGCAATAGCCTTCATACTTTTGTATATACCTGCTTAGTAGGGCTTTCGGCTCCCCCTAAGCGGTGTTCTTTTTTATACAAAGTCAGCTTATTGCCCCCACAATCCGGGTCCTCATTTTACCTACCTCGGAAGGATGGAAGGCTGAGTCAACCTTGAGCCTGGTGAGATTTGAACTTGCAGTAATTGCAAGCAGCTGGTGCTATTTAACAGCACTTAGTCCATTGCGCCACCAATTAAGTTTCTCCTTAATTCCAAGTTGCTTCTCTCCTTGATGAGTTTCCACCCATTGCTTCTTGTCCTGCCTTCAGGTGCTTTGGAGAATAGCTTGACTCCCTCTTCTTTGGAGCAGCCCCTGAGATATTGGAAGACTGCTATCATGTCTCCCCTAGTCCATCTTTTCATTAAATTAGACATACCCAGTTCCTGCAACCGTTCTTCATACATTTTATCCTCCAGTCCCCTCATCATCTTCGTTGCTCTTCTCTGCACGCTTTCTAGAGTCTCCACATCTTTTTTACATCGTGGCAACCAAAATTGGACGCAGGATTCCAAGTGTGGCCTTACCAAGGCATTATAAAGTGGTATGAACACTTCACGTGATCTTGATTCTATCCGTTTGTTTATGCAGCCTAGAACTGTGCTGGCTTTTTTGGCAGCTGCAGCACAAGGCTGGCTCATATTTAAGCGATTGTCCACCAGGACTCCAAGATCCCTCTTGAGTGCTGCTTAGTATGCAAACCTTTCCTTAATTGTGCCCCATCAAGTCCATTTGCTGGCGTGTGCAAAAACGACAGTTTTTCTCATCTCTGGAAACAGTTAAAATGTGTGGACTCCAACTCCCAGAATTCCCCAGTCACCCATGCTGGCTGGGGAATTCTGGGAGTTGAAGTTCCCTTATTTTAAGCTGAATCTTCAGTTTATCAGAGCCGAAGAAGCTTCTTGGATGAGAAGCGAAACATCTTCAAAAAAAACCCCAGAAAATCCAGTTGCCTCTTGAAGGGAGAAAAAAACCCCACAACTTTGGTTCACTTGTCTTAACCAAAAACACACAAATATGTGTTGTGCTGTCACAACTCAAAACGTTGTGTTACAGGTCCTCTTAAGACCTTTTTTATTTCACCAGGTGGGCCTGGCCTAATCTTTTTCCTCTTTTTAAATTACGCAAATTTTAATTGGTTTTTTTAAATGATTGGGGCTTAATATGTTTGGGCCAAATTTGTTTAATTCGATTTTACTTTGTTTTTTAAATTTTGTATTTATGTATTTTTACTGTTTGGCTGTTCACCGCCCTGAGTCCTTCGGGAGTAGGGCGGTATATTAATTAATTAATTAATTAATTAATTAATTAATTAATTAATTAATTAAATACAGGTCCAAAAGAAGCAGAATTTGTGTTTGTGTGTTGTATCGCCTTCAAACACAGGTTGTCCTTTATTCCCAACCATTCGTTTTTAGTGACTATTAGAAGTTGCAATGGCACTGAAAAAAAGGGACTTATGACCAGTCCTCACATTTACGACCGTCGCAGCATTCCCCATGGTCACATAATCAAAATTTGGGGATTTAAGACAATTGAAGCATCCCGGCTGAGGTCACGCGATCCCAGCCAGCTTCAGACAAGCAGGCAATGGAGGGAGCCAGATTTGCTTAACAACCTCGTGATTCACTTAATAACTGCGGTGATTTCATTAATAACCATGGCAAAAAAAGCTGGTAAAATCATGTGTATCTCATTTAATGACCACATTGCTTAGCAACTGATCCAATTGTGTTCGTAAGTCAAGGATTGCCTCTAAAAGGAGGGCCAAATTATTTAATTCGATTTTATTTCTGTTTTTTAAATTTTGTATTTATGTATTTTATTGTTGGCTGTTCACCGCCCTCAGTCCTTCGGGAGTAGGGCGGTATAGAAATTAAATAAAAGTAAAAGTAAAAGTAAAGGAACGGCTGTTTTTTCCCAAGCTTCTATTTTAAAATTAGTTTCCTCCAATTTAGGTAATGCTTCTCTGTCTCCACTTAAGACAGAAGCCCCATAATTTCATTTTTATTTTATTTTTTTGCAGCTTTTAGTACGGCTTGATTTGGCAAGTAATTTCCTTACATTTTTAGTCCATTTAGTTCCTTCCAGAACAACTTTGGAAAAGATCAGCAGGTTACAACATTTAATTTAGCCTGTATTTTTTTTTTAAAAAAGGGTTGCAATTTCCAGCATTTAGGCCGGTTCAAACTGCCAAAGGTCTGAATTATGGCCTGCAAATGTGAGCCCGGGGACACTTTAAACCAATTTAATTCCTTCCCCATAATGTTAGGGTTGGTCCTTCCTTGGTTACGAAGTCCACCTGGCTGTGTTTAAATTAAGTGTTTTGAGGGTGAACAGGGCCATGATAATTCTATAGTAGAAAGCTTATAGCAAAAAAATAAATAAAATAAAAACAGCTTTCAGAATATTTCAAGTTCAGTTCTGAGGCACTCAGCCCCAAAGACACTGATTTAATTTTTATTGCTGGTTTAAAAACCTCTTTTGGACTGTCCACGTGAAACAGAAAAATGTGATTTTTTTTTTCCTCGTCGGAAACGTGACAAGAAGCAACAGATGGAAACTAATCAAGGAGAGAAGCAACCTAAAACTGAGGAGAAATTTCCTGATAATTAGAACAATTAATCGCTGGAACAACTTGCTTTCAGAAGTTGTGGGAGCTTCACCACTGGAAGCTTTCAAGAAGAGACTGGACTGCCATCTGTCAGAAATGGTGTAGGGTCTCCTGCTTGAGTGGGGGCGGTGGACTAGATGACCTTCAAGGTCCCTTCCGACTCTGTTATTAAGGAGGGATCCAATCTTAAAATGAGGAGAAATTTCCAGACAGTGAGGACAATTAACCAGTGGAACAGAAGTTGCCTTCAGAAGTTGTGGGTGCTTCATCACTGGAGGCTTTTAAGAAGAGATTGGACAGCCATTTTGTCTAAAATGATATAGCGTCTCCTGGTTGAGCAGGGGGTTGGACTAGATGACCTCCAAGGACCCATCCAACTCTGTTATTCTGTTAAGTCCTCGACTTACAACCATTCGTTTCGTGACCGTTTGACGTTATAAAAACACTGAAAAAGGTGACTTACAACCGGTCCTCGGACTTACGACCGTCGCTGCGTTCCCTACAGTCACGTGATCAAAATTCAGGTGACTTGGTGATCAACATGCAGTTACAACAGTTGCAGCATCCCAGGGTCACGCGATTGCCATTTGGGACCCCTTCCAGGGGGCTTCCGACAAGCACGGAGAAGCTGGATCTGCTTAATGGCCATGTGATTCACTTAACAACTATAGCGATTCACTTAACAACAGTGGCTACAAAGGTTGTAAAACTGGCTTAGACTCAGAGGTGGGTTTCAGCAGGTTCTGACCAGTTCTGGAGAACCGGTAGCGGAAATTTTGAGTAGTTCGGAGAACCGGTAGTAAAAATTCTGACAGGCCCCGCCCCCATCTATTCTCTGCCTCCCGAGTCCCAGCTGATCGGGAGGAAATGGGGATTTTGCAGTATCCTTCCCCTGGAGTGGGGTGGGAAGGGAGATTTTACAGTATCCTTCCCCTGCCACACCCACCAAGCCACACCCACAGAACCGAGAGTAAAAAAATTTGAAACCCACCACTGCTTAGACTGACTTAGCAACCGCTTTGCTTAACAACGGAAATTCTGGTCATAATTGTATATGGATTTGATGAGTGGGAAAAGTAGATAAATGGAAAAAAATGAACGTTATTAGTGTAAACTTAAGAGTTTATTTTAAATTTATACCCTATCAATTGTAGAAGAAAGTCAGAAGTTATTTCTTTATATTTCTTCTCCCTTCTTTTCCTTTCTGCACTTTTAGCTTTGCTTTCCCCTTCGTTCTTTATTCTGTTTTCTGTCTTAATTATTAGTTCTCCTTAGTTTTTACTTTTCTGATTTAAAAATCTAAAACTTTTTTTTTTTTTTTAAGTGCAAGACAGAAGGCTTAGGAAAATGTGAACTACCTCTTAGAAAAATCTGCTGTACTGAAAAGATTTATGGTCTTAGGATAATGAGGCTTTTTTTTTTTTCTATTTTAATACACTGATCCTCCAGAAAAAATAACACCATTAATCACAGGATAATGGCCTATTTGGCTAGGCTGATCACACTTTCTCTTTCCAAGTGCCAAAAAGTTACACCAATCTAGGATGGAAATAATTCTTCCAAGTTAGCTGGCTCGACAGTACTGTCTTTGAGAGGGATCTCGGAGTCCTAAGGGACAATTACTTAAGTATGAGCCAGATGTGTACTGCAGCTGCCAAAAATGCCAACGCAGTCCTTGGTTGCATCAACAGAGGGAGAGAATCAAGATCACGTGAAGTGTTAATACCACTTTAATAAGGCCTTGGTAAGGCCACACTTGGAATCCTGCATCCAGTTTTGGTCGCCACAATATAAAAAGATGTTGAGACTCTAGAAAGCATGCAGAGGAGAGCAATAAAGATGATTAGGGGACTGGAGGTTAAAACATACAAAGAATAGTTGCAGGAATTTGGTAGGTCTAATCTAGAGCATATGACGGCCGTGGCCAGGGGGGCCTTTTATCAGGTTCGCCTGATCCGCCAATTGCAGCCCTTTCTGGACCGGGACGCCTTGCGCACGGTCACTCGTGCCCTTGTCACCTCCCGGCTGGACTATTGTAATGCTCTCTACATGGGGCTCCCCTTGAAGAGCACTCGGAGGCTCCAACTGGTCCAAAATGCGGCCGCGCGGGTGGTTATGGGCGCAACTCGTTGTGCCCGCGTGACACCCCTCCTGCGCGAGCTGCACTGGCTCCCAGTGGTCTTCCGGGTGCGATTCAAGGTGTTGGTTACCACCTTTAAAGCCCTCCATGGCATAGGACCCGGGTACCTTCGAGACCGTCTTCTGCCACCAATAGCCTCCCACCGACCAGTCCGTTCCCACAGAGAGGGTCTCCTCAGGGTGCCATCGGCCAAGTTATGTCAGCTGGCGACACCCAGGGGGAGGGCCTTCTCTGTGGGAGCCCCAGCCCTGTGGAATGAACTGCCCCCGGAAATACGTAAGATCTCCGACCTCCGGGTGTTTCGCTGCGCACTGAAGACCCTGTTGTTCCGCCAGGCCGGGCTATCAACATAATAATTTTAAATTGGGGTATTTTAATTTTTGGGGTTTTAAATCGGCCAAATCTATTTAATTATTTTAATTTTTAATCATTGTTGTGTCCTGTGTTTTTAAATTGGCTGTACACCGCCCTGAGTCCTTCGGGAGAAGGGCGGTATAGAAATAAAATTAAAATAAAAAAATAAATAGTGAAAAGAAGGACGAGTGGATGACGTGATAGCACAGTGATCATGAACCTTTTTTAGCACTGAATGCCCAAACCGGAACTCATGTACATGTGCATACGCTGGAGTGCAGGAAACCCAAAAATCAGCTGGCTGGCACGCACATGCCTGCTTTTTGGCTGTTTTTTGGGCTGTTTTCAGGCCATTATTCAGGCCAAAAACGGACTGAAAGCGGCCCAGAAAACACCCTATTTTTGGGGTGTTTTTCAGGCTGTTTTCAGGCTTTCTGGTGGCCATGAAGAGCAGCTGGCAATGGCGCATGTGCCCATAGAGAGGGCTCTCTGTGCCACCTCTGGCACGTGTGCCATAGGTTCCCCATCACAGTGACAGCATCTTCCAATATTTGAGGTGGCTGTGACAGAGAAGAGGAGGAGGTCAAGCTATTCTCCAAAGCACCTGAAGGCAGGACAAGAAGCAACGGATGGAAACTCATCAAGGAGAGAAGCAACTTAAAACTAAATGTCAATGGAGATTCTCCGTCATCCTGGTCACAGTTGTCCCAAAGGTGCATTTTTCAAGAGGCAGCTGGACTTTTTCTTGGAAGACGTTTCGCTTCTCATCCAAAGAAGCTTCTTCAGTTCTGGCTACTGGATGTTGAGGAACAGAAGGATTTCTCCTCCTTGAAACGTTTTCCAAGAAGCACCAGAAAGTCCAGCTGCCTCTTGAAAAAGTACCTTTGGGTCAATCTAAAACTAAAGGAGAAATTTCATTAACAGTGAGAACAATTAACCAGTGGAACAGCTTGCCTCCAGAAGTTGTGGGTGCTCCATTTAATTTATCGCATTTCTATGCCGCCCAACTCCCAAGGGACTCACTGGAGGCTTTTAAAGAAGAGACTGGATGTCCATTTGTCCGAAATGGCATAAGGTCTCCTGCTTGAGTGCGGGGCTGGACTACAAGGCCTCGAAGGCAGGAGTGAAATCCAGCAGATTCTGGCGAACTGGTAGCGGAAATTTTGAGTAGTTCGGAGAACCGGGAAATGCCACCTCTGGCTGGTCCCAGAGTGGGGTGGGAATGGGGATTTTGCAATATCCTTCCCCCAGGAGTGGGGAGGGAATGGGGATTTTGCAGTATCCTTCCCCTGCCACGCCCACCAAGCCACACCACGCCCACCAAGCCACGTCCACAGAACCGGTAGTAAAAAAAAAATTGGATTTCACCACTGTTCCAAGGTCCCTTCCAACTCATTTATGCTGTGAAAGGACGTTCCGTTCCGTTCCATTCCGTTGGTTAAAGCTATTTCACAGCAAAGAGACGACCTCTATAATTATTATTTCTAGGCGGCATCTCAAGAAACAAAGCTCAGCTTACCTGATTCGTCAGCGGTGGAGATTTCTCAGCTTCGTGGAGCCTAAAGATAGAACCAAAAACTCAGATCACCAAGGGAGTCAACAGCAAATTTCACACAGTGACCTTTTTTAAAACGAAATTAGAAACAACACCTAAACAAAAATAAATCCAAAGTGGCACAGATTTCGTATAGGTCTCCATTTGTGATTGTTGGCTTCTGCAAAGGAGATTTGAGTTATAGGACTAGGAGCATTGGTTCTAGTTTGGGTTTAATGCATAAAGAGCTTGGAAAAAAAAATGGAACTTTTAATGTTATATATGCTGACAGCAATAAGAATACAGGTAGACCTTGACTTAAAATGGTTCGTTTAGTGACTGACGTTACAATGGGACTGAAAAAAGTGACCTTGACAGTTTTTCACTCTTACAACTGTTGATCAAAATGGAGGCACTTGGCGACTGACTCATATTTATGATGGTGTCCTAAGATCATGTGATCAACTTCTGAGACCTTCTGACGAGCAAAGTCAATGGGAAAACCAGATTCGCTTAACAACCGTATTACTAACTTAACAACTGCCGTGATTCACCTAACAACGGGGGCCAGAAAGGTCGTAAAATGGAGCAAAACTCAGTTAACAAATGTCTCACTTAATGAGAAAGGTTGGGCTCAATTGTGGTCGTACGTTGAGGACTACCTGTATTCTGTGCACAAAAATGGAACGTTTACAGGTAGCCCTCAACTTACGACCGCAATTGAGCCCAACCTTTCTGTGGAGACAGTCGTTAAGTGAATTCTGGGAGTTGAAGTCTACACATCTTCAAGAGTGAGCTTCAGCTCTGAGCAAGGCCACCTGGGGAATTCTGGGAGTTGAAGTCCACACCTCATTGCTTCAAATTCTCAGATTCCAAGGAACCGATCACAATCTATGGAATATCGTCATTGGAAAGACTGGATTTATCCTCATCCCTTCTTTCTAGATCAATTTAGAGCAGAAATGGTCCACTGAATCCATACTCAGATTAACAGAGTTGGAAGGGACCTTAGAGGTCATCTAGTCCAACCCCCCGCCCAAGCAGGAGACCCTACACCATTTCTGACCGATGGCAGTCCAGTCCCTTCTTGAAAGCCTCCAGGGATGAAGCTCCCACAACTTCTGAAGGCAACTTCTGTTCCATGGGTTGATTGTTCTCACTGTCAGAAAGTTCCTCCTTATTTCTAGGTTGAATCTCTCCTTGATCAGTTTCCATCCATTATTCCTTGCCTGGTCTTCAGATGCTTTAGAGAATAGCTTGACCCCCTTCCTCCTCTCTGTGGCAGCCCCTCAAATATTGGAAGAGGCTATCATGTCTCCCCTGGTCCTTCTCTTCACTAGACCAGCCATGCCCAGTTCCTGCAACCGTTCATCGTATATTTTAGCCTCCAGTCCCCTAATCATCCTGGTTGCTCTTCTCTACACTTTTTCTAGAGTCTCAACATCTTTTTTATAGTGTGGTGACCAAAAATGGATGCAGTACTCTAGGTGTGGCCTTACTAAGGCATAATAGAGTGGTATCAGTACCTCCCTTGATCTTGAGTGTATCCCTCCGTTAATGCAGTTTAGGATTGCATTGGCTTTTTTGGCTGCCACCGCACACTGTTGGCTCCTATTTAGCTGGTTGTCCACTAAGACTCCAAGGTCCCTCTCACAGTTCCTGCTATTAAGCCTGATTTCACCCAGTTTATGTGTCTACTTTGGGTTTTTCTTGCCTAAGTGTTAAGACTTTACATTTCTCTACATTGAATTTCATTTTGTTAGATAGGGCCCAGGGTTCAAGTCTATCAAGATCCGTCCCTCCCTCCGAGCCTTGCTAAACTACGTTTCCCAGCATTACTTCAATAATTTGCATTTTGGCTGCAACTGCTGGGAATGCAGTTCAGCAATACATAAATGGTACAGGTTCCTTAACCTTGATTTACGAGGACAGAGATCAGGGTTTAAGTTCTCCTCCAGCCATTTTTCAACAGAAATCTCTCGACCAGCCATATAGGAACTTCTGTGCAATTTTTCTGAGCCACCTAACTCGAGAGATTGCTATATGGTTAATGGGAAATGTGGAGATGGGAAAAAAAAATTACATATTGTTTTATATTAAGGTCCATATTTTAACTCAACTAGGTTTTCAAGTTGACTGCGGCTGTTAGTTTGTTTTTTTAAAAAAAAATCTGCATCTATTTTTTTATCGATGCCTTTCTTGTTGACTTTTATTATGCCTTTTGCTATTCATGTGAAAAAGCAAGGAGCAGATTTAATATTAATCAATACGTAAATGTGTGTGTTTGCTACAAAGCCTTTAGCGGCATAAATTCATAGACCGAGCTAGGTCCCTGGAAAATATATTCAGGCCCTTAATAAAACACCTATCATAAATTAAGTAATTAAACTTTATGGTTTGGACCAATGGGTTAGGATGCAATCATTTCTTTTTAAGGAGTGTATCCCAGCTCTGCTCTCGCTCAAGGTATCTGGCATCGCAAAAGGTTAACACAATCATAAATATACCCAGCACATGATTAAAAAGGGCAACCCAAAGAATAAAACACAGTTAATGAGAATTCCTGCTGAATGGGGAATTTTACCAGCTGGGGAGGCTGGGAAATACAGCTAGAGTTTCTGGGAAAGCAGCGGAGGCTTCTGGGAATTGTAGTTCCAACTTCTCTGGAAGATGGCTAGGTTGCATAATGCAACTTCCAAAGATATAGAGAACAATCTAAACCACTTTGTCTCAGCCTCCCCAACTTAGAGATGTGTGGACTTTAAGTCCCAGAATTCCCCAGCCAGCATGGCTGGCTGGGGAATTCTGGGAGTTGAAGTCCACTCTTCTTAAAGTTGCAAAGTTTCAGAAATATTACACCAGACATTTTTTTAAAAAGGTGGAATATTAGATCTTTTTCCTAGCTGAGTTATTTTAGCCACTACTCTTGTGATTCTGTAATTGTTCCGACTACTTCTATTATATCTGCTGGGTTTATTTGCTTTTATTACGGTTGCGCTGTGATTGGATTACAATTCTGCCAGTTTTAATGAACACGTCGCAAGTTTAAGAGCACGATAATTTCTGACTGATTTTTGGTGTTATGGCTGTTTCAATTCTCCCTTTGGCTCGGAATTAAATCTAAATTGTCGAACGAGCAAAAAAAGAGTATTTCCCTCTGCCAGATGTTTCCTAGGGGCTTGGGGCCAACTGGATCTGGGTTTCGCCTCTTTCAGGAAAATTAAATCTTACTCCAAAGGTTTTAGCATCGACACCCTAAAATTTGCTAAGTAGAGACTAAACATTGCCCCAAATTTAACTTCACATCAGAAATAAAGTCTAGCATTGTTACTCAATCTTGGCATCTTTAAGATGGGAGGACTTCAACTCCCAGAATTCCCTAGCCAGCAAGTTTTAAGATGGGTGGACTTCAACTCCCAGAATTCCCTAGCCAGCAAGTTTTAAGATAGGTGGACTTCAACTCCCAGAATTCCCTAGCCAGCAAGCTTTAAGATGGGTGGACTTCAACTCCCAGAATTCCCGCAGCTGTAACAAAGTCATTAAATCAGGTCGGTCACACGGGTAACTTGCTTTACGACTGTCATGACTTATGACCTTAATGGGCAGGCTCCATTACGGTTGTAAGTTGAGGACTGCCTGTCTTCCCCATTCGGGCAAATCTGCCTATCGAAGGCTCAGTAAATGAAAAAGAGAATTAACACTTTTTATCTTGTTCCAAATACACGGCGAATTTACACAATTACCCCTCAAAAAAACCTGGAGCGCATTAAATGAATTCCTCAAGCACCAAAAAGATAAAGTTCCTTTGTCTTCTTTCTTAAGAGGGCCGATCAAACAGCGGAATAATTAATCTAATGTTTGTCTGGGTGCTTAAATGGAATTTCCTATCGTCCGGCACATTTCGTGATTATCGGCTAAATCCAGAAGCAATCAAGAGATACGTGGCATTCTTTTTTTTCCTTCCTTACATAAAGGAAAATTAAAGTAACACTTGGGCAGCTTTGCTCTCTACGATCAGGGAGACTCCCGTGCTCTTAAATGCATTTCCTGTGATTTTACTTTATTTTATCTCTTTGCTCAAATTCTTTTGGGCTTTTTTTTTTAAAAAAAAATCTCAGGCGGTTGAAACGCTCTCTAGTAAGCTGTGAGATGGTTTCTGATCCCGTCGTCTTGAAGGCTGAAGTCGGGAGGCTCGGAAAGCGGTTTTTTATAATCCTCTTCTTATCGCAGGTTTTTCATCTCTCCATAATAGTTTTTACATTCACACTCTACGCTTGATAAAGCCTCTGTTTAGTCTGGGGTTTGTTCTTTATCGTAGCATGGTGTCTGACTCAGGGTATTATGCTAATCTGTAATAGGCTTCTCCTTCTCTTTGTCCTTCTCCTTCATTTCTCCTTCCTTCCCCTCTCTCTCCTTCCTCCTTTTCCACTGCCTCCTCTTTGTCTCTTTCTCCTTCTCCTTTCTTTCTCTTCTCCTCTCTTCCTCTTTCCTCTTTTTTTCCTTCTCCTCTCCTTCCCACTTTCTCCTTCTTCTTCCCTCTCTTCTTTCTTTTCCCTTCCTCCTTCTCTTTGCTCGCTCCTCTTCCTCTCCTCCTCCTTTTCCTCTCCTTTTCTCCTTTTCCTTCTTCTTTCTTCTCCTCTCCTTCTCCATGTCCTTCCACCTCCCTTCTCCTTCTTCCCCTCTTTCCCCCTCTCCCTTCCTCTTTCGCCTTCTCCTCTTTTTCTCCTTCTCCTTCTCTCTTCCCCCTCTTCTCCTTCTCTTCTCTTCTTCCTCTCTTTCTCCTTCTCCTTCTCCCTTCTTCTGTCTCCTTCTCCACCCTCCCTCTTCTTCTCCTCTCCTTCTCCACATCCTTCCACTTCCCTTCTTCTCCTTCCTCCTCTCTTCCTCTTTCTCCTCCTCTTTCTCCTTCTCCCCTTCCATCTTCCTCCTTCTCCTATCTTCCTCCTTCTCCTTCTCTTCCTCTCTTTCTCCTTCCCCTTCTTCCTTCTCCTCCTCCTCTCCTTCTCCACATCCTTCTCCTTCCCTTTTTCTCCTTCCTTCTCTCTTCCTCCCTCTCCTTCTTCCCTCCTTCTCCTCTCTTCCTCTTTCTCCTCCTCCTTCTCCTTCTCCCCTTCCCTCTTTCTCCTTCTCCTCTCTTTCTCCTTCTCTTCCTCTTCCTCTCTTTCTCCTTCTCCTCCCTCCCTCTTCTTCTCCTCTCCTTCTCCACATCCTTCCACTTCCCTTCTTCTCCTTCCTCCCCTTCTTCTCTCTCCCTTCCTCTTTCTCCTTCTTCTCCTCCCCTCTTTTCTCTTTCTCCTTCTCCTTCCTCCCTCTTCTCCTTCTCCTTTCCTTTGCCACGTCCTTCCACTTTCCTCCTCCTCCTCCTTTTGCACCATGTGGCGTGAATGCCCCATTCCCCCCCCCCCAAATGCCTTGCTAACTTGATTTTGAGTTAGCATGCTGGATGAAAGCTTACTGGAGTCCTGTCTGCCCCACCATGCTTTCAATAAATCCAGAGTGATGTCCGGATTGCAAAGGAAACAGATTTATGGTTTTCATCAAGCAAAATTAGGCACTGTAAACAAACCAGTTTTAAACCCCAAATATTAGCCTAAGGTTAGCCCAATTTCGTACCATCCAGGGAGCTAGCTAGGGATCTTGGGGGCTCAGACTGATGGAAACTATACTTCAATGCACCTGAAGTACACCAGGTTGTAACAGCTGCTATTTAATTCCCCCCACAATCAACCCATTTGTTTTGATGAAAAGAGAAAAAGAGATTTACCTTACAGATGTGGAGTCTTTACCTAAAAGAAAGCAGGAGAAAAAAAAAAAAAACATTAGCTGGAAGATCAATTTTGAAGGTTTCCAAAAAATATCCTGCAAAATGTAAGATTCTTACAAGGGCTGAGCAGCATTTCTCGACACTACAGGTAGTCCTCGACTTACGACCACAACGGCACCCCCAATTTCTGTTGCTGTGAAGTGAATTTTGCCCCATTTTACGACCTTCCTTGCCACGGTTGTTAAGTGAACGGCTGCAGTCGTTAAATTAGTCACATGGTTGTTAACTGATTCTGGCTTCCTCGCGGACTCTGCTTGTCAGAAGGCCGCCAAAGGGGACCTACCTCAGTGGTGGGTTGCCCCCGGTTCGCACCGGTTCTATAGAACCGGTAGTAAAACCGGCGGGAAGCTCCGCCCACCGACCTTGACATCATCAAAACGCTTCTGAGCATGTGCAGAAACTTCTGCGCGAGCGGCTCCCGCTGCGAACCGGTAGTAAAGGTAAGTAGAACCCACCCCTGACCTACATGACTCCGGGGACACTGCAACTGTCATAAGTACATGCCAGTTGCCAAGCATCTCAAATTTTGATCATGTGACCACAGGAGATGCTGCAACGGTGTGAAAATCGATCCCGAGACATTGTTTTTCAGTGCCGTCGTAACTTTGAACAGACACTAAATGAGCTGTTGTACGACGGGAACTATTTGAATCAAAGAATCGGAATAGAGCTGGAGGGGACCTCGGAGGTCTTCTAGTCCAGCCCCTGTTATTAGTATAACATTTTCCAGAAGCTCCCGTGTAACAAATTTGGCTGCCAGCCAAGACAGGCTAATGTCAGGTTTTGATGTCATCTCAAATAAATTGCACTCCCAAACAATTAATCTTTGCTGAAGTATTCCATTTATTGAGTACGACAGATCTGGCCCCGACTTCGTCGTAGCCGATACTAACCCTCTGACCCCCCAAACCCTTCCCTTTCTGTTCCCCAATTCTCATCTTCTCATTGGCCATCTTCCAAGCCAGTCTCCCCAGCTTCTGACCTCAATCCACAGGAATGTCCCCCTCCCATCCCATCTCCTAGGGGATATTATCTACAGAGAAAATAAGTAGGTGAAAAGTCAAGCCTCGTCTCCTCCTTTTTATGGCAGCATCAGAATGCTGACGGCTAAACTCTGAGGCTAAATAAATTACAACGAAGGCTGCCAGGCAGATGAATCCTGAACAGCTTGATGCCCTGCAATGCCAGTCATGTTGAGAAAATGAGCCGCCTTAGTCCATCCATCAGCTTTCTGCTTAAGGTGCTACAGATTTATTACCACAATGGTGATTGTCAGTGAAAGTGTGCTCCTTAATAGCAGGAACTGTGAGGGGGATCTTGGAGTCTTAGTGGACAATCAGTTAAATAGGAGGCAGCTGTGTGCGGCGGCAGCCAAAAAAGCCAATGCAATCCTAAACTGCATTATTTTATTTATTTATTTATTTATTTTTCAGATTTCTATACCGCCCTTCTCCTTTCGGACTCAGGGCGGTGAACAGCCAAAATAAAACATTTGTACATAAAAGTTAAAATAGATTTAAAATAATTAAATGAAGTTTGGCCCATAATTTAAAACATTTCAATTAAAATCAATATCAATTCTAAAAACTAACCATAAAATCAGGACAGCCCGGCTACCTGAAAAAAATAGGTTTTAAGGGCCCGACGAAAAGTCCGGAGGTCTGGGATCACTCGTATCTCTGGGGGTAGATCGTTCCAGAGGGTAGGTGCCACCACAGAGAAGGCTCTCCCCCTGGGGGTCGCCAGCCGGCATTGTCTGGCCGACAGCACCCTGAGGAGGCCCTCTCTGTGGGAGCGAACTGGCCGGTGGGAGGCAATTGGTGGCGGAAGACGGTCCCGTAAGTACCCTGGCCCTAAGCCATGGAGCGCTTTAAAGGTGATCACCAACACCTTGAAGCGCACCCGGAAGTCCACCGGAAGCCAATGCAGCTCGCGCAGGAGAGGAGTCACATGGGAGCGCCCCGTCGCTCCCATAATCCCCTGCGCGGCCGCATTCTGCACCAGTTGGAGCCTCCGGGTGCGCCCCAAGGGGAGCCCCATGTAGCAGAGGGATTAACAGAGGGATACATCCATCCTCCCTCTCTCCCTCCCTTCCCAACATGCATCACATCGGGAAAACTAACCCTAGAAATCACGACAACAGTTTTAGACACACCACACGAAGACCTCCTCCCCACAAGGAGCCTACAGTGCATCCATCAATCTCAAGGGTGATGACCACAGGATGGCCAACTTTCTGACCAGGCCCTCAAACCACAAAGACCAGTGAACGTGTATATTTACCTTTGCTGTGTCTTGCTTGGATGAGGTAGATAACCGCAATCACCAACACAACCAGGAGGGAACACACCACGACCGCAATGATAATCATGGTTGTTTTATCGTCTGCAGAAAGATGGCATGAGTTAGGGTGGGTTCCTTGAACTGCCCTTTGAGTCCTTCGGCATCTATTTAGGGAGTGCATTTGTTGAAATATATATCGATGGTCCCAGTCTATCACGACTCTGGGCAGCTCGCAAATTAAAACAAGAGAAAACGTCAAAGACCTTCAGTGGAATGAAAGCCTTCTCTAATGTGGTGGAATGTAGTCTGGATTCCGAGGAGGGAGGGGCTGCTTCCCGGAGGGCAAAGAGGCAGCAGAGCTTAGAATGTCTGGGAGGCAGGAAGAGGGTTAAGATGACACCTCCATGGCAGTTCACAGAATATAAAGGTAAAGGTAAAGGTTCCCCTCGCACATACGTGCTAATCGTTCCCAACTCTAGGGGGCAGTGCTCATCTCCGTTTCAAAGCCGAAGAGCCAGCGCTGTCCGAAGACGTCTCCGTGGTCATGTGGATGGCATGACTCAATGCCAAAGACGCATGGAACGCTGATACCTTCCCCCCCAAAGGTGGTCCCTATTTTTCTACTTGCATTTTTTACCTGCTTTCGAACTGCTAGGTTGGCAGAAGCCGGGACAAGTAATGGAAGTGTCAGCACTTCAACCTGCATTTACTCTAGAGCTGACATAAAAAGGAGAAGTGGAGGCGTCTGGAAAGGGACGTTTGACTTTTCACCTACTTATTTTCCCTGGAGACAATATCCCCTAGGAGATGGGATGGGAGGGGGGAAATTCCTTTGAGCTGGAGTAGATTAGGGGTAGAATGACTTGGAAGATGGCCAATGAGTGCAGGGGAGTGGGGAACGGAAAGGGAGGGTTTTGGGGCTGGAAGTCTGTGTTGGCTTCAATTGGAGTCGGGTTTAGAATGTCGTGCTTAATAAATAGGAGTTTTTCTTCAAAGACTTTGTTTGAAATGCAATTTATTTGAGACGACCTCGAAACTTGACAGGAAGCTCACCCCATTACACAGCACTAGGGATTCGAACCGCTGAACTGCCGACCTTTCGATTGATAAGCTCAGTGTCTTAAACACTGAGCCACCGTGTCCCTTCAATATACTATATTCACAGAATATATTTATCATTAAAGGAGAATATTTGTAGCTCCAGGTTGACATGAGGGGTCCTTGGTGTTCTCTGAGCTTGGTGGTTTTCTTGTAGACATTTCATGACCCAACTATATAATGTCATCAGTGCTAGTAAGGAATGCTGTTTGCTGTCAGTTTATCACCAGTGCTAGAAGGCAGTGGGGGTTGGAGGAGGAGGAGGAGGAATGTGGGATCCTTGGTGCTCTTTGAGCTTACTTGTTTTCTTGCAGACGTTTCGTGACCCAACTATATAATATCATCAGTGCTAGAAGGGAATGGGGCTTGCAGGGAGGAGGAGGAGGATCTCCAACCTTGGGAAGTTTAAGACTTGTGGATTTCAATTCCCAGAATTCTCCAAACAGCTGGCCAGGGAATTCTGGGAGTTGAAGTCCACATTTCTTAAAAGTTGCCCGGGTTAAGGAGCACAGGTCTATAGAAGGATCTCCAACCTTGGGAAGTTTCTACGAGTCTTAAACTTCCCAAGGTTGGAGACCCTGGCCTGTAGCATCTCCAACTATGATGCCATCCATGGGTTAAAATGAGCTATCTCAACAAAGAAAATGAGCTATCTCAACAGGTCCATATTACTTGTAGAGTCTTCTTCCTGAGATGATTGACCATCAAGTCTACCATCCATCTTGAAGGCTCGAGAACGTTTCTTCTCCCTCCCTGTTACTTTCCAGAAAGTATAAGGAGAAGCCCTCTAGCTACTGCTTTTTTTCCTGTTTTGCTAAGAGTTGTCACATCGTTTCTTCAGGGTCATCTCCGAGGCTCTCTACACTCAGTTGGGCCAAGGGAGGACTGCCTGCTCTGGTTCTAGAACTTCCCCACCTGGTCCCCGGGCTGAATCTTGGAACAACAGTCCCTTCACTCAAATATTTGAGAACAATCTGGAGGTCCATGTTGTCCTTAAATGAAGAAAGACCAAAGGAGACATGAACAGGAAACGAGGTGGACCGTATAACAAAACCTCTGAAGAACCAACCTCAAAGCCCATACTTACTTCTTGGATCGTCGTCCGGATTTCTGTTGTCAAATTGCATCCTGATCAAGAGTGTAGCAGTTTCGTTGACCAGAGGCTGGGAATCATGCTGGACCTGGCAAAGGAACATGGAGGAGTTCTTGTCTTCGTTGGCCATCATCTCTAGGTTGCTCTTGAGGGAAAAAGTCCCGTCTGGATTCGAGGTCTTCACGCCAAGCTTTCCTTTTCTGGCTTGGGCATCCTTGGAAAACAACTCCACTTTTGCGTCCTCTGGATAAAAGCTTTCTGCGTTGCAAGTGACCGTCACTGAGGCGTTCAGCTGGACAGGAGAAGGTGGGGTGATTTCAAGACGCACCTTGGGAGGAACTGAGCAAAGAAAGCCAAAGAGGTCAGTCAAAAGATCTTCAGACTCCTCGTTCCTAGACTGGCAAAGATGTTTAAGGACATGTCCGCTAAATGATGGAAATGTAATCAGAACTGGGTTCATACCATGTTTTCCCAAAAATAAGACCTCCCCGGATAATAAGCCCAATCGGGCTTTTGAGCACGTAGACTAAAATAAGCCCCCCCCCCCCGAAAATACCACCCCCCAAATAAGCCCTCCCTAAAAATATTTAAACACATTTATTATTCATTTATTTATTTTGTCGCATTTCTATGCCGCCCCACTCCCAAGGGATTCTGGGCGGCTTACAACAGAGAATAAAACAATGCAACAATATCCCATACAAAAGTTTAAAAAGTTAAAATGTGCAGCCGATCCCTACCATTTCCTCTGGTTAGGGTTAGGGAGACAGAGCTGGAAATCTGGTAAGACGGCAAGAGGAACCCCGTCTTGCTCCACGCGCCCCAAAATAATAAAATCTCCCTGAAAATAAGGCCAAGCACTTATTTCAGGGTTCAAAAAAAAATAAAAAATAAGACAGAGTCTTATTTTCAAGGAAACACGGTATTATCATATGTGGTGGACATGCCCAAAGGCAAAAAAAAGAGGACAAAAATACACACGTCGTTAGAAAAAAATCTAACGCAACATATAGATTTAAAACCGGAAATATTCTTCTTTTTCTTGCCAGGAAAATATAATAAAAAAGGGAATACAGATTTAATCTGACACGTGTTAACAGCAGCTAGAATTGTGTTTGCACAACAGTGGAGAAACAGAGATCCCTACAGATGAAAATGTAAGAAAAGAAATACTAGAATAATACTAGAATACTAGAAATGTAAGAAAAGAAATGGATAGGCTAACACTCAGAATTAAGGAGAAGGAAGAAACTGAATACTTTTTAACATGGGATTTGTTTTATCAATGGCTAACTTACAGAAACAGAGGTCAGAAGCTTCAAAGCAAGAAAGAATGATTGGCTATGTAAGGAAGGTTTATTAAAATGGATAAGGAAATACTATGATTATTATGTGATCATTATTAATGTTATGAATATTATTGTTATTAACATTATTACTATTTCTCAAAATTAATTGTGCCCAGACAACACACTGTTTATGTAGATATTGATTTTTTAATAATAATAAGGTGAGGTAGCCAAAGGGCTACCTCGCTATTTAGAAATTCTAAATTTACCGGACTTGAACATTTTGACTCTACAAAAAACCACCTTACTCGGAACAGCTTACATCCTCCGACGATACCTTAACAGTTCCTAGGTCCTTGGTTAGGACTCGAGCTGCTGAGCTATTAACCAGCCTCAAAGGCTGTGAATCTCACCAAAGATTAACCAATAATAATGTAACAGTGATACCCATTGTCATCGCGGCACTTGGTACCATGTCCAAGAATTTTATAAGGTACATCAGCAAATTGCAGCTTCCTGCAATAACACCAGTGGAACTGCAAAAAACTGCGCTACTCGGAACATCGTACATCTTAAGAAGGTACTTGGTTGATACCTGGGACGCTGGCAGCAACCCGTATCGACCATTAGCACCAGTCAATGGTATTTGTGATGCATTTTTGAACGTTCAGTTGACTGAGTTTCAAAGGGCTACCCCGCTATTTAGAAATTCTAAATTTGCCGGACTTGAACATTTTGACTCTACAAAAAACCACCTTACTCGGAACAGCTTACATCCTCCGACGATACCTTAACAGTTCCTAGGTCCTTGGTTAGGACTCGAGCTGCTGAGCTATTAACCAGTCTCAAAGGCTGTGAATCTCACTAAAGATTAACCAATAAATAATAATAATAATGAGAAGGAGAAGGGGAAGGAGGAGAAGGAGAAGGAGAAGGAGGAGGAGGAGAAGGAGGAGGAGGAGGAGGAGGAGGAGGAGGAGAAAGAGAAGGAGAAGAAGCAGCAGCACCAGTCAATGGTATTTGTGATGCATTTTTGAATGTTCAGTTGACTGAGTTTCATGTTTAATGAATAAAGATATAATAATAGTAATAATAGTAATAATAATAATAATAATAATAATAATAATAATAATAATAATAATAATAATAATAGACTTCTGGTTCTTGCATGCAGAAGAAGAGAGAAGACCAACTAATTCTTCTCTCCGATTGTGACATTGTGGAAACAAGCAGGTTTTCTGAACACAACCCTGGTGTGAAAAACCCAGAACTTGGCTTGTAAGAAGCCCAAGATCAAAACTTTTAGCGCTATGAACAAAGAACGAAATAAAGAACTCCATCCAATTTTCAGCAAATCTTCGTCCTCGTTTGTTTAGATAACTCCTAATTCTACATCATTCTTCACTCCTAAATAGGTTTTTGTCCTGCCATTCCTTTGGATGTCGACTTCTCACATGCCTTCTTTCTAGGACATATAGTCCTCCACTTATGACCACAATTGAGTTCAAAGTTTCCATGGCTGAGCGAGACATGGTTAAATGAGTTTTGCTCCCCTTTTTACAAATTTCTTGCCACAAGTCGTTAAGCCAATCCCTGCATTTGTTAAATTAGTAACACAGTCGTGAAGTGAATCTGGCTTCTTCCTCCTTGATTTTGCTTGTCAGAAGATCGCAAAAGGGGATTGTGTGACCCCGGGACACTGCAACTGTCATAAGTACATGCCAGTTGCCAAGCGTCTGAATTTTGATCATGTGACCAAGGGGATGCTGCCAGTGCGGAAAACGGTCATAATTCACTTTTTCCAGTGCTGTTGTAACTTTGAACAGTCACTGAATGACTGGTTGTAAGTTAAGGAATGCATGTATTTGGCCATCCAACTCAAATAATTGGACTTTAGGCAGCATGCAAAATCACTGAGCAAAAATAGAAAGGAAAAACAAAATTATTCTGACCCATGACAAACTCTCTGAAGCAGGGGTGAAATCCGACAGGTTCGGACCGGTTCGGGGGAACCGCTAAGGATTATTGGCATTGGTTCGCCAAACCAGTAATAATCACCCACTCGTTGGTCCCACCCACGGCCAGCCGGTCGCCGCTCACCTCTTCCGGCTGCTCGATATTCCACAAAATTCAATGTTAAATGCAGCAGAGAGAATGCTAACTTTTCTCCTTCCATTCAGAACGGAGCTGCTGCAGCCTGTCCCTTTAAGATAATCCCCAGGAGGGAGTGGGGGGGGGTAGCTGGAATGAAGCTGTTTTCGTGAAAGGCAGGAAAATGGGGAAGGGATTTTCCTGCCTGTCATCCATTCCTCAATCTCAGCACAGACTGAGGGAAGGATGGTAGGCAGGAATATTTCCCTCCCCATTTTCCTGCCATTCGCGACAAGGAGTGGCTGGGAGGGGAGGGGCCGGTGAGGAGCCCCTCGATGTGAGTGATGTTGAGTTGGCCACGCCCACCCAGTCACATGACCTCCCCCCCAACAAGCCACACCCACAGAACCGGTACGGTAAATTTTTTAAATTTCACCACTGCTCTGAAGTGAACTCAAAGATTCCTCTCAGGAATCTTTGAGTTCTCAAAGTTTCTCTCTCACCGCAGGCTAACAGGTCCGGCTGGCCGAAAGATGAATAATTGTCTGCTACACTTATTCATCTCCGCCCCCCCCCCGCCGCCTTTTATCCCCAGAGCTAGGGTGGGACTTCGCTAGCAGCAGTGGCTCTTCCGTCCCAAGGACCGGCCCATAGATTTCCACTGCTCTCCTCTCCTCTGCCTTCTGTGCATCTGCGCATCAGACACTGGACCCAGCTGCTCCTCCTGTTCCTCATCAGCCACCTCCAGATCTGGGGGCTGTTGACTCTCCATCTGAGGGCTGATGGACGGTCTCTCTCTCTCTCTCTCTCTCTCTGTCTCTCTCTCTCTCTCTCTCTCGCATTAATCCTCCTCCTCCTCTGATTCGGCTGCTGGAGGGGTCGGCGGCCGACAGGCCACAACAAATGTACACCACTAAAGCCAAGTGAAACAATTCTGGACTAATCAGGTTTAAAAGATATCTTGCCCACTCAACTTGACCCAAGTCCCTGGGGAAAGAGCCAGAGGTGGAAGGTCTTTCTAAAGACCTGCTCCCCATATAACCACAGCCCTGTGAGGTAGGATGGGTTGAGAAAGTGGGCTTGGTCTCAGCGGAATTCCATGGGACAAGAACCTGGGTCTTCCTGGTGCCATTCCCACTGCCATGGAGGTGCCTTTTACCAGGTCTAGACTCGTTTGCCTCGTCCCTCTCTGCAACCCAAGGTTCACCTACCTCTTAGGACATCCCCAAGTGCGAAGGTCTGCTGGAGAGGACCACGACCCTCCAACGATCTGTGTTGGATCTGGCAGGTCAGCTGAGACTTCACGTCTCCTCGCTCCAGCAGGATTTCCACCGTGTTCTCCGCTCGGTACGAGATGCTCTGCTTTTCATCAGAATTCAGGATGTTGGTCTGTCCATCTGATATTTTTTTCCCATTTTTCAACCAGCTGACCGTGATCTCTTGGGGGAAAATCCCCCTGTGGAGCAGCTGAAGGAGGCCCGAGACCCCGCCGTGATTCTTCTTGTGGGGCCAAGAACCACGGGCTGGGATGGCATGGCTGAGGGAGAAAGTAGAGAGAGACATCAGTTGATGTTCCTCAGAGACAATACAGAGACAATAAAGATGGTTTGTGGTTGGAAAGGCTCAACTTTGTGTCAGAGTTTGCAGCAGCAATCACATCCAGGAAGCACACACAGGTAACTGATTCATCAGGATTCATTAACTTCTCTTCATATACATAATAACACATAAGTCATATATACAATACCAAAAGCAGGTTTTCCAACATGGTAAAGAGGAGAGATTGTAAGTAGGTACAAACACAGGCCAGGACAGCAGAGAACAGTTTCCGTTCCAATTCAGAGTTCAGAGCCAGAGCTAAGCCACGCCCAGGCTCCTTGCTGTTTCAGCTTCCATTGGCTGACCTTGTTACTAAGCCTCATTCATTAGCTGACCTTGTTACCATGTCTCTGCCAGTCATGAAATACACTGACACTTTGAACATTGGATTTACTCCCACGTGTCTCATGGTTGACTGGGAACATCTCCCTCCATCCCCAGAAATCAAATGGGGGAGCCACCTACCGATCACGGAGACCAGAGTGCCTTTCCCCGAAGCCAGCTCTCTCTCTGGGTTCCCTGCCCTGAACTTCACACAATAGTAGGTCCCGGCATCTTCAGGACGGACGTTTCGGATGTTGATGCTGAAGTCCGTGTTGGATCCTGGGATGACCCTGACCCCCCTGTTGGAAGATCCTTGTTTATCGCTGTAAATGGGGGCCTGGTTTCTGTCCAGCCCTTTGTACCACCGTACGCCTCCGGGTATATTTCCTCCAGTCAATGTACATCTTAGAGTGAGGTCCTCTCCAGCTTTCACCGATACGGTTTCCGGAAGTTGGATTACCTCTACGTTCTGTCCTGTAACAACTGAAACAAAAAAGAGACACTTTTGTAACTGGGTTTCCTCTAGAAAGTGGTCGCCATTCTTCTAGAGACAGAGAACCACGGATGGCTGGTGCCCCTTTGGAGAACAGAATTACTTGCATTTTGTGAATGCAAACAACTTTAGATCCCACTTTATAAGGCCTTGGGAAGGCCACCTTTGGAATCCTGCATCCCATTTTGATCGCCATGATGTAAAAAAAAGATGTTGAGACTCTGGGAAGAATGCGGAGAAGAGCAACGAAGATAATTAGGGGCAGTGGTGGGATTCAAATCATTTAACAACCGGTTCTCTGCCCTAATGACCGGCTGGGTGGGCGTGGCCATGGTGGGTGTGGCCAGGAGGTGTGATAGGCAGCACTCGGCCTCCTGCACCCCCCTGGGAGCATAAATGGGCTGCGGGGGGTGGGGCGTGGGCGACATCCCCCATGCCCCTTTTTGGGCCTAGTAGGCCTCTCTGCAGCCTCCTGGGAGTAAAAACGGGCCGCAGGGGGGCAGTGCCACACCCACACACCCAGTTTTGGGCCTAGTAGGCCTCCTTACACTTATCTGAGAGCCAAAACGGCGTGCAATGGGGACTCCAGGAAGGGGTGGGGTGGGGCCAGCCAGCGATTTAACAACCGGTTCTCCCAAACCGGGCCAAACCAGCTGCTTCCCACCACTAATTAGGGGGCTGGAGGCTAAAACATATGAAGAACGGTTGCTGGAATTGGGTATGTCTAGTCTAATGACGAGAAGGACTAGGGTGACATGATAGCAGGGTTCCAGTGTTTGAGATAAGAAGGGGTCAACCTATTGAGCCGTGGTGGTGCAGTGGTTAGAGTGCAGTATTGCAGGCTACTTCTGCTGACTGCCGGCTGCCTGCAATTTGGCAGTTCAAATCCCACCAGGCTCAAGGTTGACTCAGCCTTCCGTCCTTCCGAGGTGGGTAAAATGAGGACCCAGATTGTTGGGGGCAAGAGGCTGACTCAGTAAACTGCTTAGAGAGGCCTGTAAAGCACTGTAAAGAGGTATATAAGTCTAAGTGCTGTTGCTATTCTCCAAAGCACCTGAGGGCAGGACAAGAAGCAACGGATGGAAACTCATCAAGGAGAGAAGCAACTTAGAACTAAGGAGAAATTTCCTGACAGTGAGGACAATTAATCAGTGGAATGATTTGTCTTCAGAAGTCACACATTTGTCTGAAATGGTGTAAGGTTTCCTACCTGAGCAGGAGGTTGCACTACTAGAAGACCTCCAAGGTCCCCTCCATTATTCTACTCAAACTTTCTGAGATGTTTCAGAACAGAAAAGAATAACAGAGTTGGAAAGGACCTTGGAGGTCTTCTAGTCCAACTCCCTGCTCAAGCAGGAGAACCTTCACAATACTGGACAAATGTCTGTCCAATCTCTTCTTGAAAACCTCCCGTGTTGGAGCATTCACAGCTTCTGGAGGCAAGCAGTTCCACTGGTTAATTGTTCTCACTGTCAGGAAATTTCTCCTTAGTTCTAGGTTGCTTCTCTCCTTGATGAGTTTCCACCCGTTACTTCTTGTCCTACCTTCTGGTGCTTTGGAGAATGGCTTGACTCCAGGGGTGAAATCTAAAAATTTTCGCTACCGGTTCTGTGGGCGTGGCTTAATTAGTGGGCGGGGCTTGGTGGTCAGGTGACTGGGTGGGCGTGGCTTGTTGGTCAGGTGGCGTGGCCAAGTCGACGTCACTTCGTTGCCCTTTTTTAACCTACAAAACACAACACAACACAACTGGCTCACCCACAAGGTAAAAGCAGCTGCAACATGCAGGAACCTCCCACAGCCACAAAAAGCCCAAAAAACCAACTTTCACACTTTACACACACACAACACAACACAACTGGCTCACCCACAATGTAAAAGCAGCTGTGCTAGACCCAAAATGGCCCCTGCAACAAGCAGGAACCTCACACAGCCACAAAAAGTCCAAAAAAACAACTTTCACACTTTACACACACAAAATTCCACATACAGCTTTGTGAGATTTTGTGTGTTTGTGTAGTTAGAGTGAAACACTACAGAAACACACAAAATCTCAGAAAGCTGCACAAATATTATTTTATTTTATTTTATTTTTATTTTTATATAAAAGCAGCTAAATTTAAAATTTCCTAAACTTTAAATGGCTAGGTCTAAAAAAAGGAACAACTAAAAAAAACCCAATTAACTATTTTTTTGAAAGATCCCAAAGGGGAAAAAAACTTACTGGGACAAGGCAAGCAGGTAAGCAGGCAGGCAGGCAGATAGAGCTGCTCACCGATGAGCTTGATTGCAGGCAGGGAGATTCAGTTGCTTGCTGATGCAATGGATTGCAGGGATTACAGCAAGCGAAGCAAGGCAGATGTTGCGATCAGCAGCTAAGGTAAGCAAGCTGGAGGCTGGGGGGGGGGAAGGAATTTTTGCTACCGGTTCTCCGAACTGCCCGCTGCCATCGCTACCTACTTGCCCGAGCCGGGAGCATTTCACCCCTACTTGACTTGTGGCAGCCCCTGAAAAATATTGGAAGACTGCTATCTTATCACCCCTAGTCCTTCTTTTCATTAAACTAAAGGTAAGGTAAAGGTTCCTTTGTACATATGTGCTAGTCGTTCCCGACTCTAGAGGACGGTGCTCATCTCCGTTTCAAAGCCGAAGAGCCAGCACTGTTCGAAGACGTCTCCGTGGTCATGTGGCCGGCATGACTAAACGCCAAAGGTGCATGGAACGCTGTTACCTTCCCACCAAGGGTGGTACCTATTTTTCTACTCGCATTTTTTACATGCTTTCAAACTGCTAGGTTGGCAGAAGCTGGGACAAGTCACGGGAGCTCACCCCGTTACGCGGTGGCACTAGGGATTCGAACCGCTGAACTGCCGACCTTTCAATCGACAAGCTCAGCGTCTTAGCCACTGAGCCACCACGTCCCTTTTTTCATTAAACTAGACCTACCCATTTCCTGCATGTTTTAGTCTCCAGTTCCCCTGATCGTCTTAGAAGGAGATGCTTGAGGATAGTTTAGTCTCAGTCCTTTTTTAGGACTTTAAAACAATAAAACTAGGAATTGTGCTGAAAAACCAAGGCAATACCCATTGGGAATAACATGTAGTTCAGCCCAATAAGATTTAATTCAACTTTTGTAGTGACATTTTTGACCCAGTGAAGCTTCTGTGCAATCTTCAAGACCAACCTCATGTAAATCATCTTGCGGGAGGTAGTCCTCCACTTATGACCACAATTGGGACTGGCACTTCTGTCACTAAGCCATGAGGTCGTTAAGTGAGTCACACCCGATTTTATGAGCCTTTTTGATGGGGTTGTTAAGTGAATCAAACGGTCGTTAAGCAAATCTGGCTTCCCCCACTGACTTTGCTGGTCAGAAGTTGGCTGGAAGGTCACAAATTTTGACGATGTGACCCCAGGACATTACAACTGTCATAGATGCAAGTTACTAAGTGCCCGAACTACAATTCCATCATCATAGGGATGTCATAATGGTCATAAGTGTGAGGACTAGCTGCAGGTCCCTTTTTTCACCCACCTCTGTCATTTTTTTCAGCAGTGTTGCAACTTCAGCCACTAAACAAACGGTCGTATGTTCAGGATTACCTGTGCTCCATTTAGAAGTGATGAGTCTGCTTGGGAATTATGGGAACTGAAGTCCAATGCATTTGGCGAGAACAGGTAGTCCTTGACTTATGACCAGTTGCTTAATGACTGTTCAAATTTATGACAGGTGCCTCCAGAGCTACTTGCAACCCGTTTCTGGAATTGCAATACCTGTATACACACACACACACACACACACACACACAGTCACATGGTTTCATTTTGGGCACTTGGCAATGAGTTCAACTCTGCAGTTGGGTCTGTAACAACTCACCATGGCCAACTCACCACAGGACAAATTGCCATGGGCAACTCACTATGGCCAACTTGCCATGGGACAACTCATCACAGCCAACTCGCTATGGTCAACTTGCCATGGTCAACCAGCCATGGTCATCTCATCACAGCCAACTCACCACGACCAACTCGCCAAGTCACCATAGCCAATTTGCCATGGCCAACTCATCATGATCAAGTCACCAAGTCACCACGGCCAACTTGTCACAGTCAACTCACCACAACTAACTCGCCAATTTACCATGACCAACCTGCCATGGGCAACTAGCCATGGGCAACTCACCACCGCCAAGTCACCATGGCCAACTAGCAACAGCCAACTCACCACAGTCAACTTGCCATGGCCAACTCACCACAGCCAACTAACAACAGCCAACTCATCACAGTCAACTCACCACGGTCAACTAGCAACAGCCAACTCACCACAGCCAATTAGCAACAGCCAACTCACCACAAACAACTTGCCATGGTCAACTAGCCATGGCCAACTTGCCATGGGACAACTCACCATGGCCAAGTCACCACGTTCAACTAGCAACAGCCAACTCACCACGACCAACTAACAACAGCCAACTCACCATGGGACAACTCGCTGCAGGACAAGGGGTCAGGGATCCTCCCAGAGGCGTCTCACTTGTGGGGTGCCTCAGGGCTCGGTTCTCTCCCCTCTGCTCTTTAACATCTACATGAAACCGCTGGGTGAGATCATTCGTGGTTCTGGGGTGAGGTATCATCAATATGCTGATGATACCCAGCTTTACATCTCCACCCCTGACCACCCTAGGGATGCCCTTTCCATGATGTCCCACTGCCTGGAAGCAGTGCGGGTTTGGATGGGGAGGAACAGACTCAGACTCAACCCTTCCAAGACTGAGTGGCTGTGGATGCCGGGATCCCGGGATCTGGACGTTCCATCTTTAATGATCAGGGGAGAAACCCTTGCTCCCTCCGATAGGGTCCGCAACTTGGGACCATCTGACGGCCGTAACCAGGGGGGGGGCTTCACACAGGTGCATCTTGTGCGCCAGTTGCGCCCTTTTCTAGACCGGGATGCCCTTGCCACGGTCACCCATGCCCTCGTTACCTCTAGGTTGGACTACTGTAACACCCTCTACATGGGGCTGCCCTTGGGATGCGTCCGGAGGCTCCAGCTAGTCCAGAACACAGCCGCGCGGGTAGTTACGGGGGCGTCTAGATACTCCTGTGTAACACCTCTCCTGTGTGAGCTGCACTGGCTGCCTGTGGTGCTCCGGATACATTTCAAGGTGCTGGTGCTCACCTATAAAGCCCTTCATGGCTTAGGCCCGGGGTACTTGCAGGACCATCTCCAGCCGCTCTCCCACCGTCCTGTGCGCTCTCACAGAGTCGGCCTCCTCAGGGTGCCGTCGGCCAAACAATATCGGCTGACGGCCCCCAGGAGGAGAGCGTTCTCTGTGGGAGCCCCGACCCTCTGGAATGGATTGCCCACCGAGCTCAGGACAGCCCCCGACCTTCTTTCCTTCCGTCGCGAGCTGAAGACGTGGCTCTTTCGTCAATTCAACTGATCCGTTTGGGGGTACACTGTTACAAATTTTAAACTGTTTTTAATAGGGTCGCTGATTTTAACTTTATTTCATTGTGATTTGTATTGGAATTGGTCATTTTGTAAGCCACCTTGAGTCCCCAGGGAGAAAGACGGCATATAAATCGCAATAATAAATAAACAAATAAATAAATAAATAAATAAATAAATAAATAAATAAAGAGTTACACTCAAAGAAATAGTGGAATAGAATAATTTAAAGAACGGATGCAAAACGGAGGGACAGAATGCAACGAGAACGACAAAAATTAAAACGTTTTTTATATTTATTTTAAACAATTAAATTGGACTGTCCAATTGTCCTGCAGTGAGTTGTCCTGGAGCGATCCATCCGCAGGTCACACAATTGCTATTTGCAATGTTTTTTTCCAGCGCTTACGTCTGGTTTTCAGCATAAAAAACCCCACACACCCGTTGGAGGAAATGGATTCGCTTAACGGCTGTTGGCATTTGCTTAATGACTGCAGAGTTTGCTTAAACAACCGCTGCAAAAAAAAAAACTAGTCGCGACTTTGAATCCGGTCACCGGATGCCTTGACTTACGACTGCGACAGCATACAAGCGTTCATTCCAAGCTCAATTACCGTCAAATGACGAGGACTACCTCTAACGACAAGGGAAGAATTGAATTTAAATCTTCCCCCAGTTCCTGTTACGGGAAGTGTAAAACCCATTTCCAGACTTTTGTTCCCTGTTGATAGGTATAATAGTAAGGACTGTCATCAAACTGTCTGCCTCGAGCACCTTGCCAAGGTAGAAAAACTGGATCATAAAATTGATTTTATGGCACTTTAAAGAAAAACGAAAACACCGCATTTTTACAGATGGCTGTAATTGCATCGGACTGGAGAAGAAGACGGCTGCTCAATTCAAGGGAAGATTTTTCCTTCCTTGAAATAATATAATACAATTTAAGGATGTTTCATTGCAACATTAATTTCTTGTTAGAGCCTAAATCTCTTGCAAAGTGCTAGTTCTTAAAAGCTGCCCCTGATGTGTCTGAATGTTTGCTCCCTTCTGCACGTTGGGAATAGGATTGGCCTACTTTTAAAAATGCAGCATAAACCCCACAGAGGCCACCGTTCCTTGCAATGAAACACTTCCCAAGACAAAAAGTTTTGTGGGTTTTATGTTACAGTTGATGCATGCATTCCCTCTCACAGTTATTGGCTTAGTGCCAGTAACTGTGAGAAGGATCTTGGGAGTCCTAGTGGACAATCAATGAAACATGAGCCAGCCGTGTGCGGCAGCAGCCAAAAAAGCCAATACAATCCTAGGCTACATCAATAGAAGGATAGAATTAAGATCACGTGTTAGTACTGCTTAGAATGCCTTAAGTAAGATCGTACTTGGAATGCTGCATCCAGTTCTGGTCACCACAATATAAAAAGAATAGAATAGAATGAGAATTTGAATTTGAGTTCAAATGGGAATTAGAATCGAATCAAATCGAATCGAATCAGGAACAAGAACGGAATAGAGAATAGAATATAGAATATAAAATATAGAATATAGAGTAGAGTAGAGTAGAGTAGAGTAGAGTAGAGTAGAGTAGAGTAGAATAATGGAATGGAGTGGAGTGGAGTGGAGGAGAATAGAATAGAATAGAATAGAATAGAATAGAATAGAATAGAATAGAATAGAATAGAATAGAATAGAATAGAATAGAATAGAATAGAATAGGAGGTCTCCAACCTTGGGAAGTTTAAGATTTGTGGACTTCAACTCCCAGAATTCCTCAGCCAGCAAGCATGGCTGGCTGAGGAATTCTGGGAGTTGAAGTCTACAAGTCTTAAACTTCCCAAGGTTAGAGACCCTGGCCTGTAGCATCTCCAACTATGATGCCATCCATGGGTTAAAATGAGCTATCTCAACAAAGCTGGCTGAGGAAGTCTGGGAGTTGAAGTCCACAAGTCTTAAACTTCCCAAGGTTGGAGACACCTGGAATCAAATCAGGAACAAGGAGGAGGAGGAGGAGAAGTAGAAATAGAAGTAGAAGTAGAAGTAGAAGTAGAAGAAGTAGAAGTAGAAGAAGTAGAAGTAGAAGAAGTAGAAGTAGTAGAAGAAGAAGTAGAAGTAGAAGTAGAAGAAGTAGAAGTAGAAGTAGAAGTAGAAAAAGAAGAAGTAGAAGAAGAAGTAGTAGAAGAAGAAGACGAAGAAGTAGAAGTAGAAGAAGTAGTAGTAGAAGAAGAAGTAGAAGAAGAAGAAGAAGTAGTCGAAGAAGAAGAAGTAGTAGAAGAAGAAGAAGCAGCAGCCTGAGTGGCGTAGGAGGCTAATGCCTCCTACTAAGGCAGCATTTAACATCCAGCTGCCTGCAATTACTGCGAGTTCAATTCTCCCCAGGCTCAAGGTTGACTCAGCCTTCCATCCTTTCTAAGGTGGGTAAAATGAGGTTTGTGGGGGCAATAAGATGACTTTGTATAAAATATACAAAAGTATGAAGGCTATTGCTTAACGCCTTGTAAGCCACCCTGAGTCTCCGGAGAAGGGCGGCATATAAAAATATATATAAAAAGAAGAAGAAGAAGAAGAAGTAGAAGTAGAAGAAGTAGAAGAGGAGGAGGAGGAAGAAGAGGAAGAAAAGAGAAGAGAATATAGAGTAGAGTAGAATAGGAGTTAGAATAGAAGTGTATAGAAGAGTAGAATAGAAGTGTAGTGTAGTGTAGTGTAGTGTAGTGTAGTGTAGTGTAGTGTAGTGTAGTGTAGTGTAGTGTAGTGTAGTGTAGTATAGTATAGTATAGTATAGTATCAGGAGCAAGAACAAGAACAAGAACAAGAACAAGAACAAGGAGAAGACTAGAAGACCTCCAAGGTCCTTTTTCAACTCTGTTATTCTTATGTTTATGGAGATTCTCTGTCATGGATGCCCCAAAAGGTGCTTTTTCAAGAGGCACCTGGACTTCCTGGTTTTCCTTTGAAGACGTTTCATTTCATTCTTTAAAAACGTCTTTAAAGGCAAAGTCCCATCGCCTCTTGAAAAAAAGCACCTCTCGGTCTATTATTCTATATTCCACGTTCCCTCCTCTCCCAGGTTGTGTTTTTTTTTTTTTTCCAACACACTGTCACACAAATGGAAAAGACGCTCAGATGCCCTGTGGCTTCCCTGATACAAAATCGTTCTGGCATCCGATTGAATACAAAAAGCAAACCCAACCTCCCCGCTCTCTTATCACCGAACGGAAAGGTAAGTGTACAATTTTGCTGTCTAATGCTTCGAGCCTTCTGCTTTCACACTGGGTAATAGACATTCATATTCCATAATTAGGCTTTTTAACAAATGCACTTTTATGTAACAAAAAAAAAAGAGCCACGTGATTTTTCGGGATAATGTACCCCGTGCCAATGAATTCCACAGCTGGTGGTAGAATGGAGAAAAAGGGTCAAATCACAAGAACTCAGAAATTTCCCAGACTCTTCTAAAGGATAAAGGTGGACATCAGAGAGAGTTGAAGATGCAACTCTTGTAATTCAAGAAACGGTAAAGGAAGGTCTTCTCTGGAAGGACAGATCCAGAAGCTGAAGCTCAAATATTTTGGCCACCAAACGAGACGAGAAAACCCCAATGTTAGCAAATTTGGAAGGCAAATGGAGAGAAGGGGATGGCAGAGGATGAGTGTCAGCACTCCAACCTGCATTTACTCTAGTGCTGACATAAGAAGGAGAAGAGGGGGCAGCTGGCAAGAGGACGCTTGACATTTCACCTACTTATTTTCCTTGAAGATAATATCCCCTAGGAGATGAGATGGGAGGGGGGACATTCCTGGGAGTTTAAGTAGTAGATATTGGGAGAGTGATTTGGAAGAAGGCCAATGAGACGCAGAGAATTGGGGAATGGAAAGGGAAGGTTTGGGGTCAGGAAGTCAGAGTTGGCTACGCCACGATCGGGGCCAGATTGTCGTGCTTAATAAAATGAAAGATTTCTTCAAAGACTATCTGTTTGGAAATGCAATTTATTTTATGTGAGACGACATCGAAACCTGACAATGAGATGGTTAGATAGGGTCAACGAAGCAACAAACGTGAATTTGGGGGAACTCCAGGAGAGGGTGGAGGAAATTGGGGGGAGGGGCTGGTTTGCTATGGTCCATGAGATCACAAAGTTGAACATGGCTTAGCAACTGAATAACGACGCCTTTTAAGAAGAGATGGGACAACCATTTGTCTGAAATAGTATAGGATCTCCTGCTTAAGCAGGGGGCTGGACTAGAAGTCCTCCAAAGTCCCTTCCAACTCCGTTATTCTGTTAAATGAAGGTCATCCTGCATGTCTTTGAAATCGATCCTCCAAGCCAGTGACTAGACCTGAAGAATAACAGAATAGCAGAAGGGACCTTGGAGGCCTTCTAATCCAACTCCCTGCTCAAGCAGGAGACCCTATAGCTGTGATGGCACGCGGAGCCATATCGGTGGGCATGTGAGCATTGCCCTAGCTCAGTTTCAGCGTGCCTGCACGCGCCGGCTGTTCTGTCCCTGTTCCACTCATGCATCCCCACAGACGGCCCGGATTAATAAACCACACGACAAAATTCTTTGAAAATAAAGCTGGCAGCAACCCAGTGGCTAGCTGCCAATTCAGACTTTACTCACACAAAACAAAGATTAGACTGCCAGCATTCCGATAAAACAGGCAGAGTTTTCAACAATACAAGGATTAATCCAAATGCAGTCCGATAAAGCAGGCAAAGTCCAGTAACGCAGAGATCATGGATTATTTCTAGTTTTTGCTCGTCACAAACTAAACCGGCTACCACACCCACATTTATACCCTGTGGGGTGTGGTCCAGTGACTCAGCTAATCTCTGGCAGGCCTTCCCCTCTGCTGCGCATGCTTCTCCCTGCGCCTCTGGTGAGGGTCCAGCCAGCACTTATCTCCTTCGTCACTGTCCACCTGTGGCTGCGGGGACATGCTTGGCTCTGAGCCTATCTTTTGGCCTTCGGTGTCCTCCGGAGGCATTGCCAGAGAGGAGGGTCCTGGAGAGGGAGGCCTTGCCAACTCCTCTTCCTCACTCTCAGAGTCTGCATCTGTCGATAGCCCAGGCTCAGGCAACGGAGCCACAACACCGGCCAGCTGATTTTTGGGCCTTCCGGGCCCACCGGAAGTCAGGAAACAGGCTGTTTCAGGCCTCCGGAGGGCCTCCGGGGGGTGGAGAAGGCCCGTTTTTCACTCTCCCCAGGCTCCAGGGGCATTCTAGGAGCCTGGGGAGGGCGAAAATGGCCTTCCCCATCCCCCCCCGCAGGCCCTTTGGAGACCAGAAATGAGAATACTGGCCTCCAGAGGACCTCCGTGGAGGTGGGGAAGGGCATTTTTGCCCTCCCCAGGCTCCTAGAAAGCCTCTAGAGCCTGGGGAGGATGATATAGTATAGTTTAGATCTTGCTCTGATTTTAAATTTCCTTGTTCATCTAATAATTTTGAATACCTTACCCCTTTGTTTATGTCTAATACATTTGGATAAATTATTGCCTCCATTGTTGCTATCCAAATTGGAACTTTCACATAATGATTCTTCTTAATTTTGTCCCAAATATTTTATCAAAGCATTTCGCACTAGATGTCTCTGGAAGTATGTATGTGTCTTATTTTTTCCTTCCCACAGGAAGGCATGCCATCCCAATTGGAGATTGTGGCCTTCTAGAGTTAATACCCTCTTGTTATTTAATTGGACCCAATCTTTAAGCCACGTTACTGCCGCCGCTTATTAGTATATGGCAGTTTAGAAGAAAAAAGAAAATTGTCTTCCAAAACTGACAATCCTGATGTCAGACTTCGATGCTATCTCAAAATAAATGAATTTCCAAACTGCCAATCTTTAAGGAAATATTTTCTTTAATTGAGCACAGCCACCGGATCATGACTCGATGCGGACAAGGCTGACCTTTTGCCCCCCAATCCCTCCCTTTCCGATCCCCAAATCTCTGCTTCTCATTGGCTATCTTCCAAGTCATTCTTCAGACTTCTTGTCTCGCCATTTCCCAGGAATGTCTTCCCCCTTCATTTCCACGACAACCCGGCTTCAAAGGGATTTAGCAGGCAAAAGTTCAGAGCTTATCTCTCTCTCTCCTCTGCTCTCTATGCCAGCGTCGAAGCGCTGACACCTGATTTCCAATCAGGGAGGCCGAAGCCTCCTTTGGTCAGTGGTGGGTTGCCCCCGGTTCGGACCGGTTCACAAGAACCGGTAGTAAAACCAGCGGGAGGTCCTGCCCACGGCCCCGGATGTGGTCGGAATGCGCAGAAGCTTCCCCGTTGTGAACCGGTAGTAAAGGTAAGTAGAACCACCCCTGCCTTTGGTCCTAGAGTCCTGTAAAAGTTTAAGCTTTATTCAGGCTTTTTTTCCCCAGCCAAATAAATTTACCTATTATTTTATTTAATTGTTCAAAGAATGTTTTTCCCAATCTTATTGGTATTGTTTGGAAGAGATATAACAATTTGGATAATACGTTCATTTTTATTGTCGCGATTCTACCAATCAAAGAGATTTGTAGTTTTGCCCAATTATCTAAATCCTTTTGCATCTGTTGTACCAATTTGTCATAATTGTCCTCTTTTATCGTGGAGCGTTTTGCCGTTAGCCAAATTCCCAAGTATTTCACATTTTTAACAATTTGGATCCCCAATTTCTCTTCCAATTCCTCATTTTGCCTTTTTGTTAAAATCTTACGTCAATATTTTTGTTTTTTATTTATTTATTTTGAGCCCCACCACTTTACCAAATTCTTCAATTTCCTGCACTAAAGTAGTTCCAGCCTCCAAGGGGTTCTTCTATAATAAAAACTAGATCATCCGCGAAAGCTTGAATTTTGTATTCTTCCTGTTTGACTTTCAGTCCTTTTATTGTTCGATTTTGTCTAATTTGTATCAGTAATACTTCCAATGATAGTATAAATAAAAAGGGGGGGGGGACAGAGGACATCCCTGTCTTACCCCTTTAGTTATACTAATCTTCTCCATTGTTTCCCCATTTTTTATTATTATTATTATTATTATTATTATTATTATTATTATTATTATTATTATTATTATTATTATTATTATTTTCACCGATTGATTCAAATATATTGCTCTAATCATACCCGTAAATTTTTCCCCAAAGTTCATAATTTTTAATTGATTAATAAGAAAGTCCCAATTTAAATTATCAAATGCTTTTTGGGCGTCTACAAGCATTAATGACAACTTCTGGAGGCAAGCCATTCGGAATAAGAGAATAACAGAGTTGGAAAGGACTTTGGAGACCTTATACCAGTGATGGCTAACCTTTTTGCCGTCGCGTGCCAAAAGCGGGGGTCGCGGGGGGTCGCGAGTGCAGGTGCACACATCCATAATTCAATGCGCCCCGCCATCCAACGCATGCGCACGTGACCCCCCCACACTTCCCCCTGCTTTTGGCACGCGATGGCACGGTGGGCCCGGTAGGCCCGTTTTTTCCCCCTCCCCAGGCTCCAGAGGCTTTCTAGGAGCCTGGGGAGGGCAAAAACAGCCTTCCCCATCCTTCCGGAGGCCAGAAACAGCCAGTTTCCTGACTTCCGGTGGGACCAGAAGGCCTGAAAATCAGCTGGCCAGTGTGCGCATGTGCTCTGGAGCTAAGCTAGGGCAACACTCGCGTGCCCACCAATATGGCTCCACGTGCCACCTGTGGCACCCGTGCCATAGGTTCGCCATCACGGCCCTACACCATTTCAGACAAATGGCTGTCCAATCTCTTCTTGAAAACCTCCAGTGATGGAGCACCCATAACTTCTGGTGGCAAGCAGTTCCATTGGTTGTTTGTTCTCACTGTCAGGAAATTTCTCCTTATTTCTAGGTTGTTTCTCTCCTTGGTTGGTTTCCATCCGTTGCTTCTTATTCTGTCTTCAGGTGCTTTGAAAAATAGCTTAAACCAGTGGTGGGTTCCTCCCAGTTCGGTCCGGTTTGGCCGAGCCGGTAGCGGTGACGATATGACGTCACCAAACCGGTTCTCCCCCCCGCCCCCCGCACCCACCCACGTTATTCTTACCTTTTATTTGGTCCCACCCCCAATCTATTGCTGCCTCCTGAGTCCCAGCTGATGACTAGAGGGAAAAAAACTGTTTAAACTCTTGCCGCGGGGCTTCAAAGGGCCGCCCTACAGCTGATCAGTGTTAAAAGCAAATAAATGAGTTGGGTTGTAAGTGCGAGGACCTTCCAGAAATGACTCTGACCAGCTAGCCACGCCCACCTAGTCACATGACCTCCAAGCCACACCCACAAAATAAGCCACGCCCACAAAACCGGTAGTAAAAAAAATTAGAACCCACCCCTGACTTAAACCCTCCCCACTTCTTTGTAACAGCCCCTTAGATATTACTAAGGTTTGTTCATTGACCAAACATGCTCCTTTGGACCTCTCTGTCTTTCTTACATCCACCTGCAACATGCAACTGGAATCCATAAACTCCCAGCCTGGTGGATTCAGCTGAGCATCTAGTATAGAGTAGTCCTTGACTTACGACGAGCTCTCCCACTACAGTTATAAAATGTCAATCATAACATGAGTCATCGCATCAGTCGACCTGATTTTACAACCTTTTCTTGCAGTGGTCATTAAGCAAATGTGGCCGTTGTAAAGTGTATGCTGCGGTCATTAAGTGAATCCATTCTTCACTACTGGGGCACTTTATTGATTATATTTAAAATAAAATAAAATACCTGTAGATATATATTTATCACCTTTTATTATTTTTACAAATAACTCAAGGTGATGTGAATATACCGAAAGTTTCCCTCTCCTCCTCCTCCTATTTTTTTCCCCATGACGACAACCCTGTGAGGTGGGCTGGGCTGAGAGAGAGAGAGAGAGAGAGAGAGAGAGAGAGAGAGAGAGAGAGAGAGAGAGAGAGAGAGAGAGAGTGAAAAACCAGATAAAAATTCCAGAATTTGGTAAAAACATTGCATGTTGTGAGCGACGTGCCTGCAGGACGCTTGCAAACGGATGCAAATACGTTGAAATGCATTCAATGCCATTGAAAATTGATTGTAAGTGCCTTTTGGGTGTGTCATTTCCACCGGTCACTAAATGACCGGACGTAAGTCAAGGACTATTGATTCTGCCACGGTACCACAGAGGTGCCTTCCTAGACTGGGTGTCAACTTGCAAAGCTTTCAAGTTGCCATGAGCAGGAGGGAGGGAGAACTGATAGAGCTGATTGATTTCCCTAACTGAAGTGCATTCCATACATTCTTCCTGACCGCAATCAGAAGGAGGGTGTTGGATTTCACAGCCAGCCAAAGTGGTGAATTGGAGAATGTGATTTATGACATGGCCAGAGAGGAGGGGAGAGACAGGGTCATAGGGGAACGTAAATCTACATGGGATTAGTTCTAACTGCATCCGAACATTGCCGAAATGGTGCTCCTAATAAATGACTGTATTTCTTTTGAAGTTTGGCTCATGGCTCATGAATTAATTAGGGCATCTTTCACACTTCACACTGGGTTTCTGTAGAAGCCACTCTAGCTGGGTTGTCTCTATGCTCTGGCAGACTTCTTTAAGCTAGGGTAAGCAAACCACAGACCACAAAAATTCTGTTCTTCACCTATCATCACAAAGCCCACTGATCCTTCCTGAGGTTGGGAAAAACCCCAACGTTTGAATCTGCCCAACAGACACTTTCGCACAGCGCTCCAGCCCTTCGCTAAACAACCACATTTCAGTTTATTGTGTCGTGCAAACATTCCCTGCTGTTTTGGGTCACACTCCACAAGCAAAAAATGCAAACGGAGAATTTTAGGCACATTAAAAGCAATAAATGGGTTTAACAGTCCTTCAGCGACGAGCCGGTGCGCATAAGTGGGAAAAAAAAACAACACACCCACAAAAATAGTTTCACAGCTGTCTCTCTAATATTATCACCGGCCAATTCCACGGAGAAGATTCTTCATGCCTGAAAGAAGCTGGGTTTTTTTTTGTGTGTGTGCTTTTCTCCAGCAGCTTTCTGCGAAGAAAATTGGAAATTAAGCCTCTTGGGCAGACAACCCGAGATTAAAATGAAATAGAAATATCCGGAGGTACCACTACATTTTCACACGTGTTGCCAAATCCACTCTACGTAGATCAATTTTGGGGTCCATGGTTCTAAATTTTTTTACTACCGGTTCTGTGGGCGTGGCTTATTTTGTGGGCGTGGTTTGATGGTCATGTGACAATTCTTTAGGATTTAGCAGAGGTACTGGTCTACCAGGTTTTTAACTGCTTGCAGAGCTGTACCGATCTACCCGTTTATTTTTGGAGCGTTCTGGTCTACCCATTTGTTTTTGGAACACACTGGTCTACCACTACACTGCCTTTTACTGCTGATCCAGTGGTGGGTTCCTCCTGGTTCAGTCCGGTTCGGCTGAGCCGGTAGCGGTGACGATATGACGTCACCGAACTGGTTCTCCCCGCCCCCGCCCTCCCCCCCCCACGTTATTCTTACCTTTTATTTGGTCCCACTCCCAATCTATTGCTGCCTCCTGAGTCCCAGCTGATGACTAGAGGGGAAAAAAACTGTTTAAACTCTTGCCGCGGGGCTTCAAAGGGCCGCCCTACAGCTGATCAGTGTTAAAAGCAAACAAATGAGTCGGGTCGTAAGTGCGAGGACCTTCCAGAAATGACTCTGACCAGCTAGCCACGCCCACCTAGTCACATGACCTCCAAGCCACACCACAGCCACAGCAGCGCTGGCTGGGGGATTCTGGGAGTTGAAGTCCACCCATCTTCAAGCTTCCAAGGTTGAGAAACACTGTTCTAGCCGATCAGCTGGGACTCAGGAGGCAGTGAATAGATTGGGGATGGGGCCAGGCAGAGGTGGTATTTACCGGTTCTCCGAACTACTCAAAATTTCCACTACCAGTTCGCAAGAACCGGGGAGAACCGGTACCAACCCACCACTGGTCCATGGTCATGTTGCAAGAGCACCTGATGGGCACGCTCACAAAATGGCTGCCGATGCGCCCCGTTTAGCGGGTGGGTGCCCTTCCCAACAAAGCTATATTATTTTTTATTTTCTCAAAAAGGCTGCAAAATTTATTCAGGGCTCAGAAACGGCTACACAAATGAGAATTACCCAACGCTGTTCGTGACGGCTTATTATTTCTTCATTTTAGTAATGAAGAACGTCGAGACGGGTAGTCCTCAACTTACGACTGCAATTGAGGCCAACATGCCTGCTGCTGAGCGAGGCAGTTGTTGAGGGAGTTTTGCCCCATTTTACGACCTTTCTTGCCACAACGGTTAAGCGAATCCCCGCAGTTGATAGGTTAGTAACCCAGTTGTTAAGTGAATCCAGCTTCCCCATTGGATTTGCTGGTCAGAAGGTCGCAAAAGGGGATCACATGATCATGGGGACACTGCGACCGTCATAACTATGAATCAGTTGTCAAGCATCTGAATTTTGATCACATGATCATGGGGAATGCTACAAAGGTTGTGACTGAAAAACGGTCATGTCACTTTTTTCGGTGCCGTTGTAACTTTGAATGGTCACTAAATGAACTTTTGTAAACCAAGGACTACCTGTATGCATTAAAGAGGGGCTGAGCTTTGATTGAGCAGCCATCTTGGCTTCTTCTCACGTCCTTGGGCCGCATACACTGGGGCAGAAGAGATTTTAGCTCCCTGACTGACTAGAGCCAAGGAAGGTTTCTGAAGAATACTTGAAAAAGTGGCAGAGTTCAAGCTGAGTCTTTCAAACTTGGCAAGTTGAAGAGGAGTGGTCTTCAATTCCCAGAATTCCCCAGTCAGCCATGCTTTAAGATGGGCGGACTTCAACTCCCAGAATTCCCCAGTCAGCCATGCTTTAAGATAGGTGGACTTCAACTCCCAGAATTCCTCAGCCAATCATACTTTAAGACGGGTGGACTTCAACTCCCAGAATTCCCCAGCATGTGTGCTTTAAGACGGGTGGATTTTAACTCCCAGAATTCCTCAGCCAATCATGCTTTAGACAAGTGGACTTCAACTCCCAGAATTCTCCAGCATGTGTGCTTTAAGACGGGTGAATTTTAACTCCCAGAATTCCTCAGCCAATCATGCTTTAGACAAGTGGACTTCAACTCCCAGAATTCCTCAGCCAATCATGCTTTAAGATGGGTGGACTTCAACTCCCAGAATTCCTCAGCCAATCATGCTTTAAGACGGGTGGACTTCAACTCCCAGAATTCCTCAGCATGTGTGCTTTAAGACAGGTGGACTTCAACTCCCAGAATTCCCCAGCATGTGTGCTTTAAGACGGGTGGACTTCAACTCCCAGAATTCCCCAGCATGTGTGCTTTAAGACAGGTGGACTTCAACTCCCAGAATTCCCCAGCCATTCCTCTGCTGGCTGGGAATTCTGGGAGTTGAAGTCCACCCCCTTTAAAGCCCACAGGCTGAGGAACTCTGGGAGGGTGCAGTCCACCCTTTTCCACTTGTAAGCCTGAAAAAAAAACCTCGATTTAAATCATTACGGAAAACAACCTGTTTTCTCTTTTTCCGCTCTTCCTCGAGAAGAGGAACAAGCAGAGGGAGAGAGCCCATTTATTTCCATTAAGAGACGCCATCTTGCCCTTTCGCTGGCTGAAAGCAGAGAAGCCCCCGACATGCTTAATTTTAGATCTGCTCTCCCACCAGGCGCCACTCACGGCACCTGGCTGAAAGCCGGGCTCGGCTGCCGAGCGTCAGGGAGGGGAAGGCAAGTCAAAGCCATTATTTTTAGCGCAAGAGAGTGGAGAGCCCATTATCCCCGACTATCAGGAACTGACTGTGTGGAAATGGCCATTCATTAAGACGCCGTCGCTTCGGGCTTGCCAAGGTCCATAAATCGCCTTCGAGAGAGTTCACACGCGGCTCTGTCATAGCGCGAGGACAGCGGAAGCAAGCAGCGGGTCTGAATCGCGGCCTTCGCCGACAAGAGATAGCCTCGCATTTACGATGGTCGCAGTGTCCGAAGATCACGTGATGTCATTTCGTGAATTTCTGACAAGCCAAGTCAATGGGGAGGTTGGGTTCACTTAACGACCATGTCACTACCTGAACAACTGCAGTGATTTGCCTGATAACTGTGGTGGGAACAGTTGTACAATGAGGCAAGACTAACTTAACGACTGTCTCGCTTAGCAGCGGGAATTTTGGCCTCACTTGTGGTTGTACGTCAAGGACTACTTGTACAGGCAGTCCTCGACTTACAACAGTCCATTTAGTGACTGTTCCGAACTTACCACGGCACTGAGTTATGGCCATTTTTCACACTTACGACCATTTCAGTGTCCCCATGGTCACACGGTCAAAATTCAGACGCTCAGCATCTGGCTCACATTTATGACGGTCGCAGTGTCCCCAGGGTCATACGATCCCCTTTTGCGACCTTCCGACAAGCAAAGTCAATGGGGAAAGCCCGATTCACTTAACAACCGTGTGACTAATTTAACAACCCCAGTGATTCCCAAAAGTTGTAAAATGGGACAAAACTCACTTCTCAGATTTCTCACTTAGCCACATAAATTCTGGGCTCAATTGTGGTCATAAGTCAAGGACTACCGGTAATTATTTTTTAAAAAAGGCCAGTGATTTTTAAACCTCTTTGAAGTAGCTTGTTTTTGTCACCTGGCTGGGTTCACACCAGAGACCATAAAATATTTTGAAAACCACATTTTAATGCCGAGGAAGCAGACTTCAAGGGCCCTGAACCCGCCTAAACCTTAGCTGTGGTTTTAAAGTTGTAATTATCAATTTGTCAGAAAGAGGAAACGATTAAATGCACGATCGGTGGGCATTGCTATTAATTATATTAACATGCTAATTTAATCATATCAGGCGGGCATTAATATTCATCCCGTTAATGTGTCCCTTAATTCAATATTGGTATTAATATGTCAACTTGGTGTAGTTTTAATGCATATAATTGGGGGGGAAAAAGACCTCTTCGACCTGGTTCCACCCTCTGCGTAAGTTATCGTGGCCAGCTATTTCGTGGCTTAGTATTTGAATGAATCAAGAGAAAATGTGGACTGTGTTGTAGTCCGCCAAGAGCCCGCGGAGCTAGCAGTGGAGTCGGACAGTGAGGAGGCTGGGCCAGTTTGGGGAAGGTCTGGATGAGGGCTCTGGGTCGGAGGCAGAGATGGGGCCAGGGCCATCTTGGAGTGATGTGCTGACTCCGGAGCCTCCAGAATTGGACAGCAGAGAGGCAGAGGAACAGGAGGAGCCTGTTCCTAATGTGCGCATGCGCAGAGCTGCCGGAAGGCAAGAACAGCTAAAGCAAAAAGGACGACTCAGGAGTAAGGCCAGGAGATGATTGGCCCCTCCCATAAGGCTTAAAAGAGCAGCAAAGGCTCTTGGGCTCTTTGTAGGAAAGCAACATTGCTAAATCTGTTTCCAGTCGGCATCTCTTGTTTCTGAACTTTGTGGGGCTTTGCCAAGAAAAGCCTTTGGCAGGGTGTCAAAGAAGATAAAGGTTTATGATAAGCCCGAAGGACTTTTTCTGAAGGATTTGTTTTGAAATTAATTTGGACTAAGCTGGGAATGAAGTAATTATCAGCTGTTATAATAAAATAGGTTTGTTTGAGTCTAATTTGGGTCTTGTAATGACTAAGTGAGCTTAGGTCACAACAGACTGCTCGCCAAATTGTGATTTAAAACAGACCGAATTACAGGTAGTCCTTGACTTATGGCTGCAACGTACAACCCAGATTGTTGGGGGGGCCATTTGCTGACTCTGTAAACCGCTTAGAGAGGGCTGTGAAGCACTGTGAAGCGGTATATAAGTCTAAGGGCTATTGCTATGCATTCAACCCCTCATTTACACAATCACTGGCAGGTGATAACATTTGATTCACCTTGACCAGGGTCAGCAACCTGCGGCTCCGGAGCCGCATGTGGCTCTTTCACCCCTCTGTTGCGGCTCCCTGTCACTCAAAATATGCGTCACAACCGCCAATGTGCGACACCCGCCAGCACACGATTTATTGAGCTTTTCAACCTCCAGTAGGCCAACCATGGATAAATCCAAGAAAAGAAAAGTTTCAGAAGAAAACAGAACGTTTAATTCAACTACATATGCTAGTTTTGTGGCCGATCAGGCATGGGAAGGCTTTTGTGGCTCCCGGTGTTTTCTTTTCTGTGGGAAATGGATCCAAATGGCTCTTTGAGCGTTTAAGGTTGCAGACCCCTGACCTTGACCAACCTTGAAGAGTTGGAACTGTCCATCACTTGGATGGGGGCCTATCCAGCGGTGGGTTTCGGACAGGGGTGGGTTCTACTTACTTTTACTACCGGTTTGCAATGGGATTGAGGGAACCGGTCTAAACCAGCTGAATTCCACCTCTGGGCCTATCAGAAAATCCCTACTCAGCTGGAAAGTTACAGAATATCCTCACTCCCATCTTCCCCGTCTTCTCGGTTTTTAGCGTCTTATTTAATCTTCTCAAGTTTTAATTCTTTTGTATTACTTTTTGTTAATTCTTTTTATCCTTTTGTAAACTTACATGCAGAGCACATCATGAGAAAAGCAGAGCTAGAGGAATCAAAAGTTGGAATTAAGATTGCCGGGAGAAATATCAACAAGCTCAGATACGCAGATGGTACCACTCTAATGGCAGAAAGCGAAGAGGAACTAAAGAGCCTCTTGATGCGGGTGAAGGAGGAGAGTGCAAAAGTTGGCTTGGAACTCAACATTAAGAAAACTAAGATCATGCCATCTGGCCCTCTCAATATCTGGCAGATAGATGGGGAAGAAATGGAGGTACAGTAGTGACAGATTTTATTTTCCTGGGCTCCAAGATCACTGCAGATGGGGACTGCAGCCAAGAAATGAAAAGACGCTTGCTCCTGGGGAGAAAAGCTATGACAAACCTAAACAGCATCCTAAAAAGCAGAGACATCACCCTGCCAACAAAACTGCGTATAGTCAAGGCGATGGTTTTCCCAGTTGCAATGTCTGGCTGTGAAAGTTGGACCATAAGGAAGGCTGAGGTGGCCAAAGAATGGAGGCCTTTGAACTCTGGTGCTGGAGAAGACTCCTGCGAGTCCCTTGGACTGCAAGGAGATCCAACCGGTCAGTCCTAGAGGAGATCAACCCCGACTGCTCTTTAGAAGGCCAGATCCTGAAGAGGAAACTCAAATATTTTAGCCAGCTTGTTAAGGTTATTGTTGTTGTGTTACCAACCAGCAGAGTGGATTGCACAGAGAAACGTTGCTGAGAGCAATGAATAAGAGATATGCAAACTGGTTTATCAAAAGCTTACTTTATAGTAGAGAAACAGTTTCATAGTCTTTAAACAAATTCCAAGTCTTTGCCAGTAAATCAGTCCAGTAGTTACAGAATCTTCTTACTCAACAAACAGTAGTTGGTTAGAATAACAAACTCACTCTGGTTCACAAACCACGATGGTTGCAGATCCATCAAACAATGATTACAGATAACACCTCCTCTCAATGGTAGCTTATCATATCAGCTTCATCATCTCATCCTCTTCATACACAACGGCAGCATAACATAGCAGCTTCCTCATCAACAGCAGATCATAGCATCAACTGAACACGTTACAGAAGCTTTGCTTAAATATTCTCACAACCAGTAATTATGTGATTACAGCATGACTCAGCATTAAAGCCACATAATACAGTTTCAGCTTAAAGTTACAATACACTTATATTGCCTGGACAACATAGTTAGGCTCAAACCATATCCTAACACAGCTAATGAGAAGGAAGGACTCCCTGGAGAAGAGCCTAATGCTGGGAACGATGGAGGGCCAAAGAAGAAGGGGACGGCAGAGAACGAGGTGGCTGGATGGAGTCACTGAAGCAGTCGGCGTGACCTTCAATGGACTCCAGAGGATGGTAGAGGACAGGAAGGCCTGGAGGAACGTGGTCCATGGAGTTGCGATGGGCCGGACACGACTTCGCAACTAACAACAACAACAAAGCTGCCCAGTCTTCCTGCAAGAGCGAGAGGGTAACGTATATGTCCTTGACTTACATTTAGTGACCATCCCAAGTTAACAAGGGCACTGCAAAAAGCGTCTTAGGACCGTTTCCCCCACTTACGACCGTTGTAGCATCCCCAGGGTCACACAATCAAAATTTTGGATGCTTGGCTCACATTTATGACGGTCGTAGTATCCTCAGGTCAGCCAGCGTCCCCTTTTACGACCTTCTGAAAAGCGGTCAGTGGGGAAGCCAGTTTCACTTTTTTTGGGGGGGAAAAGTTTTTCAGTTTTATTTCTTATACACATAATATAAAATGTAAATTTTCTTAGACATAATTAATCCTACATATACATGTTTTCCTTAAAGAAAGCATTAAAATAAGACATTTTAATTATAATTACATTGGGAGTTGCTCTTCTACCTTTTCTTCCCTCATTTCACAACAACCCTTCTTCTTCTTCTCCTCTTTTCTCTTCCCTCCTCTCCTACCTCATCCTACTTCCCCTTCCTTTCCCCCACTCCTCTCTTCTTTTCCCCCTACTCACCTTCTCTCCTACTCCTATCCCCTGCCCTTCCTTCCTCTCCTTTTCCCTTTCTTCCTTAACTCTCACTCCCTCTCCTACTTCCCCTTCTTTCCCCCACTCCTCTCTTCTTTTCCCCCTTCTCCCTTTCTCTCCTACTCCTATCCCCTGCCCTTCTTTCCTCTCCTTTTCCCTTTCTTCCTTAACTCTCACTCCCTCTCCTACTTCCCCTTCTTTCCCCCACTCCTCTCTTCTTTTCCCCTTTCTCCCCTTCTCTCCTACTCCTATCCCCTACCCTTCCTTCCTCTCCTTTTCCCTTTCTTCCTTTTCTCTCCCTCCCTCTCCTACTTCCCCTTCTTTTCCCCAATCCTCACTTCTTTTCCCCTTCTCCCCTTCTCTCCTACTCCTATCCCCTGCCCTTCCTTCCTCTCCTTTTCCCTTTCTTCCTTTCCTCTCACTCCCTCTCTTACTTCCCCTTCTTTCCCCCACTCCTCTCTTCTTTTCCCCCTTCTCCCCTTCTCTCCTACTCCTATCCCCTACCCTTCCTTCCTCTCCTTTTCCCTTTCTTCCATACTGTACAATTATAAGTGTACAATTATGATGATAATACTGATGGAATAAATCTGAAAAGAAATCGAAAGAAAGTATATACTATTAGAATACAGGAGTTGTCCGGATACCAAAGAAGGAGAATATCCCACAGCAAAGAAGATAGAAAGGAGAGAGGAATAGAGGGGAGGAAGAGGAGAGGGAGGGAAATGAATGGGGGAAGCCAGATTCACTTAACAACCATGTTACTAACTTAACACAGGTCATCCTCAACTTACAACCCCTCGCTTAGTGACCGTTCAACGTTACAATGGCACTGAAAAAAGTGACTGATGACCGTTTTTCAGAGTTATGACATTTCCAGCATCCCCGTGCTCCTGTGAGCCAAATTTAGACGCTTGGCAACTGGTTCGTATTAATGACGGTCACAGTGTCCCAAGGTCACGTGATTTCCCTTTTGCGACCTTCGGACAAGCAAAGTCAAGGGGTTCACTTAACAACCGGGTTACTCACTGATCAACAGCAGCGATTCGCTTATCACAACGGAGGCAAAGAAAGCTCGTAAAACGGGACAAAATTCACTTCACGGATGTCTCGCTTAGCAACAGAAATGTCGGTCTCGCTGGCGGTCGTAAGTCGAGGACTACCTGAGCAGCTTGGCTGATTCCTTTTTTTGGGGGGGGGAGGGAGAGGTGCGTTTTTTTTAGCCCTGCCGTGAACTGAAATGCAACTCCTGCTCCTTTGCTTTACACCTGCACAGTAACTGAGACTCTTCATTAAGACGCTAGAGAAGGGGGGGGGGAAAATGGAGCTATTTTTAAAGCCACGGAATCAGTGCATTTAGAAGTGAATTTTAATTAAGTCTGCACCGCAGGTCGCATTACAATAATACAGTACTTCAGCCCCCTCCCTTCCCCCTTCTGAAAGGACTGCCTCTGAGAGCAACGGAACAGAGCTAACAGGGAAAATTTTCTATGACATACAATATATAGACAGTGATTAATGTTTGTGCTTGTGTGTGTGTGCAGGTATCTATCTATCTATCTATCTATCTATCTATCTATCTATCTTATTTATCATCTATTTATATTAAATTTATCTCTATCTCTCTATTATCTATTTTCCATCCATCCATCCATCCATCCATCCATCCATCCATCCCTATCTTATTTATCATTTATATCGAATCTCTCGCTCTATCATCCATCCATCTATCTATCTATCTATCTATCTATCTATCTATCTATCTATCTATCTATCTATCTATCTATCTATCATCTATATCAAATTTCTCTCTCTATTATCTACCTTCCATCCATCCATCCATCCATCCATCCATCCATCCATCCATCCATCCATCCATCTCTATCTTACTTATCATTTATATCAAATCTCTCGCTCTATCTATCTATCTATCTATCTATCTATCTATCTATCTATCTATCTATCTATCTATCTTATTTATCATCTATTTATATCAAATTTCTCTCTATCTCTATTTATTATCTACTTTCCATCCATCCATCCATCCATCCATCCATCCATCCATCCATCCATCCATCCATCCATCCCTATCTTATTTATCGTTTATATCAAACCCCTCCTCTATCATCTATATCTATCTATCTATCTATCTATCTATCTATCTATCTATCTATCTATCTATCTATCTATCTTATCTATTATCTATTTATATATAATCTATCTAGCTATTGTATATTCTAGCTATCTTATCTATGTATCCTGTCTGTCTGTCTGTCTGTCTGTCTGTCTGTCTGTCTGTCTGTCTATCATTCTCATCTCTCTCTCTCTCTCTCTCTATCTTATCATCTATTTGGAATAGAATAGAATAGAATAGAATAGAATAGAATAGAATAGAATAGAAGAGAAGAGAAGAGAAGAGAAGAGAAGAGAAGAGAAGAGAAGAGAAGAGAAGAGAAGAGAATTGAATTCTTTATTGGCCAAGTGTGATTGGACACACAAGGAATTTGTCTTTGGTGCATACGCTCTCAGAGTACATAAAAGGAAAAAAAAAGAGAGGAAAAAAATGCATTCATCAAGAATCATAAGATATAACACTTAGTGATAGTCATAGGTTATTAATAAGCAATCAAATCATACTAGGAAACAAACAGAACAATATAAATCATAAAAATACAAGCCACATGGTTATAGTCATAAGTGGGAGGAGATGGGTGATGGGAACGATGAGAAGATTAATAATAGTGCAGATTTAGTAAATGGTTTGGCAGTGTTGACGGAATTATTTGTTTAGGAGAGTGATGGCATTGGGGGAAAAACTCTCCTTGTGTCTAGTTGTTCTGGTGTGCAGTGCTCCATAGCCTCGTTTTGAGGGTAGGAGTTGAAACAGTTTATGTCCAGGATGTGAGGGGTCTGTAGATATTTTCCCAGCCCTCTTTTTGACTCGTGCAGTATACAGGTCCTCCATGGAAGGCAGGTTGGTAGCCATTGTTTTTTCTGCAGTTCTAATGATCCTCTGAAGTCCGTGTCCGTCTTGTTGGGTTGCAGAACCAAACCAGACAGTTATGGAGGTGCAGATGACAGACTCCATAATTCCTCTGTAGAACCGGATCAGCAGCTCCTTGGGCAGTTTGAGCTTCCTGAGTTGGCGCAGAAAGAACATTCTTTGTTGTGCTTTTTTGATGACGTTTTTGATGTTAGGTGTCCATTTTAAGTCTTGCAATATGGTAGAACCTAGAAACTTGAAGGTCTCTACTGTTGATACTGTGTTGTCTAGTATTGTAAGAGGCGGAAGTATGGAAGGGCTTCTCCTAAAGTCCACCATCATTTCTACGGTTTTGAGTGTGTTCAGTCCCAGATTGCTCCGGTCGCACCACGAGGCTAGTTGTTCAACCTCCCGTCTGTATGCGGATTCATCATTGTCTCGAATTCTCTCTCTCTCTCATCTATCTAGCTATCTTCTAGTTATCTTATCTATGCATCATCTCTCTCTAACCCCTCCATCCATTGATATATATATATATATATTTCAGCATGCCCATAGCCATCTGATTTACATTAGGATGCTTGACAACTGGTTCATATTTATGACGGTTGCAGTGTCCCGGGGTTACATGATCCCCTTTTGCGACCTTCTGACAAGCAAAGTCAATGGGGAAACCAGGTTTACTTAACAACCATGCTACTAACTTAACAACTGCAGTAATTCACTGAGGATATATGGTAAGAAGAGACACAAAACGGGGCAAAACTCCCTTAACAAATTCCTCACTGAATAACATAAATTCTGGGCTCAATTGTGACCATAAGTTGAAGATTGCCTGTGTTTCCTCAGGGATCTAACTTAATAGAATAACAGAGTTGGAAGGGACCTTAGAGGTCTTCTAGTCCAACCCCCTGCTTAGGCAGGAAACCCTACACCACTTCAGACAAATGGTTATCCTAATCTCTTCTTAAAAACTTCCAGTGTTGGAGCATTCACAACTTCTGGAGGCAAGTTGTTCCACTGGTTAATTGTTCTCACTATCAGGAAATTTCTCCTTAGTTCTAAGTTGCTTTTCTCCTTGATGAGTTTCCACCCATTGCTTCTTGTCTTGCCCTCAGGTGCTTTGGAGAAGAACTTGACTTCCTCTTCCTTGTGGCAGCCCCTGAGATATCGGAAGACTGCTATCATGTCTCCCCTAGTCCTTTTTTTCATTAAACTAGACATACCCAATTCTAGTAATTGGTAGCCTTTTCTATTTTATTTTATTTTTCGGGGGGTCCAGTTTGGTTCTAGCAGTGCTTATTTGGAGCGTGCTTAGATTTAATCCCCATCGTTGACCTATTTTTCTCCAAATTCTTACTTTTTAACCTTTCCCCGCATGGCTGTACATCCCAGTAGGATATTTTTCCAGAACTAAATCTACCTTTGTGTTATTTCTACTTTGAGGCTATGTTGGCAAACATCTTTCCTTGCCATTTTAGGAAATAGCAGCAGGCATCAAGGCATGCCACACAAAGAGGTGACTGGAGGAACGCAGCTTTTCGGGAACACGGCACACAAAGAATTAACAGGATCAGCCGTCCCTGGGAGATCGGCTTCCTGTTACATCACGCAAGGAAAGTCTGCAACGGCAGATATTGTATAGATCTACAAGATCAGACGGAAAACCAAGGAAGCCACAAAGCCACTCACAAAATGCGTTCATATGTTCAAATGTTTGGAAACATAGAATTAGAAGGCTGGACAGTCTTCTCACCCAACCCGCTGACTGTTCGGACCTAAGGTAAAGGTAAAGGTTCCCCTCGCACATATGTGCTAGTCGTTCCTGACTCTAGGGGGCGGTACTCATCTCCGTTTAAAAGCCAAAGAGCCAGCGCTGTCTGAAGACGTCTCCGTGGTCATGTGGCCAGCCCAGCATGAATAAACACCAAAGGTGCACATAACGCTGTTACCTTCCCACCAAAGATGGCCCCTATTTTTCTACTCGCATTTTTTACCTGCTTTCGAACTGCTAGGTTGGCAGAAGCTGGGACAAGTCACGGGAGCTCACCCCATTACGTGGCACTAGGGATTCGAACCGCTAGACTGCCGATCTTTTTTTTTTTTTTAAATTTGATTTATATGCCGCCCTTCTCCGGAGACTCAGGGCGGTTTACAATGCGCTAAGCAATAGCCTTCATACTTTTGTATATTTATACAAAGTCAGCTTATTGCCCCCACAATCTGGGTCCTCAATTTACCTACCTTAGAAAGGATGGAAAGGCTGAGTCAACCTTGAGCCTGGCGGGATTCGATCTTACTTTAATTGCAGACAGCTGGTGTTAAATTACAGTGCTCTGTCTGTTGAGCTATCCAGGCTGGTGATCTGTCCCCGTCCACACACACAAACACAGCCAGCCGAGGGTTAAGGAAACACTTTGGCACACACCCAGGTCTTATCTCTAACTTGGCAGTGATTTACACACCGTCTGCCAAGTGCATTTATTTCCACAAAACAGAAAGATAAGATACTTAGCGTACAAAAAGTCCAATCAGAATAATATTTCTCTCAGCAGTTCCGGACGAGGCTTTAGTGACTATCCAAGGTTAGTTTTGTTCGTCACAGGGATCGCTGGCCACCACCCTCTATTATATAGCCTCTGGGGTGTGGTCCAGTGACTCAGTTCTAATCCCTAGCACGCCTCCTGAGCTGCTGCAATCGTTTATCACACCTTCGGAGGCGTGCGTCCAGGAATGATGTTTCTCCTCCGCTCTCATCCGAGCCACCTGTCTCCCTGCTAATCTCCTCTCCCTCGGCCGGCACCTGAGACAGTGCCAGAGCGAGGGGCCTGGAGAGGGAGGCCTGGCTGACTCCTCTTCCTCATGCTCGGAGCTTTCTTCCTCCGATGGGACAGGCTCAGAGGGCGGGGCCACAACAGCTGGATAGATCGACAAGCTCAGCGTCTTAGCCACTGAGCCACTGCGTCCCTTTGTTTTGACCTAGGCTCCCTTAAAAAGCAGGAAGCAGAGTCTTGGTCCCCGCAAAACCTCTTTTATTTACACGACGGTGAATTCCTTTCATTCACAGTCAGCAAGGCTTATCCAAACAGTTTTTCAAAGGAAAATTTATCACACACATTATCTCGCTTGGCAAGCTGCCACGTAATTTGTTTCCAAATGCAGAGTAAGGCAAAACTTGGCATAGAGTCTCTTAAAGTCACGAACAGAACTTTCCATTCTTGAAACGACCGACCAAACGAATTGTTTCCTGCAAAAAATCCCTCCCCGTTTACCCCTCTTTTGTTTCCTATGAGAGGGGCTGATCATCTTCAAGATGTGGCTTTACTCCCAAGTTGACTTGCTTTCTGAGTTGTTCTGGCAACTCTGTGGATGCGCACACTAGGAATGGGCTCCAGCTGTTCCTCTGCCTCACTGCTTATCTCCCTCTCTGCCTAGGATGCAGAGCCCTCATCCAAGTTTTCCCCAGCCCCCAGGACTGGCCCATGTTCCTCCCCAACCTCCTCACTGTCCGACTCTGCTGCCAGCTCTGCTGGCCACTGGCGAGCCACAACACTGTCCAATGCTGCAGTTCTTATACCCTCATGGACTAATGGTTGTCTGGTCTATTTTTGAAAACTTTTGAGTTTTTCACCTTTTAAAAAACAAAACAAAACACCTAGACACAAATTGAGCAATGTGATATATGCAGTACAATGCAGTGAGCCATTTGCAGATGGGGAAACAAAACAACCACTTTGCAAAACGCATGGCACAACATAGGAGAACAACAAACCCATCAGGTCAAGATTCAGCAGTCCATCTAAAGCATTTAAAAGACAAAGGCCGCTCTTTTGAAGACAACGAAGTCCACATTTTGGACAGAGAGGAATTCTGGTTTGAAAGAGGGGTCAAAGAAGCCATCTATGTCCAAATCGAACAGCCCTCCCTCAACAGAGGGGAAGGGAATACGACACCATCTATCTCAAGTCAACAAAAGAGTCTTTTCAGCAGTTCCAAGAAAGCTCCACACCCATTTGCACCACTCAGGTGACCCTGAGGACTGTTCTGTCCCCGTCCCACACGCACACACACCAACAGACGTCCAAGAGTTAAAGACCAAACCAGCCGGCAAAATCCTTTTCCTTATGATAACGGAACTTGGCAACAACCTAGTGGCTGCCTGCCAAGAGTTTATTACTTACGAAGAGGAGAGATAACTTCTCCCCGCTTCTGGTACATCAAAGGAGAAAGCTCAATAATTACAGAGTCAATCAAGTCCAAAGATAATCCAGCAAAGTTTATAGCAAAAGTCCGGCAATGCAGAATGGCGTGGAAGCTTTCAGCTTTGTTCGTCACAAGGTTTGACTGGCCACCACGCTCCCTTTTATATCCTGTGGGGTGTGGTCCAGTGACTCAGCCTAATCTCGGGCACGCCTTTTCTTCTGTTGCGCGCGCTTATCTCTGCGATGCTGGCATGGATCCAGCCAAGACTCATTACCCTCATCACTGTCCACCTGTGGCTGCATGGACGTGCTTGGCCCCGGCCCTATCTCTTGCCCTTCGGACACCAAAGGCATTGCCAGAGAGGAGGGTCCTGGAGAGGGAGGCCTTGCCAACTCCTCTCCTTCACTCTCGGAGTCCTCTCCTGCCGATGACACAGGCTCAGGTAACGGAGCCACAACAAGGACACAGATGAAACTCCAAGAGGCCTCAAGAGCTCTCTAAAAGGATGCAAATGACCAGCTGTCTGCGAGGAGTATAAACCCTTCCCTTCCCCACCATTCAGTCAGAGCTGGGATGTTTGCAATCGTTTCCGTTCAGCCTGGTTTGCAAATTGCATAAAGCTTCCTGCTTTGTTCTTTTCATCTCAGTCATTAAAAAGGTATTTGGGGTGGGTGGGTTGGGCTTTTTTTTAATTTTTCCTCTGGATTTTGGCTCCTGTTTTTGCCCTCCCATGTTTGCCAAGTGCTTCCCTTCCACTGGGTTGATGCTCCCATCGAAAGCTAATTGGCAATTAAAGATGGCAGAGGCATGTATAAAATCAAGATATTTCATGTAGGTAAACCAGACATGGTTTGCTCGAAGAGCCGGGTTTAAAGGGGGGGGGGAGGAAAAACCCCGTAAACAATGCTGTCCTGTTTTTTTAAAAAAATCAATAGGTAGTGGATTAACACGTCTAGCTTTAAAGTACATTGAAGAGTGTAAAAAGCTTTTGGATCATTAAATTTCACTCATTACAGTGCAGAAGGAATGGGGAACTTGGTTGCTTGAACCGTCAGTCCTTGACGTATGACCGTTTTGGAGCTGAGAATAATGATCAAGTCAGTAAGTGGGTCAGCACGCAACCACGCCTGATTTTTACCACTTTTGTGGCAGTCGTTAAGTGAAACACCTTGGTTGTTAAGCAGCAGCTGTGATCATTAAGCAGATGCATTGCACGCTTACAACTGTAAGCAGATCCACTTACAGTCGTAAGTGTGAAAAGCGGTCATAAGTCACTTTTTTCAGGGCTGTTGTAACTTCGAACAGTCACTAAATGAACTGTTGTAAGTCAAGGACTTCCTGTTGTAAATCAAACACTTCCTGTTGTAAATCAAACACTTCCTGTTGTAAATCAAGCACTTCCTGTTGTAAGTCAAGGACTTCCTGTTCTTGACTTGCAACTGTTCCTTTATTGACTGTTCGAACTTACAATGGCCCTGAAAAAAGTGACTTATGACCGTTTTTCACACTTACGACCGTTGCAGCATCCCGTGGTCATGTGATCAAAATTCGGACGCTTGGGGACTGACTCACATTTATGACCATTGTAGTATCCTGGGATCAGATGATCCCCTTTTGCGACCTTCCAACAAGCAAAGTCAACGAGGAAGCCAGATTCACTTAACAACCATGCTACTAATTTAACAACTGTGGCAAGAAAGGTCGTAAAAAGGAGCAAAATTCACTTAACAGATATCTCGCTTAGCAACAAAAATTTGGGGCTCAATTGCGGTCATAAATCGAGGACTACCTATACACGCTGGTTTCGGGCGAAAACATCATAAATTATGGTCACAGGACTGCGGGATGTCTTGCTTAACAACCGCAGGATTTAGTGACTGAAATTCCAGTCGCCATTAAGGACCCTAAACAGAAATTATAAACGTCAAACCTGCATCTTTAGAAAACAAAATCGAAAAAAATTAAAATATACCTTGCATTCTCCCAACAAGCCAGGCTAAGGGAGATCTTTCAGAACCATATTTTTTTTTCCTGATATAAAACGTTCCTTTTTTGTGTGTTTTTCAGCCGTGAATTGCCAGAGATGGCCAGACGTAAACAGCCAGCTGCCTTTCGGCTCACCTAACAACTGTCTGCGAAGTGAAAATTGGAAAATTCACGTATTGAAATGTCTGTCGGCTGTTATTCAGGGCGTACTTTGTCCTTCCTACGGCTCCTCTTTGTTTTTGTTTCCTTTTGTGCAGTGCTGTTTGTATTTATATTTCCTGTAACTGGTTGACTGAGAGCAATTACGAAGCAAAAATTAATCTCATTTTGTGGTGTGCAAAAGAGGATTGGTGCCTTCAGGCAGGTACAAGGTCAAATTTCTAATGAACATGGATCTTTAAAGACGAAAATGTCTTCGGCACGATAGCCCCTCCTGTTTTCATAGCTGTATGCCCCTTTCTCTTCCTCTCTCTGTTTCCTTCCTTCCTTCCTTCCTTCCTTCCTTCCTTCCTTCCTTCCTTCCTTCCCCCTTCTTTCTTTCTGCTTCTTCTCTTCCTTTCCATCAATCTTCCTTTCCTTTCCTTTCCTTCTTTCCTTTCCTATCCTTTCCTTTCCAACTTTCCTTTCCTTTCCTTTCCTTCTTTCCTTTACTATCCTTTCCTTTTCAACTTTCCTTTCCTTTCCTTTCCTTTCCTTTCCTTCTTTCTTTACTATCCTTTCCTTTTCAACTTTCCTTTCCTTTCCTTTCCTTTCCTTTCCTTTCTTTCTGGCTTCCCTTCCATATCAGCCTCCCTCCCTCCCCTTCTTCTCTTCCCCTTCCCTTCCCCACAATCTTCCTTTCCTTTCCCCTCCATATCAACCCTCCTCCCTCCCTCCCTTCTTTTTTTCCTCCCTCCCTCCCCCTCTCCTCTCTCTCTCTCCTGTCCTCCCCCTCTTTCTTCCTTTCCTTTCCTCCCTTTCTTTCTGGCTTCCCTTCCATATCAGCCTCCCTCCCTCCCCTTCTTCCCTTCCCTTCAATCTTCCTTTCCCTTCCTTTCCCCTCCATATCAACCTTCTTCCCTCCCTCCCTCCCTTCTTTCTTTCCTCCCTCCCTCCCCCTCTCCTCTCTCTCTCTTCTCCTCCCTCTCCTTCTTCCTTTCCTTTCCTTTCCTCCCTTTCTTTCTGGCTTCCCTTCCATATCAGCCTCCCTCCCTCCCCTTCTTTCCTTCCCCTTCCCTTCCCCACAATCTTCCTTTCCTTTCCCCTCCATATCAACCCTCCTCCCTCCCTCCCTTCTTTTTTTCCTCCCTCCCTCCCCCTCTCCTCTCTCTCTCTCCTGTCCTCCCCCTCTTTCTTCCTTTCCTTTCCTCCCTTTCTTTCTGGCTTCCCTTCCATATCAGCCTCCCTCCCTCCCCTTCTTCCCTTCCCTTCAATCTTCCTTTCCCTTCCTTTCCCCTCCATATCAACCTTCTTCCCTCCCTCCCTCCCTCCCTTCTTTCTTTCCTCCCTCCCTCCCCCTCTCCTCTCTCTCTCTTCTCCTCCCTCTCCTTCTTCCTTTCCTTTCCTTTCCTCCCTTTCTTTCTGGCTTCCCTTCCATATCAGCCTCCCTCCCTCCCCTTCTTTCCTTCCCCTTCCCTTCCCCACAATCTTCCTTTCCTTTCCCCTCCATATCAACCCTCCTCCCTCCCTCCCTTCTTTTTTTCCTCCCTCCCTCCCCCTCTCCTCTCTCTCTCTCCTGTCCTCCCCCTCTTTCTTCCTTTCCTTTCCTCCCTTTCTTTCTGGCTTCCCTTCCATATCAGCCTCCCTCCCTCCCCTTCTTCCCTTCCCTTCAATCTTCCTTTCCCTTCCTTTCCCCTCCATATCAACCTTCTTCCCTCCCTCCCTCCCTTCTTTCTTTCCTCCCTCCCTCCCCCTCTCCTCTCTCTCTCTTCTCCTCCCTCTCCTTCTTCCTTTCCTTTCCTTTCCTCCCTTTCTTTCTGGCTTCCCTTCCATATCAGCCTCCCTCCCTCCCCTTCTTTCCTTCCCCTTCCCTTCCCCACAATCTTCCTTTCCTTTCCCCTCCATATCAACCCTCCTCCCTCCCTCCCTTCTTTTTTTCCTCCCTCCCTCCCCCTCTCCTCTCTCTCTCTCCTGTCCTCCCCCTCTTTCTTCCTTTCCTTTCCTCCCTTTCTTTCTGGCTTCCCTTCCATATCAGCCTCCCTCCTCCCCTTCTTCCCTTCCCTTCAATCTTCCTTTCCCTTCCTTTCCCCTCCATATCAACCTTCTTCCCTCCCTCCCTCCCTTCTTTCTTTCCTCCCTCCCTCCCCCTCTCCTCTCTCTCTCTTCTCCTCCCTCTCCTTCTTCCTTTCCTTTCCTTTCCTCCCTTTCTTTCTGGCTTCCCTTCCATATCAGCCTCCCTCCCTCCCCTTCTTTCCTTCCCCTTCCCTTCCCCACAATCTTCCTTTCCTTTCCCCTCCATATCAACCCTCCTCCCTCCCTCCCTTCTTTTTTTCCTCCCTCCCTCCCCCTCTCCTCTCTCTCTCTCCTGTCCTCCCCCTCTTTCTTCCTTTCCTTTCCTCCCTTTCTTTCTGGCTTCCCTTCCATATCAGCCTCCCTCCCTCCCCTTCTTCCTTCCCTTCAATCTTCCTTTCCCTTCCTTTCCCCTCCATATCAACCTTCTTCCCTCCCTCCCTTCTTTCTTTCCTCCCTCCCTCCCCCTCTCCTCTCTCTCTCTTCTCCTCCCTCTCCTTCTTCCTTTCCTTTCCTTTCCTCCCTTTCTTTCTGGCTTCCCTTCCATATCAGCCTCCCTCCCTCCCCTTCTTTCCTTCCCCTTCCCTTCCCCACAATCTTCCTTCCCTTTCCCCTCCGTATCAACCTTCCTTCCTCCCTCCCTCTTTCCTCCTTCCCTTTCTCCCACCCACCCACCTTCCCTTCCCTTCCTATTTCTCCTCCCTCCCTCCCTTCTTTTCTCCCTCCCTCCTCCTCTCCTCTCTCTCTCCTCTCCTCCCCCTCCTTCTTCCTTTCCTTTCCTTTCCTCCCTTTCTTTCTGGCTTCCCTTCCATATCAGCCTCCCTCCCTTCCCCTTCCCTTCCCTACAATCTTCCTTTCCCTTCCTTTCCCCTCTATATCAACCTCCCTCCCTCCCCTTCCCTTCCCTTCCTATTTCTCCTTCCTCCTTCCCTTTCTTCTTTCTTTCCTCCCTCCCCCTCTCTTCTCTCTCTCCTCCCCTCCCCTTCTTTCTCCAGCAGCTGCTATTCTTCCAAGCCCACTGAGAATTTATCCTCTGCCTATAGTTGTTTCACATACACTTGGCGGTGATATAAACCCCCCCCCTCATTTCCCCAATTCCCCCCCCCCCATGGGTTAGCATCCCATCCAGGCTGAGCCAGTTCCGAGAGCCCCCCTCTTCAGCACTTTTTCGAACTAACCGATTATATTAAAATTTGAGAGTGGCTGGTCTCCGCTCTGCAGATGGGAGCGTGTGCAATAAATCACTAAACACGGGGTGTGCACTAAATCATGAAATCAAGGAAAAACAGTAATATTTGGGCTTAATGGAGATCCATTTCCTGCTTTATGCATCTACTTATATATCAGCTTTCTATGGCCACCTCTCTCGTGAAAGCCGGCATACAGCGAAGTAAGAAAACGGTAAACACATAAAAACAGTCATTTTTCTAAAAAAAAAAACCCACAAGGCATCAGAGTACACAATTAATCCTCGACGTACAACCGTAACTGAGCCCAAAATTTGTGCGCAAGGCAGTTGTGGAGCTTTGTCCCATTTTATGACCTTTTTTTTTGCCATGGCCGTTAAGCGAATCTAGCTTCTCCATCGATGGAGAAGCTGGCTGTAAAATCACAAGTTGGAGTCACATCATGTTTTGCTTAACGACGAAATGGAAAGGGATGTACGTCCGTCATGGTCCCGTGATTTTCCTCCTAGTGACCGTGGCACTTAGTGATAAGAGTTTCTTATCCCAGTTCTGATCATTAAGTGAGGACTACCTCTATTGGCTACATGAACTAGGAGTCCTCAACTTACAGCAGTTCATTTAGTGACTGTTCCAAGTTACAACGGCACTGGCTTACGACCATTTCCCACACTTACGACCATTGCAGCATCCCCATGGTGAGGCGATCAAAATTTGGACGCTTGGCCACTGACTCATACTTACGACAGTTGCCGTATTCCGGGATCCCCTTTTGCGACCTTCTAACGAGCAAAGTCAAGGAGGGAAGCCCGATTCACTTGACAACAGGGTTAACAACTGGGGTGATTCACTTAACAACGGGGCCTAGAAAGGTCATAAAATGGAGCCAAACTCACTTAACAACGGTCTCCCTTAGCAATGGGAATTTGGGGCTCAATTGTGGTCATAGGTGGCCTAACTTTCCCTTTATATTGCTTTTTGATTTTATTTTAAACTGGGATGTCTTGAATTATCTAGGACCAGAATGTTTAGTATATTTTAATTGGTTTTTTTATTATTAACGTTTGTATTACATGTATTTTTATCGTTCGCTGTTCACCACCCTGAGTCCCTTAGGAATAGGGCGGTATATAAATTTAATAAATAAATAAATAAATAAATAAATAATAGGTCAAGGACTATCTGTGTGTGTTCTTTGGCTCTAAATGAGGTCATCCAGGGTGAGAAAGTGGGGAGAAAATCAGATTTTTTATGGCTCAATGTTAGGAAAAAAACACCCACTATTTAAGCGGCGATGACACATTCTTTACCAAATGCATTTAAGTTCAGCATGAGACAGAAACTCTATCCGCCTCTGTCAGATGAAATATATGAAGAACGGTTGCAGGATTTGGGTTTGGCTCGTCGAGAGAAAAGAAAGATTAGGAGTGACTTGATAGCTGTATTTGAGTATTTGAGGGGCTGCCACAAAGAGGAGGGGGGGGGTCAACTTATTTTCCAAAGCACCAGAAGGCAAGACAAGAAACCATGTGCCAGCCGTGTGCGGCAGCAGCCAAAAAAGCTAATAAAAATCCTGGGTGGTATAAACAGAGGCAGAGAATCAAGATCACGTGAAGTATTAGTACAGTTTTATAAATCCTTAGTAAGGCCACACTTGGAATATTGCATTCACTTTTGGTCCCCACATTACAAAAAAGCTAACCTTTTTGCCATCGCGTGCCAAAAGTGGGGAGAGCACGGGGGAGGGGGGGGTCGTGCGCGCGCACGGCCACACCCATAATTCTATGCACCCCGCCCCCACACATGTGTGCACGACCCCCCTATACTTCCCCCACTTTTGACACAGTAGGCCCAGTAGGCCCATTTTTCGCCCTACCCAGGCTCCAGAGCCTTCCTAGGAGCCTGGGGAGGGTGAAAACTGCCTCCCCCTCCCCGGAGGCCCTCTGGAAGCTGGAAATGGCCTGTTTGCCGACTTCCAAGGGCCCAGAAAGCCCAAAAATCAGCTGAGGTCGTGTGCCCACCGATATGGCTCCATGTGCCACCTGTGACATGTGTGCCATATGTTCGCCATCACGGAACTAGGGAGTAACATGATAGCAAACCTCTAATATTTGAGGGGCTGCCCCAAAGAAGAGGGGGTCAATCCAGGGATGAAATGCTCCCGGTTCGGACCGGATCGGGCAATCCGGTAGTGATTGTGGCCGGCGGTTTGGAGAACTGGTAGCGATAGCGGCCTGAGGCTCCGCCCAGGTATGTTTTCTACCCTCTGAGCATGTGCAGAAGGTTTTGCGCATGCACAGAGGATCTGCGCCCGCAAGTGATGTGCGCACGCACTTCTGAACCGGTAAGGAAGGTAAATAGATTTCACCCCTGGGTCAATCTATTCTCCAAAGCCCCTGAAGGCAGAACAAGAAGCAACGGATGGAAAGTAATCAAGGAGAAAAGCAACCTAGAACTAAGGAGAAACTTCCTAACAGTGAGGCCAATTAACCAGTGGAACAGCTTGCCACAAGAAATTGTGGGCGCTTCTTCACTGGAGGTTTTGAAGAAGAGACTGGGCAGCCACTTGTCTGACATGGTACAAATAGTCCTCGACTTACAACATTTGGTTTAGTTGACCGGTCAAAGTTACAGTGGCATTGAAAAATGTGTGACTTATGACCGTTTCTCACAGTTACGACTTTTGCAGCATCCCTATGATCAGGTGACCCCAATTCTGACGCTTTGGCAACTGGTTCCTATTTATGACGGTCACTTAAGATCTGCCGCGAGTCGCTTAACAACTGTGGCAAAAAAAAAAAAAGATCGTAAAATGGGGCCAAGCTCACTTAACAAATGCTTTGCTTAACAACAGAAATTGTGGGCTCAGCTACGGTCGTAAATCGGGGACTACCTGCAAAGGGTCTCCTGCTTGAGCAGGGGGTTGGACTAGAAGACCTCTAGGGTCCCTTCCAGAGCTCTATTCTGAATTGCAATTGAACTCTATCTTACGACGCAGATTCTCTTTTATGCCAGTTGGACGACCTGAAAAAATCTCTTTCGAGTATATAATTTAAGTAGGTAATTCCAGGTCAGGCAGACCGAGATCTTTCCTGCCACAGTCAATTTAATTCCCCCTTCAAAAATTCCGCGCTCTCCATTTTTAGTTAAGCGAACTGGGCTTTTTGAAGCTGATTTGTTCTGATTTTAGTGGCTGTTTTCATAGGGATTCTAAATGTGTTATTTTGCTGGACAGGGACACCCAGATTCTTGCAGTGGCTTCAGAAAAAATAACTATTGAGAGACAAACTGGATCACTTCCATTTAAATCAGGGGTCTCCAACCTTGGCAACTTTAAGCCTGGTGGACTTCAACTCCCAGAATTCCCCAGCCAGCTTTGCTTTGCTGGCTGGGGAATTCTGGGAGTTTTTTTGTTTTTTTTTTAATTTGATTTATATGCCGCCCTTCTCCGGAGACTCAGGGCGGCTTACAATGCGTTATGCAATAGCCTTCATCCTTTTGTATATTTATACAAAGTCATCTTATTGCCCCCACAAACTGGGTCCTCAATTTACCTACCTTAGAAAGGATGGAAGGCTGAGTCAACCTTGAGCCTGGCGAGATTCGAACCTGCAGTAATTGCAGGCAGCTGGTCTTAATAACAGGGTGCTTTAGACCACTGTACTACCAAGGCTCTTTTTGAGTGGAGTTGAAGTCCACCAGGCTTAAAGTTGCCAAAGTTGGAGACTCCTGATTTAAAGGACTCATTTATCCTTTAGAACCCAACAAATGCTCTGCTTTAAACATTGGCAAAAAAATAAATAAAATCAGAACATAAAATACAAGCTGGACGGATACGACCTAACAGATGACCCTCACTCGGTCAAAGACCTTGGAGTACTCATCTCTAATGATCTAAGTGCCCGAGCTCACTGTAACAACATTGCTAAAAAAGCATTAAGAGTGGTTAACCTAATCTTGCGTAGCTTCTTCTCCGGTAATATTGAACTGCAAACTAGGGCATACAAAACCTTTGCCAGACCAATTCTTGAATACGGCTCATCTGTTTGGAACCCGCCCTGCATATCGGACATTAATACAATCGAACGAGTCCAGAGATATTTCAAGAGAAGAGTCCTCCACTCCTCTACTCGCAACAAAATACCTTATGTCACCACACTCGAAATTTTGGGTTTAGACAACTTAGAACTTCGCCGTCTTCGATCTGACCTAAGCATAGTACATAAAATCATCTGCTACCATGTCCTACTACTTCAGCTTCAACCAAAACAATACAAGAGCACACAATAGATACAAACTCATGATAAACCGATCCAAACTAGACTGCAGAAAATACGACTTCAGCAACAGAGTGGTCAACGCCTGGAATGCACTACCTGATGCTGTGGTTTCTTCCCCAAACCCCAAAAACTTTAACCTAAGACTGTCTCCTGTATACCTCACCCCATTCCTAAGAGGTCTTTAAGGGCCGTGCATAAGCGCACCAGCGTGCCTACCATCCCTGTCCTAATGTTTTCTTTTATTCGTATTCTTTTCATGTATTTATAATTATGTTTATACTTGTATCTGTCATAAAATACATGCTTGACGAAATAAATAAATAAAATAAATAAACTAAAAAGACCCCAGAAGCTCCTGGTGTTGTGGCCCCGATACCTGAGCCTGTGTCATCGGCAGGAGAGGATTCCGAGAGTGAAGGAGAGGAGTTGGCAAGGCCTCCCTCTCCAGGACCCTCCTCTCTGGCAATGCCTTCGGTGTCCGCCGAAGGGCAAGAGATAGGGCCGGGGCCAAGCACGTCCACGCAGCCACAGATGGACAGTGATGAGGGTAATGAGTTTTGGCTGGATCCACGCCAGCATCGCAGGGATAAGTGCACGCAACAGAAGAAAAGGCGTGCCCGAGATTAGGCTGAGTCACTGGACCACACCCCACAGGGTATAAAAGGGAGCGTGGTGGCCAGTCAAACCTTGTGACGAACAAAGCTGAAAGCTTCCACGCCATTCTGCATTGCCGGACTTTTGCTATAGACTTTGCTGGATTATCTCTGGACTTAATTTACTCTGTAATTATTGAACATTTTACTTTGATGTACCAGAAGCGGAGAGAAGTTATCTCTTCGTGAGTAATAAACTCTTGGCAGGCAGCCACAAGGTTGCTGCCAAGTTCCGTTATCATAAGGAAAAGGATTTTGTCGGCTGGTTTGGTTTTTAACTCTTGGACGTCTGTTGGTGTGTGTGCGTGTGGGAGGGGGACAGAACACCTGGCACCAGCTGTTCTCCAGGTGTGTTGGATTACTACATCTATCATCCTCCAGATTGGCAGGATATGGGTGCCTGGAGTCCAAGCATGAGGCTGGGGGTTGGGAGTGGGGGCAAATTGGCCTCTTTTAGGATGAAGCAAATGTGAAGGGGTAGCATCTGGCCAAGCTTGTCTGGGACTTGAGAATCAAGTAGAGTTAGGCCATCCAGATGTTACAGAGCTAGTTGTCTTAACTGGCGAAGAGGAGGAGGAAGAGATGAAGGAAGATGAGAAGAAGATGAAGGAGAAGGAAAAGGAGGAGAAAGAGAAGAAGGGAGGAGGAGGAGGAGAAGATGAAGGAGAAGATGGAAGAAGAGGAGAGGAGCTGATGGAGAAGGAGAAGGAAGAGGAGAAGAAGATGGAGAAGAAGATGGAGGAAGAGAAGGAGAAGAAGGAGGAGAAGATGAAGGAAGAGGAGGAGGAGATGATGGAGAAGGAGAAGGAAGAGAAGAAGGAGAAGAAGATGGAGGAAGAGGAGGAGAAGGAGGAAAAGATGAAGGAGAAGATGGAGAAGATGATGGAGGAAGAGGAGGAGAAGAAGGAGGAGAAGATGAAGGAAGAGGAGGAGGAGGTGATGGAGAAGGAGAAGGAAGAGAAGAAGGAGAAGAAGATGGAGGAAGAGGAGGAGAAGGAGGAGGAGATGAAGGAGAAGATGGAAGAAGAGGAGGAGGAGGTGATGGAGAAGGAAAAGGAGGAGCAGGAGAAGGGAAAAATGGAGGAGGAGGAGGAAGACAAAGAGGCAATGGAGAAGGAGGAGGAGGAGAAAAAGATGGAGACGAAGATGGAGGAAGGAAAGGAGGAGATGAAGGAGAAGAGGAGGAGCAAGAAGACGAAGAGATGGAGAAGGAGAAAAAGGATAGGTGAAGGAGAATGAGAAGAGGAAGACAAAATATGGAGAAGATGAAGAAGAAGGAAGGGGAAGGGGAAGGAGAGAAGGTACACATGTCCCTTCTTTTTCTTCGGAATATGATTTCTAATATTTGTGTTTCTCTCTCTCTCTCTGTTTCTGTCTCTGTCTGTCTGTCTCTCCCTCTCTCTCCCTCCCTCATCCACCTCTCCATCTATCTATCATCTCATTTGCGGGAAAAGGATGAAGGCAACACCTTCCCTGCGCCTACAAGATAGAGATGGAGAGGTTTGATTACCAAGTGTCAGAGAGAGAGAGAGAGAGAGAGAGGGAGCCAGAGATAAATGAAAGACAGGATGTTGCAGCCAGCTTCGCAGCAGGGACAGCAAGTGTCAAGTCAAGTACCGGGCTCTTTTTCACCCAAAAAAAAAAAGAAATTGGGGAGGAGGATGAGAAGGAGGAGATCCAACCTCTGAGACGAAGATCTGCAGGGGAGGGACTCTTTTGCACAGATCTGAAGCATTTACATTTCCAGCTCCCGTTCAAAAGCCGCAAATTGGCTCGGAGAGAAAGGAAGCAGAAAAAACGCTTTTATCCACCTCCTTTGCATAATATTTGAACGCGAACTAAAATCAAGGCCCTTTTTGAAGCGGGGCAAGCAAGATGAGGTTCTGACTCAGGGCACCGTGTGTGTGTGCGAGAAACCCAGGTTTGAGGTTGTGGCGTGTGTGAAAATCCCCTTAAAATAACACACGCCAGGGTTGTTTTGACATGTTTTGGGCCCACCACCAAGCGAAAAGAAAACTCAGTCTGTTTATAGCCGGGCAGAACATGGTGAAATTTGGCTTCTGGGCAGCTCTTCCTGCAATGTTGATTCATTATTAATAGATCAATTAGGCCTTGGCTGAAGTCATCGCGATTATTCATAGAAAGAACGTTCCTTAACACATACACACAACCAGAAACAGCGCTGCAGAGTTCTCAATCCCAGCAATTTTTAAGATGTGGTGGACTTCAAGGCCCAGAATTCCCTAGCCGGCATGTGTGGACTTCAATTCCCAGAATTCCCCAGCTGCTGCATACGGACTTCAACTCCCAGAATTCCCCCAACTGGTACATGTGGACTTGAGCTCCCAGAATTTCCCCCAATTGGCACATGCAGACTTGAGCTCCCAGAATTTCCCAGCTGCACATGCAGACTTCAACTCCCAGAATTCCCCAACCGGCACATGCGGACTTCAACTCCCAGAATTTCCCAGTCGCACATGCAGACTTCAACTCCCAGAATTCCCCCAACTGGCACATGCAGACTTGAGCTCCCAGAATTTCCCAACTGGCACATGCGGACTTCAACTCCCAGAATTCCCTAGCCAGCACATATGGACCTTAACTCCCAGAATTCCCCCAACCGCACATGCGGACTTCAACTCCCAGAATTCCCCCAACTGGCACATGCGGACTTCAACTCCCAGAATTCCCCAGCCAGCACATGCGGACTTCAACTCTCAGAATTCCCCAACTAGCACATGCGGACTTCAACTCCCAGAATTCCCCCAACTGGCACATGCGGACTTCAACTCCCAGAATTCCCCCAACTGGGACATGCGGACTTCACTCCCAGAATTCCCCAACTGGCACATGTGGACTTCAACTCCCAGAATTCCCTAGCCAGCACATATGGACCTTAACTCCCAGAATTCCCCCAACCGGCACATGCAGACTTCAACTCCCAGAATTCCCCCAACTGGCACATGCGGACTTCAACTCCCAGAATTCCCCAGCTGCACATGCGGACTTCAACTCCCAGAATTTCCCAGCCGCACATGCAGACTTCAACTCCCAGAATTCCCCCAACCGGCACATGCAGACTTCAACTCTCAGAATTCCCCAACTAGCACATGCGGACTTCAACTCCCAGAATTTCCCAGCCGCACATGCGGACTTCAACTCCCAGAATTCCCCAGTCGGCACGTGGACTTCAACTCCCAGAATTCCCTAACTGGCATATGCGGACTTCAACTCCCAGAATTCCCCAACCGGCACATGCGGACTTCAACTCCCAAAATTCCCCAACCAGTACATGTGGACTTCAACTCCCAGAATTCCCAGCCAGCACATGTGGACTTCAACTCCCAGAATTCCCCAGCCAGCACATGTGGACTTCAACTCCCAGAATTCTGAGAGTTGAAGTCCCCAGGCCTTAAAAGCTGATGCAATTAAGAAACACTGATTTAATTAAATAATTAATTAAATAAAAGGCCAAGTCTCAAGAACTATTGAAATGCTACTCTAATTTTCTATCTAGCATGTGTGCACTTTGATTCCCAGAACTCCCCAGCTGGTATGTGTGGACTTCAATTCCCAGAATTCCTCAGCTGGCACATGCAGACTTCAACTCCCAGAATTCCCCAGCCAGTATGTGTGAACTTCAATTCGCTGGCATGTATGGATTTAGTGACTGTTCCAAGTTACAACGGCACTGACTTACGACCATTTCCCACACTTACGACCACTGCAGCATCCCCATGGTGAGGCGATCAAAATTTGGACGCTTGGCAACTGATTCATACTTACGACGGTTGCAGTATTCCGGGATCCCCTTTTGCGACCTTCTAACAAGCAAAGTCAAGGAGGGGAGCCCGATTCACTTAACAACAGGATTAACAACTGGGGTGATTCACTTAACGGGGCCTAGAAAGGTCATAAAATGGAACCAAACTCACTTAACAACGGTCTCCCTTAGCAGTGGGAATTTGGGGCTCAATTGTGGTCATAGGTCAAGGACCATCTGTGTGTGTTTTTTGGCTCTAAACGAGAAATTGTGATCCATGGTGAGAAAGTGGGGAGAAAATCAGATTTTTATGGCTCGTGTGCCAAAAGTGGGGAGAGCACGGGGGAGGGGGGGGTCGGGCGCACGCATGGCCACACCCATAATTCTATGCACCCCGCCCCCACACATGTGTGCACGACCCCCCCCCCAATGCTTCCCCCACTTTTGGCACAGTGGGCCCAGTAGGCCCATTTTTCGCCGTACCCAGGCTCCAGAGCCTTTCTAGGAGCCTGGGGAGGGTGAAAACTGCCTCCCCCCCCGCCTCGGAGGCCCTCTGGAGACTGGAAATGGCCTGTTTGCCGACTTCCCGGGGCCTAGAAAGCCTGAAAATCAGCTGAGCTCGTGTGCCCACCATGCAAACCTAATCGAGGATAGAAGCAACCTGGAACCAAGTAGGAACTTCCTAACAGTGTTTGACGATTAACCAGTGGAACTGCTTGCCACCAGAAGTTGTGGGTGCTTCATCACTGGAGGTTTTTAAGAAGAGACTGGGCAGTCACTTCTCTGGAATGTATAGAGTCTCCTGCTTGAACAGGGGGTTGGACTAGAAGACCTCCAAGGTCCCTTCGAGCTCTATTCTGATCGATTGAATAAGGGGTGAATTTTGTGTTTCTCCATTGCATCTTAAAACCTGATTCAATGGAGAAACACAAAATTCACCCCTTATGAAAACGACAGCCCATCATCGATACAGAGACGGGCAGAATAAGGAGCTGTCAATCCGGCGCCACTGAAGAGCCACGCGGGAGAAGCAGGCGGCCACAATTTGCAAATGGATGGAGGAAAAGGAACACCGAAACACCATGTGCAAAAGCCAAATGGACCCCCCACACCCCAACTCATCAACAGGGTCAACACCAATGTTGGTGTTGGCGCAATGCCCCTGGCACACAACCTCTGAACCTCGTCACGCCGAAGAATGATTGATTTTGCAGCCAATTAAATTCCCATCAGCGTTCTCGCTCCAGGTTGAGTTTTGAAACCTTGCAACAGCTGGAAGGCGGGCTTAATGCCCCTTCTTAATTAAAAACGCCGCAGTTTTATGATATGATTCCATTTTATTGTGTGGTTGGGTTTTTTTTGTGTGTGTGTGTGTGTTCGTTTTCATTTTGGATGTGAGACGGAAGGATTTGCCCACGTGGCAAGGACTTGGTTAGTGTTGGTGGCTCTCAGTAGTTTTTGGAGCTGGTGAGCGCTCGGATGGGAGGCCACCAGGAGATCCAGAGGTATAGATTAGCCTGGGAATACGAAAACAAACAAACAAACAAGTGCCAAAGCACTGTCTCGCTTAGCAAGAGAAATTTTGGGCTTAATTGTGGTCGTAAGTCGAGTTTTTTTTTTAATTAATTAATTTATTTTTAATTTGATTTATATGCCGCCCTTCTCCAGAGACTCAGGGCGGCTTACAATGCGTTAAGCAATAGCCTTCATTCTTTTGTATATTTTATACAAAGTCAGCTTATTGCCCCCACAAACCGGGTCCTCAATTTACCTACCTTAGAAAGGATGGAAGGCTGAGTCAACCTTGAGCCTTGGCGAGATTCGAACCTGCAGTAATTGCAGGCAGCTGGTCTTAATAACCAGCTTAAAACAGGGTGCCTTAGACCACTGTACTACCAAGGCAAAGGAACTATGTATGGCAAAGGAACTAGGCTGAGCTGAGCTGGGGAGTATCTACTACACCTTGCCTCGGAGGGATAAGAGCTACGAGTAAGCAGAGTGAGTCAGCCCGAGTTAGTAAATTCCTTTTTTTTTATTTCGTGGCTTCTGGCTGTGTGTTTTAAAATGGATTTGAGCCTGTTTTTTTCTTGTTTTATTAGCTGCTTTTCTCTTTCTGTTCAAGCTGTTTTTTCCAAGTTTCTTGGCAGTTTTTTTTTTATCGCAGGCATATGGTTCGCCCCTGACTTCGCAGCCCTTGAAGACTATTCAAGGAACCGCAGGATAAATACACAGAATAACTTATTTTAAACGAAGTCAAAATAAAATTTGGAAGAATGAGAAAAGGGACGAAGGGAGGATGATAAAGCAGGCACGGAAATCTGAGCCAAACCTTCAATCGTCAGCCTGCCTGATTTCTTCAGGCAAGTCCTCGTTTAGTCACCACAATGGGCAAGGGGCAACTCAGCTGTTAAGCAAAGCTGTCATTAAGTGAAACCAGGACGGGCCTTGGGCTCTTCAGCTTTCTTTTGCTTTGCAGAGCTGTTAAGACCATAATTGCGAGTCCTCAACTTATGACCACAATTGAGCCAGTTCTTGCTCCATTTCCTCCCTCTCTTCCTTCTTTCCTTCCTCCCACCGTCCATTTCCTCCTCGCCTTGCCTTTCTTCCCCCCCTTGTTCCTTCTCCTTCCTTCCTTTCCTCCCTCTCCTTCCTTTCCTTTTCTCTTTCCACTTTCCTCCTCTCCCTTCCTTCCCCTTCCTTCCTTCCCTCTCATTCCTTTCCTTTCCTTCCTTCCTTCCTCCCTCCCTCTTCCTTTCCTTTCCTCTTTCCACTTTCCTCCCTCCCTCATTCCTTCCCCTTCCTTCCTTCCCTCTCATTCCTTTCCTTTCCTCTTTCCACTTTCCTCCCCTCCCCTTTCCTTCCCCTTCCTTCCTTCCCTCTCATTCCTTTCCTTTCCTTTCCTTCCTTCCTTCCTTCCTTCCTCCCTCTTCCTTTCCTTTCCTCTTTCCACTTTCCTCCCTCCTCATTCCTTCCCCTTCCTTCCTTCCCTCTCCTTCCTTTCCTTTCCTCTTTCCACTTTCCTCCCCTCCCCTTTCCTTCCCCTTCCTTCCCTCTCATTCCTTTCCTTTCCTTCCTTCCTTCCTCCCTCTTCCTTTCCTTTCCTCTTTCCCCTTTCCTCCCTCCCTCATTCCTTCCCCTTCCTTCCCTCCCCCTCCTGCCTTTCCTTTCCTCTTTCCACTTTCCTCTCCTCCCTTCCTTCCCCTTCCTTCCTTCCCTCTCATTCCTTTCCTTTCCTTCCTCTTCCTTTCCTCTTCCCACTTTCCTCCCTCCCTCATTCCTTCCTCTTCCTTCCTTCCTCTTCCTCTTCCTTTCCTTTTTCCCCTTTCGTCCCCTCCCCTTTCATACCTCCCTCCCTCATTCCTTCCCCTTCCTTCCTTCCTTCCTTCCCTTCCCTTCCTTTCTTCTTCTCTCCCTCCCTCCCAGATCAACTGTCCTCCCCTCCTATCCCCCCCCAACCCCCGTCTCTAAATGAACATCCGAATTTCTTTGATATCGAGATACCAAACAGGCACCGCAACGACTGACTGTGACATTCTTCATATCGGACGAATTTGTCTGCTCTCCTTTTACAGCATTTCCATCAGAAATCTGGCTGCTCTTCTGCTCTTTTGCTCCCAGAAAAAAAGAAAAAAATCTATTCCGACTTCCATTCCTTGTTAATAATTTATCCACTGTACAATAAGTAGTTCATAATCGTCTGATGGACTCGGCTACTTTTCCCGCAGTCATCGCCTGTCAGTTCCCATATTCATCTCATCCAGAGGCTTAGGCCGGAATCGCTCAGTCTTGCCAACTTTTCAAATTTCAACTCACAGAATTTTCCAGCCTGCATGCTGGGACTCGGAGTCCATGAACGCTGGCTGTGGAATTCTGGGACTCGGAGTCCATGAACGCTGACTGTGGAATTCTGGGACTCGGAGTCCATAAATGCTGGCGGTGGAATTCTGGGACTCGGAGTCCATGAATGCTCACTGTGGAATTCTGGGACTCGGAGTCCATGAACGCTGGCGGTGGAATTCTAGGACTTGGAGTCCATGAACGCTGGCGGTGGAATTCTAGGACTCGGAGTCCATGAACGCTGGTGTCAAGTTTCGAGGTCGTCTCAAATAAATTGCATTTCAAACAAAGTCTTTGAAGAAAAACTCCTATTTATTAAGCACGACATTCTAAATCCGACTTCATCAAAGCCAACACTGATTTCCAGACCCAAAACCCTCCCTTTCCGTTCCCCACTCCCTTGCACTCATTGGCCATCTTCCAAATCATTCTACCCCTAATCTACTGCTCCAGCTCAAAGGAATTTCCCCCTCCCATCCCATCTCCTAGGGGATATTATCTCCAGGGAAAATAAATAGGTGAAAAGTCAAACGTCCCTTTCCAGACACCTCCGCTTCTCCTTCTTATGTCAGCACTAGAGTAAATGCAGGTTGAAGCGCTGATAGCTGGCTGTGGAATTCTGGGACTCGGAGCCCATGAATGCTGGCTGTGGAATTCTGGGAGTCCACGAATGCTGGCTGTAGAAGTCCACATGTCTTAAAGTTGGCAAGGTTGAGCAACCCTGGTCTGACTTGGACTACAACTCCTATAAACTCCAGCCAGCTTCTTGTGCAAATTTAGCGGACAAACGCTTTGCAGTGATGCTTGAAGGATCAAATATCACACAGTTATTCTCACTAAAAACGGTACGAAATAAGGCCCAATGGTTAAATTCCTACAGCCCAGCAGCTGTCGGTTCGGACAATATTCTCGTTTTAAACAACGAAAGCAGACTGACCAATTCTTTTATCTTTAAGACTGACAGTTCCGCCAACAAGTTGTTGCTATCGTATTCGTATTTCACTATACGAAAAAGCATCGCACCAAAATCAAGATCACGTCGGGTACTAATTTCCGCCCCATTTAAAGACGACTCTAGAGGTGAAAGTGATGGTTAATTTCTATTTTAACCCTCTCCAAAATTCTGGTCCACCATTGTAATTTCATTACTGTCAAATTAAACAGCGGTCTGTAAAACAGAGAAAAATAATTCAGGGGACACCGAATGGAATAATCTTTAGTACAGGCAGTCCTCAACTTACAACCGTTTGTTTAATGACCGTTCGAAGTTACAACAGGACTGAAAAAAGCGACATGACCATTTTTCGCACTTACGAACGTTTCGGCATTACAGCATAATTCATGGTCAAATGATCAAAATTTGGACGCTTCGATAATTGATTCATATTTGTGACGGTGTCCCAGGCTCACGTGATTCCCCTTTGAGACCTTCCCACGAACAAAGTCAAGGGGGAAGCCAGATTCACTTAACAACCGGGTTACTCACTTACCGACTGCAGCGATTCACTCTACGACCGCAAGAAAGGTCGTAAAAACAGGGCAAAACTCATTTAACAAATATCTCACTTAACCACAGCAATTTGTGGGGCACAATTGTGATCGTAAATCGAGGACTACCTGTACAGATTTACAACCATCCATTTAGGGACCGTTCAAAGTTACGACAGCACTGAAAAAAAGGAACTTCCAACGGTTCTTGCACTCATGACCATTGCAGAATCCCCCGTAGTCATCTGATCAAAATTCAGATGCTTGGCAACTGACTCATATTTATGACGATTGGGGAGGGGGGGGCAGGGAGTCACGCGATCCCCTTTTGCGACCTGACCAGCAAAGTCAATGGGAAAATGAGATTCACTTAACAATTGGGTTGTTAACTAAGGAGAGAAGCAACCTACAACTAAGGAGAAATTTCCTGACAGCGAGAACAATTAACCAGGGGAACTCCTTGCCTCCAGAAGTTGTAAATGCTCCAACACTGGAGGTTTTTAAGAAGATGTTGGATAACCATTTGTCTGAAGTGGTGTAAGGTTTCCTGCCTAGGCAGCGGGTTGGACTAGAAGACCTCCAAGGTCCCTTCCATAACTCTGTTATTCTGTTTAATTTAACAACTGCAATGAATTCACTTCACAACTCTGGCAAGAAGACGGAGCAAAACTCAACTGTCTCGCTTAGCAACAAACATGTTGGCTTCCACTGTGGCTGTAAGTCGAGGACCAACCCATCGCCCAGAAATTTTAAGTTTGCTGAAGTCGCGAAATGCTGGACGAAGTGTAAGAGCGGCTTAAAAAAAAAACTTTCCCCACCCCCGGCCAAAAAACATTTCACTCCAAAGCAGAACTGATCAACTTTTGTGACATCCAAACTCAGCTAACCCCGAGAGCCATAATTAAGGACCATATATATATATATATATATATATATATGTCTTTTTAGAAGACTCTGCATTTCAGCTGCCCCGGAGAATCTCATAAAACCAAGGAAGGCATTAGTCACGACTAACCGAGGTTTGATGCCGGGGGGGACTCCGAACATCTAAAGAGGAACAGTTCGTTTTGTTTTGCAACCAACCTCATCTTCATCCGTAAAGATGCCGGATCCGGGGTCAAACTGAGTAAATTTGCAAGTGGTGTTTTTTGAAGAAAATAAGAAGCAATCAGTTTGCCTGCAGCCCCAGTGTGGGCTTGAATTGCTCAGGATAGAAAAATTTAATCAGCGTCTGATTAGCTGATAAGGAAAGCTGGAAAAACTCTTCAGAAGACGGGTAGTGGGGAAAGGAACAGAATCAGTGGTGAAATGTAAAATTTGTTACTACCGGTTTTGTGGGCATGGCTTGGTGGGTGGGGGTAATGTGACTGGGTGGGCATGGCCAACTTTTTTTTATTTTTATTTTTAAAACCATTTTTCCTACAACCTCTCTGGCCGAAGAGGTTGTAAAAAAAAAAAAATGCTTTTAAAAGGCTCTGACGATCAGGCAACTCAGCTGGGATCGTCAGAGGCTTTGAAAAGCATTTTTTCTACAACCTCTTTGGCCGAAGAGGTTGTAGAAAAAAATGCTTTTAAAAGCCTCTGACGATCCCAGCTGAGCCGCACGATCATTAGAGGCTTTTTTTTTTTACTTTTAAAAGCATTTTTTTCAGCCGAAGAAGTTGTAGAAAAAAATGCTTTTAAAAGCCTCTGACGATCCCAGCTGAGCCGCGCGATCATCAGTCTTTTTTTTTTTTTACTTTTAAAAGCATTTTTTTTCAGCCGAAGTTGTAGAAAAAAATGCTTTTAAAAGCCTCTGACAATCCCAGCTGAGCCGCGCGATCATCAGTCTTTTTTTTTTACTTTTAAAAGCATTTTTTCCAGCCGAAGAGGTTGTAGAAAAAAATGCTTTTAAAAATAATTTTAAAAAAGCCTCTGATGATTGCGTAGCTCAGCTGGGCATGGGGGGGGGCAGGCTGTGGAATTCTGGGAGTCCATGAATGTTGACTGTGGAATTCTGGGAGTTGAAGTCCACGCGGCTTCAAGTTGGCAAGGTTGAGAAAACAGCCATCATAAATCCCAGGGCAGCTTTATTTTAATTAAAATTTAAATTTAGTATTTTATTTCCCAGAGGAAAGTAACTCTATATTTATTACTAGAACGTCTTCACCCAAAAGGAAGAGAAAAGCAATCAATCACTCAGTTCTACCTTTCTACCTATTTATCAAATACCTGACAGAAATCTCACATTAATACTCATTTTTCCCATCTGGACGATTTTGACAGAAACCAGTTGCGAGGATGCCATATGCCTCCCCCAATGTGTGTGTGTGTGTCTGTGTCACACTTGCATAGGAGTGTACATATACATACAGGTAGTTCTCAACATACAACAGTTCGCTTAGTGACCGAAGTTATAAGGGCACTGAAAAAATTGACTTGTGACCATTTTTCACACTTACCACCAATGGTGAAATCCAATTTTTTTTACTACCGGTTCTGTGGGCGTGGCTTGGTGGGCGTGGCAGGAGAAGGATACTGCAAAATCCCCATTCCCACCCCACTCCAGGAGAAGGATACTGCAAAATCCCCATTCCCACCCCACTCCTGGGGGAAGGATACTGCAAAATCTCCATTCCCACCCCACTCCAGGGGAAGGATACTGCAAAATCCCCATTCCCACCCCACTCTGGGGCCAGCCAGAGGTGGTATTTGCCGGTTCTCCAAACGACTCAAAATTTCCGCTACCGATTCTCCCGAACCTGTCAGAACCTGCTGGATTTCACCCCCGTTTATGACCCTTGCAGCTTCCCCATGGCCACGTCGTCAAAATTCAGACGTTTCACAACTGACTCACATTTACGACAGTTGTGGTGCCCCGGGATCGTATGATCCCCTTTTTACGACCTTCTGACAAGCAGAGTTAACGGGGAGGCCAGAATCACTTAACCAGGTTACTAATTTAATAACCGCAACCATTCACCGGGGCACGAAAGGTCGTAAAACGGGGCAAAACTCACTTAACAACCACCTCGCTTGGCTGAATTGTGGTCGTAAGTCGAGAACTAGCTGCATGCGTATATCTAGAGAGCCAGCCAAAGTCAGAATGGAAAGGAGGAAGAGAAAGAAGGAAGGAAGGAAGGTGATAAGCAGCGTAGATTAATTAAAATTAATTGCCCGTATAATCGCCTATTATTATTATTGTTTTTTTAATTTACCCTCTGCTGTTATTGTTTTTATTAACGAATGCAAGACCAAACTTCCAGGCCTGGATAAGGATTTTATGAAGGTGACGATTGTTGGAAAGTAGCCAGTGGAGGTGAAATACAATAACAGAAGTTAGTTGTGACTTTGGGAGGTCTTTTAATCCAGCTGCCAAACCTGAAGTGAGCCTGGCTGAAGGAGGAGACCCTCCACCAAGGGTGGCAAACTCCATTTCATTGAGGGCCACATCAGGGTTGAGTTTGACCTCGGGGGGGGGACGGGGGGGGCTGGCCAGCTCAATGTCACTTGCGATGGGGGCGCCTGTGGTGGCCAGGAGCTAAGGCAGGACTGCCCTCAGATCCTCCCTTACTCTCATTGTAATCTCCTTCCTTCCTTCCTTCCTTCCTTCCTTCCTTCCTTCTCTTCTTTTTCGTTCCCTCTTCCTTCCTTTCCTCCGTTCTTTCCTTCTTTCCTTCCTTCCTTCTCTTCTTTTTCCTTCCCTCTTCCTTCCTTTCCTTCATTCTTTCCTTCTTTCCTTTCTTCCTTCCTTCCTTCTCTTCTTTTTCGTTCCCTCTTCCTTCCTTTCCTTCCTTCTTTCCTTTCTTCCTTCCTTCTTTCCTTCCTTCCTTCTCTTCTTTTTCCTTCCCTCTTCCTTCCTTCCTTCCTTCCTGAAACTCCCTTCCCTCCCTCCCAAATGAAGCTTCCTTCCTCAACATTAATCAACCTTCCTTCCTTCCTTCCTTTTCTTCTTTTTCCTTCCCTTTCCTTCCTTTCCTTTGTTCTTTCCTTCTCTTCTTTTTCCTTCCCTCTTCCTTCCTTCCTTCCTGAAACTCCCTTCCCTCCCTCCCAAATGAACCTTCCTTCCTCAACATTAATCAACCTTTCTTCCTTCCTTCCTTCTTTCCTTCCTTCCTTCTCTTCTTTTTCCTTCTTCCTTCCTTCCTTCCCTTCTTTTTAACCATTTGTCTGAAGTGGTGTAGGGTTTCCTGCCTAAGCAGAAGGTTGGACTAGAAGACCTCCAAGGTCCCTTCCAACTCTGTTCTATTCTATTTTTCCTTCCCTCTTCCTTTCTTTCCTTCATTCTTTCTTTTCTTCCTTCTTTCCTTCTCTTCTTTTTCCTTCCCTCTTCCTTTCTTTCCTTCGTTCTTTCCTTTCTTCCTTCCTTCCTTCCTTCCTTCCTGAAACTCCCTTCCCTCCCTCCCAAATGAACCTTCCTTCCTCAACATTAATCAACCTTCCTGCCTTCCTTCCTTCCTTCTCTTTTTTTCCTTCCCTCTTCCTTCCTTCCTTTCTGAAACTCCCTTCCCTCCCTCCCAAATGAACCTCCCTTCCTCAACATTAATCAACCTTCCTTCCTTCCTTCTTTCTTTCCTTCCTTCCTTCTCTTTTTTTCTCTCTCCTTCCTTCCTTCCTTCCTTCCTTCCTTCCTTCCTTCCTTCCTTCCTTCCTTCCTTCCTTCCTTCCCTTCTTTTTAACCATTTGTCTGAAGTGGTGTAGGGTTTCCTGCCTAAGCAGGGAGTTGGACTGGAAGACCTCAAGGTCCCTTCCAACTCTGTTATTCTTCTTCTATTCTCTTTTTTACCTTCCCTCTTCGTTCTCATTTCTTTCTTCTTCCTTCCCCTCCTCTTCCCTTCTTTTTCCTTCCTTGCTCTCTTCCCATCTTCCCTTTTCTTTCTCTTTCCTCTTTCCCTTTCACCTTTCCTGTCCCTTCTTGGATGCTCAAATGCAAAAGGGGAAATGTTTGCTCCTTTTGTTTTGCTTTTAATTTGTTTTGCTAGCCCTCTGCCAGCCAAAACAGAGCTTGGAGAGGGGGGGGACGCAAGTGGCCCCCTGAGCTCCGTTTTCACTGGCAGAGGCACCAGATATAAGCACCTGCCTCTGCTCTACACCATTCTGGACAAATGGCCGTCCAGCCTCTTCTTAAAAGCCTCCAGTGATGGAGCACCCACAAGTTCTGGTGGCAAGCTGTTCCACGGGTTAATTACAGGTAGTCCTCGACTTACGACCACAGTTTCACCCCCAAATTTATGTGGCTAAGCGAGACATTTGTTAAGAGAGTTTTCCCTCGTTTAAAACCTTTCTTGTCACATCTGTTCAGTGAATCCCCTGCAGTTGATAAGTGAGTAACCCGGTTGTTAAGTGAATCTGGCTTCCCCCTTGACTTAGCTTGTCGGAAGGTCGCGAAAGGGAATCATGTGACCTTGAGGCACTGCAACCGTCATAAATACGAGTCAGTTGCCAAACGTCTGAATTTTGATCACGTGACCATGGGGATGCCACAACCGTCGTAAGTGTGAAAAACGGTCGTAAGTCCTTTTTTTCAAAGCAACTTTGAACGGTCACTAAACGAACTGTTGTTAAGTCGAGAACACCAAGAGGTGTTTTCTACAGGTAGTCCTCGACTTACAACAGCTCGCTTAGTGAAGCATCGTTCGAAGTTACGACGTCACTGAAAAAAAGTGACTTTCCCCTATTTTTCAGACTTACGACCATCGCAGCATCCCCAAGATTTACATTCAGACGCTGGACAACTGTTTCATATTTATGACGGGTGCACTGTCCCTGGGTCACGTGATCCTTCCCGCAAGCAAAGCCTGATTCACTTAACAACCGTATTATACTAACTTAACAACTGTATCGATTCACTTAGCAACGGTGGCAAGCAAAGTCGTAAAACGGGGGCAAAACTCAACTTCACCAATGTCTCGCTTAGCCACCTAAATCTTGGGCTCAATTGTGGTCGTAAATTGAGGACTACCTGTACTTTGGGGGGGAGGGGGAAACACCAGTGGGGGGGCGGGCAGAGAGACGGAGCGATCCTGAATTTGGCCTTTTCAATTTCCACAGTTTACTCAGGCGCCATGGCAACAGGCGTGTGATGATTACATAAAAATTAAATATTAAATTTGGGGCCCTGGCATATGGCGCATCGTCGGCTGTGGAAACGGGTCTAATTTGCTCGCGCAGCTGCTCCCTCGCAGGAACATTCAGGGATAACAGGAAAGGCGCGTCTGTTTCAGCAGACATAAAAAGAGTTTTTTTTTTTTTTCCCTTTATTCGTTTTTTTACAGATTTCGGGAGGAAAAATATTTGGAGCTGGGAATCGAGACGCAGCAAGGCTGCAATTGCCAGTCTGGGCTTTTTAAGGAAGGACTTTTGAAGCGTGAGCTGGGTAACCACTACGGCGACAAGGGAGAAAATATTCGTAATTTCTCTAGTGAGGATTTTCAATTTTAGCTGCCCAGAGACGCTTTTGCAGAGGGAGAGAGGCAGCATATAAATTTAATAACAGAACATAATGTAGGTAGGAAGTCAGTGCTAATCAAGGAGAGAAGCAACTTAGAACCAAGGAGAGATGTCCTGACAGTTAGAACAATTAATCAGTGGAACAACTTGCCACTAGAAGTTGTGAATGCTCCAACACTGGAGGTTTTTAAGAAGAGATTGGACAGTCATCTGACTGAAAGAGTTTCCTTCTTGAGCAGGGGGTTGGACTAGAAGACCTCCAAGGTCCCTTCCTCCTCCCCTCTCCTCCCCTCTCCTCTCCTCTCCTCTCCTCCCTTCCCTTCCCTTCCCTTCCCTTCTATTCTATTCTTCTCCACCAGAAAGGCTTTCTTGGATGAAATCATTCATTTCTCTCCACTAGCAGACAGTCCCTCCAACAGTTAAGTTTTATGAAGGAAATACTCTTGGATCTGTTGAGAAAACTGGAATGCTCCAGTTAGTATCCATTTACAGAAATCCAGGCCATCCTATTCATAAACAAAACGCCACCCGCCACAGCTCCCAGGGAAGGCTGGAGCTGATGGGATTAAGAATTTGCACCCCTCGCCCCCCCCCAGCTCCAAGGACAGGACGTGACCTTTAGGACATAATAGGATTAACCTATTAAAACCTATTTAAAAACCTATTGTTTTTAAATCTTGGGCCGAAATTATTTAATTGTTTTTTAAACTGTTTTTAAATTTTATATGCAATGTTTTATCTCGGCTGTACACCGCCCTGAGTCCCGCAGGAGAAGGGCGGTATAGAAATAAAAATAAATAAATAAATAAACTTATTGATTGAAATAGTAAAAGACACAAGGCTCACTACATTGCACAACTCCTCTGGAGCATCTCAACGACAAAACCCCAGGACCCTATAAAAATCCATCCACTCACCCAGCCAATTGGTCAGCTACCCCAGAAAGCAGGCTGCTGTCACTAAAGTTTCTGGAATCTAAATAAACAGACACCTTCTTTCCATGCAGCCATTTTATTTTCAGCGTCTTTCTCCCGGCTTGGAACCGGACCAGATTTTAATTCCAACAGTAACATAGACACAACCAGAAATGCTTTTCTGAACTGTAAGTCAATTGCTGGTTTCACATGACAAATTGAACTCGCCTCCCGGATTAATTCTTTTCCTGGGTTGAATTATAAATTTGCTAACTTGGTTCCTCCGATTGATTTCACCACACACACACAAACTTCAGATTAACCCAGGGGTGAAATCCAGCAGGTTCTGACAGGTTCTGGAGAACCAGTAGTGGAAATTTCGAGCAGTTTGGAGAACCAGAAAATACCACCTCTGGCTGGCCCCAGAGTGGGGTGGGAATGGAGATTTTGCAATATCCTTCCCCCAGGAGTGGGGAGGGAATGGAGATTTTGCAATATCCTTCCCCTGCCACGCCACCAAGCCACACCCACCAAGCCACGCCCACAGAACCAGTAGTAAAAAAAAAAAATGGATTTCTCCACTGGATTAACCTAAATCGAAGTCACTCTGCTCTGCCAATATAATTCCAGAAATCCTCAGACAGCAGACTTGTAAACTTCAACTCCCAGAATTCCTCAGCCAGCCATGCTGGATGGGGAATTCTGGGATTTGCAGTCCACAAGTCTTAAAGCGCCCAAGGTCCATAGTTACTGTAGTCCATAATTCCAGCTATGTTGGCTGGGACGTATGACCGGTTTTCACCAGGGTGGATAAAAATCAATGATTTTTTTAAAAAAATCAAAAAAATCAGATTTTTTTGATTTAAATCGGATTTTTTTGATTTTTATCGAATTTATTTTAATAAAAAACTTTTGGGGTAAGAATCTATCGTAAGATAGTTTTCTATTTAAGATACATAAACAATTTAGTTCATTCAGCATGAAATGGAGCTTAGTTATGTAGCAGGAGGCTGTATATTCTGCAACACTGGGACTATCGGTGAGTCAACGGTGGGTCAAAGGAGGAGCAGAGATGACAG